>JAJMLQ010000126.1:0-492849 GCA_030569715.1 Williopsis samutprakarnensis
TATTTGGACCATTGTATATGTCGTACGGACCAAGAACATCTGCTATGAAGATGGCATTGATCTTTGCCGCTTCAGCCTTCTTGGCCAAGTTTTGCCAGTATTCAAGTGTTGTGTAACCTGTTGATACATCACCTGGGTAACTCCACAAAGCAGCAGACTGCGTATTGCAACAACTCTGAGTAAACAGGTTGATAACCAATGGTTTACGCGGTTTTTGAAGCCTTGGTTTCTTGGTCACTGGGACAACAACACCTTCTCTAAGATCCATCTCTATTAACAATCAGAAAAATTTCACAACACGGTTAACATCCATAATCTCAGCAATGATACACCTCGATGTAGTCTCCATCGCATGCTTTATATTGTTGAATTCAATCGTTTTAAACCTCGACGGCTCCCATGATGCCGTTCATGCTGTGGCTCACCAGCCTACTCCCAATCGGGGATATCTAGCAGTGGTAGAGGGAGGGAACAGGTAATTCATAGCGTTAAAACCACATCCGGACTCGGGTGATTCGTCAACTTACTGTAAGCGTGTTGTTGAATATCCTGTAATCGTACCATTGTTTGTAATTAACTAATTTACAAGCTCTTAAAATCTCATCACTTCTCTAACAGTTTAAGTCTCATCGCCCACCTTCAGACGAGCGCTCATTAAAACTGCGGGTGGGCTCATTAAAACTACGGCTAAGGAGGCTAAACACATTGATCTAAACTCACACACAAACGCTGTAGTTTTCTAACGATGAATTGCGAGAAAATACAAAGCGGTGTATGTACAGGTGTGAGTATACGCACTATTGGTTGTATTCATCATCTCAATTCCCATCAGCATTTGTTGTTGTGGAGAAATACAGCGAAATCAGCGGAAAAAATAAAATCGCATAATAACCTCGAGCCCGTTTACAATTTCATCCACAAATACAAAACCTCCGCGAAAAAATGCCAAAGAAAAACATATCAATAAACCCGGGAGAAGCTCATCAGGGAGCTTCACCACGTTAGGATTAAATACACGGCGCTTCACAAACTGAGCAGGGCGGGTGTGCTGAAACAAGGATGTCGTACTCCCAACTAACGGTGGATATCGATGAAGCAGACGCTGTTGTTCTTCAACAGTCTCTAAACAGAACAAAGGAACTCATTTCACAGGTGAGTTTCTCCCTTAAGAAGATTTCAGAGTCATCGGACAAATCTGTGAAATTACTCACTCCAATAGTGAATCGTAATAGACAATTGGCTGTTTTCAAGAAGAACGTCGATGATAGTGTACTAGCGGTGTCTAATGTACAAGGTATTGCCAGTGAAGCTGCTTTTTACGAACAAAAGCTCGGTGTTGGTAGAATTGAGAATGTTAAGCAGTACATCACTACGCTTCACAAGTCAGAAGAGATCTTGGAGAAGTTGAACGAGAACAAAGATGATGGTGAATTCAAGGGAATCAGGGATAACTTACGGTCCACTGTTCTTGATGGTGAACTCAAGATGGAGACTCTCTTTAGAGTGCTCTTACAACCCGTTTCTCAGTCATTTGATCCTCAGATTTACATGTCAGAGAGAAGACCATTTCCTTATCTCGAGGATGGCAAATTGAGAGATCTTGGATACATTGCCGATTACTTCTGCGGTAATGGTAATCCAATTGATCAGTTGTACATTGATAACAGAATCAAAACCATTAGGGAATCGTTGGCTTTCCTCGTTCCCTTTACTGAAGAGATCACGAAGAACCCCAAGGTTCCTTATGAAAAGGGAACTAACGGTATAGGAAACTATGCAGAGGCCCTATTGGGATTCATATCAAATGAATGGTCCTTACTAGAGGATATCTATAAAGATCCAGATACTGTTCTACGTCATTTCTTGAAGATCTTTGAAGGATGTTGGAACAACTACATTCAGATTGTGAACAAGTTGTTAGGAAAGATCCAGAAATTTGTTGCTAATGAAGGTTTACTGGCATTTGAACTCTTAGATAACAGTGTTAACCTTCAACACACTATTCGCTCCCAGACTGGTTCCGAATACCCTCCTTTGAATACGTGCATTGAATCTTGCAGAGGATTGGCTCGTTCATTGTTTAAGGAGCTCTTGATATTCACAGACCAGAGAGTAGCAAGTCTGACATCGTTGCCACAGGATAATGGTGTTTCAGAGGCCACTGTGGAGGTGATGTCAAGGGCAAGAAAATTTGCAGACTTTAAAGAAGGAGCTCTTTCCGTCATGGTTGGATTTAAGGCTGGATCTTGGATCCCACAGCCAAAACCTCAATGGTTATCCAAATGGACTAGTATCAATTCAACAACCATTGTCAATGATGACAACCCTTCAGAGCTACTCAGTGCTTTCTTCTCAGATGTTATTGATGCTTTGATCGTGAGTTTAGAGATTAAAGCCACACAACTTTTGAGGAAGAAATCAGCTATCGGTTATTTCCTCATCACAAATATTACTTTGGTTGAACAAATCTCGATGAGGTCCCGTATTCAGGAAATTTTGGATTCGAATAGTTTGAGTCGGCTGGAAAGGATGAAGAAAAGGGCATTGGAGATGTTCCTCGCTGGATGGAAACAAGCTGCTGCATATTTACTGGATGTCAACGTTGTTGGTAAACTGTCCTCGAAGGATAGGGATGCAATTAAGCAGAAATTCACCAATTTCAATGCCGACTTTGAGGAATTGGTGAAGGGATACAAGCAGTATAACATAACAGACCCTTCTTTGAAGAAGTATTTGACAAGGGAGATTTCATTCATTGTCCCACTATACCATAGATTCCATGATAAACATGCAGGTGGTGATTTTACTAAACACCCGGAGAAATACATCAAGTATACCAATGCAGAGTTTGATAGAATCATTGACTCCTTAGGAAGATAAGCACCGGGAGGTGTACACTTCAGAATTTGATTACTGTTAGATTAAATGAATGATTGAAGAAATACTAAAAAAGAAATAGTTGATTTGTCCATATCAGGATGGAATTTGCGTACTCTCATTATGAGTATTTGCCTCTGGTGATTCAATATTGATAGGTGATGGCTTTCTAACACCTGTAACTGCAACATCATCACCCCCACCACCACTGGCAAGCGTTGAACTGGAATGATCATTCTCTTGAAAAGTGCTAGTATCACTAGGAGAATTGGCAACGCTCTCAGGCTCCTCAATAATCTCACCTTGATTATCGCCACCTAGTACTGCCATGACAGGACTTGCAGTTTGAGCACTTGAAAGACGACGCATTCCGGAAACTAATCTAACAGATGGTGCTGATAACGATGGCTGTCTTTGAGACACGAATGGAGAATCAAAGATCGAACTGCCAGTGAGGATGTTCTGTGGGGATTGATATAAACCACTGATATCTGCACTTTGAGATTCCCTTCTTGGGAAAGATTCCACTGATTGGAATCTTGTAGGATTGAAGACATCGAGCGAATCCACTGTAGACGTTGTATTCAACAATGGTGCCATATCTGCGATATCCTCATCGATGTATGGTACTGTTGGGCCAGTAGAAGGGGAAATTGAGCTTGTTCTCGACACAGGGCTTCCAATCGGTTGTGTAACCACAACCGGTGTTTCCTCATCTTCATCGTCATCCTCATGATCGGATAGAACATTGTCGATTTCGTTAGATCTTCTTACACCGAAGTCAACAGAAGGCCTTGGTGAGGTTCTATTCAGATCCAGAGATGCCCTCGGCGTCGATGCAGCGGATCTGACTGATGCTCTGATCATTTGTGCTTCAGGTGCCGTTGCTCTCATCACAGAGGATGGCATAATTGGTGATTCCCCACCAAAGGAGAAGTCACTTGCCAAGTCATTTGGATCACCTGTAGGTGTAGTTGGAGACTCCGATGCCCGTGTCAGTTCAATCTGTGGCACTATAATGGATCGTAACATCGGAGAAGTTGTATTCATAATCTCGTCATAAGAAGGTGGATTCTTTGGTGGATTCTTCAATGGTGGCGATTCAGTATCCATAATGGCATCAATTCCATGAGGCTCTACAGGAGACAACGATGACGCCAAATCGTCTTCAAAAGGAGGTGGTAAATCGTCGTCACGATCAGACGTGACAGACAGCATCGGTGACAGCATAGGTGACAATGGTAGTGCCTGAGGAGAAGTGAGTTCTTTATGAATTTCATGTGGTTTGTACAAATTGGCTGACAATGTTGATTCGAAATTTGGAAGCGAATGGCTCAAACTTGAACTTGAACGAGATCTGGAACCGTTCAAGGCCAAGTATATGCTTCTATGGTTCACATCAACTGCTTCCACCTCAGGCGATAACGGAGGAGAGTCCACAATGTCCTTTGGGAAGTAAATATTTGAGTCATGGTTACAATGCGTGGAATCAAATTGAGGTATGCCGTATGCTGGAAGCAGAGTATTAGCATGCGAACATTTTGAATGCAAAACGTGGATTGGTGAATCAATACTGATTTCATAATGCTTTGGCTTCCCATCTATAACCCTGGAAAGACGTAGACAAATCTTTATCCAATGATGTGCTTTGATGTTTTGGTACGAAGTGTTTGGGTGTAACTTTTGAGTGCCATTCAGCTTCTCTGGAACAAACACCTGGAATTCGAATTCCTTTGCTGTCAGGTCGTAACCATCATATGTCAACAAGTTTCCCATCCTCTTTGTCTTTGGATCAGCATTTGGTGGCACATCCTTTGGAGGAGGTGCTCGATGTTCCAACAACAGGTATTTCCTCGTTGGTTCCATCCTGTGAACTTTCTTATTACGACAGTAGTACTCAACGTTTTCAGTAACGTAGATCCTTATCCTGTGAAGTTTGATCTTGTCCAGGGGGATCAACTTGAAGGCGACTGGGATATAAGCGTCCAAGATCATCGCCTTTGATGCAATGAGAATATCGTAATGAAGTTGGTCTTCCCAATCTCGACTAATGGCGATCGGTTCTGAGTCCTCTACAGACTCATCACACTGTGCTCTGATGATGGTGACTGGCATTTTTGCCAATATGTTGGACTTAAAGGCACCTGACCGTTCAATCACAACTTCGAGGTAGTACCTTACACAGCCAAACGTGGCCTCAATGCTCTCCGGAGTAGAGGCCTGTATTGGATGCTCGAAATTGTAGACGTAATCACCTTGCTCAAAGACGTAGTGGCTATCTCCAAGGTTCTCATTACTCATGGAACTCATGAGTGAATTCGATCTGTTTCTCTCTGGGGATTTGACTTTCTTCAGAAGTGCAAATGGGTTAGATTTGGCATTTGTCGTTGTGTTCAGCGAGGTAGCGTCCAAGTTCAATGAGCTGACGTCTTCATGTGACAACACACCGAGATTACTATGGACCGCATAGATTCCCTGAGGAGATTTAACGATATCTGCGCCGCTGTTAGTCCCTCCTGTACACTGCGAAAAGAATGGCCATGTGTGCGTGATCACAACGTTTTCCTCAACGTATTCATTCTTCTTTGGAGGGATACCTTCGGGCCAGTCGGTACGCGATATACCTTTGAACGTCAGCGTGAGGGATTTGATCTTTGTAGGTTTGAGTACCCTCAAAACGAGCGCGCCACGTAGGATTGTTGGTGGTCTCCCTTCATAGCTATTGTGATCAAACCCTTGTAGGAAGATGTTATCCTCAGCCAGTTGGAGGTAAACTTGGAGGGAGCTTGTATGCGTTAATGGTTTGGTGTCTTTTCTTATTTCAAGCTGCCTATCCAATGGGAACAGAGAACCCGTATCTGCTGTGTACAGGGCGTTAGGACCCATGGTTTTGAGTTCGTGTTGATATGTCCAGCTTTAGAGGTATCGAGGAGGAACGTTTTTTTGAATTTCTCCCCTTGAGACAATTCGGATTAAATCCTTTCAAAGTGATTTATGCGTGTGTAATATGTGTGCGTACTGTATGTAATAGTAATCACAGATGTGAGGCTAGTCCACAGAGATTGGGCCAAGGGAATTATGGGACAAATTATTCCCCTAAACGCTGAAGAGAAAAAGAAAAAGAAAAAAGAAACACACACACACAAAAAAAAAACTGAAAAAAAAAGAGATCACAGATGGTTAAGGACAGGAAAAGTGGTTGATAAGGGGTATTTTGATGCCTCACTGTGTAACTTCAGATTGGGGGTTCCTCTTTTTTTTTTTGGCGTTTGACTATGCTATGATTACGGCCCTGTCGTACCTGAAAAGATGATTAAGAACTTGGTCAAAGATGAGATGGTGGTTATCCTTAAGCGAGAAGTTGAGCGTTGAATCAAACTTGGACAAGAAAAACTTTATAAATCAGAACAAAGCGATGTTTTGTTCAGCTTTGATTGCAGAGAAAAAGAAAATAACAAACCACCGTGCTCATAATAATTTGTGACAATTGAAAAAAGACAACTTGACAAGGACGGGATATGGGGGGGAGAGACGGACAAACGTTTCTTTTTCGCATTATAGAAAACGACGTGATAATTTTGCCTTTTCCGTGGTTTTCGGCCCGCGGAACTTGTCACTTGTCACTTGGTCCATGAGACAAATCCAGATTTAACAGATGTCTTTTTTGTCTTCCTTTAAAACCGTGGAGAGGGACAAGAGCAAAAACATGAAGGCGCTTGCTCTTCAATGTTGGCCAAAAAAAAAGCACAAGAATACTACATTGAATTACATCAATATCCCAGCAGAGTAAAACGTTTTTTTTTGTTAGTTAGAATCGGTTCATTCTATGTGTATGTAGTGAATACCTTTAAACTGGGAGCTCAAAGTTCAATCCTTTCATAACTCTGTTGTAGTAAACCCAGAAGAAGTCAGAATAGATCAACGTTTGAACGATACCTGTGAAGACAGCCAATGTGTCAAATCTTCCCTCTGCAAAGTATCTGTAAAACCAATTCGGAATATATAAAGCTCTGTACAAACCCAGAGCAAAGATGTAGTGTGTTGTTAATGTTTTAGCCTGTCCTGTACGTTGTAACATGAACAACTGAGGTAAGATGGCCACAGATTCCAAAAATAGGGAGAAAGCCCAAAGCACCTCGGTTATAGAATAGTCATACGTGAAGATCAATGCTAATACACCTGATCCACCTAATAGGTACCTAATTGGGAATGTATCGAGTTTTGTAACATCAAGGGAACGGAATCTGGTACGCATGAGGAAGACGATGTACAAAGAGGATGCGATGAAGAATAACTTCATGGAAAAGATATAAAGAGAAACCCATCTGAAAGTGATATCTATACACATTGTTAGTACTACCTCGAAGAGATTAGCAAGACATTTGACATGTGCATACCCAGGTATCTAGTAATAAACACTATGGAATATAAGAGTTGAGTCTTGAGGGAGATACCTTGGACGGATTTGGTAATTGTGATCTGATGGATCAAGATGAAGATCGAGGCGAGGTGCGAAATATCACCTGCAATTCTAAACACGTTCATCTTGTCTTTGTAGTGTTAATAAAAAGACAAAATGAAGAGAAAAGGTGATGTTTACAGTACTGACAAACTTCAAAATTAAAAACACCACCGTGTTTTCTTCCCTCAAAACGTTTTAAAACGTTCTCGCGAATGATCACGATTATGTAATACATTATAATTATTTATAATCATGAGGTAGTTATTATAATGTCGCCGAAACATTATATTACCGTTTTATATACAAATATTACAATTCTCTTAGCTTTCTCCACTTCTCATCTTCAAAGTCGTCATCTCCATCGTCCTCATTGACAAATCCTCTGTTGAATCCATACTTCCTCGAAGGCTCGTTATCTTCCAAATACGCAGATCTATCATTTTGAAGCGTTTCCAATGAATCGTACTCTTCACCAAGCTGACCCATAAGGAATTTGGCAATACGGTCCTCCGAGGTATCATGGTCAACAAAATATTTGAAATTTGGACTGTCGTCTTTATCCAAGTATAGGAACGTTGGATACGAATCCACTCTATACTTCGATACGACATCGCTGTTCTCTTCATTGGATACGTCAACAGAGACGAATTGAACATCAGGGAACTTTGCAGCGACTCTTTCGTATATGTTTAAGCGGTCTGTAAACCCGTGTGTCCATGGTGCGACAAATGCCACGATCAACCTACCTTTTGGATTCTCTTCGATGATGGACTCAACTGCCGTGGAGTTCTCCATCTGAATGGTCTTAACCTCCGGCCATTTAGCCCTGACACCGGTGTGGTCCTCTATAAACTGCGCCAATCTCTCCGTTGTACGATCACCGGTGAAGGACGCAACGTGAGTACCGTCAAAGTGGTACAATCTAATGGTTGGGAACCCTCGAATCTGCTGCTCCATTCTAACCCTCTTATTCTCACGACCTTCAAGTTGAGCTATTTGTATATTTGTGTTCTTGAAGAGAGTCGCAAGCGGTTCATATAGAGGTGCCAACTTCTGACAGTGATCACACGTAACGGAGTAGAAGTTAACCAGCGTGTACGATCCACGAGTCGCAATCACTTGTTCAAAGTTATCATCATCAGCAACAATGATGTTCTTGAATAGCTTGAAAGCACATACAACGTTCAACAATAGCAACACAACAAGCAACTTCATCTCAGCATTAACACCTTAGCTCCTTTCAAGATCTTGCAAACAATGCTCTCGTCCAAACAGTGAGCTCTTCGGACGGTGGAAAGAGACAAAAATGCACAAAAACACCCTGAAATTTACGCGCTACAGTAAAGGCTGGGTGGTATGTGGCACTGACCAAATTTGTTAAAGCCTGGGGAAGCGTTCGATTATGCCATGGCAAGGCGAAAATGAGCCAATCGGAAGCGAGAACGGTGGTGGAGAGATAAATCAGCGTGTTGTATTCAAGTGGCTGAGATGGCTCTTCACCTCTTTGAGATACACTCATCACGATTGGGTCCACTTCGCTCGTAGTCGGTGTGCACTTTGCGAGGGCATTGTGATGCGCATAGTGACCTATACTGACGGAGCATAATTTGCAATTTTGTTACAGTGCCAAGTTCACTATAATGCGAACCTCACTACAATGCTAATTTGATCATGGAGGTAACACTACAAGCCCTTGATATTGGGATTGAAAAGCAGACAAATGTTCTAAAACTATTTGATTGTAGTCGCGATGGCGATGGCATGTGGCTTGAATTAAGCCTCAATGCCAATGACGCCACAGGCTGGTCTGCCACCAGCGTTACCCGTCTTCAAAGAGTCTGGGTGGCCACCTTTACCCAAATCGTCTGTGCCGGCGTGGACAACAACGGTTCTTCCCAAGATGGAGGTTGGGCCAATGAGCTTCACCAACTTATCAGTGATGGTACCCTTAGCAACACCCTGAGCGTCGGTAGAAATGTTACCCAAATCACCAACGTGTCTAACCTCATCCGTTGGAGCACCGTGCGTTTGACCAAATGGGTTGAAATGTGGGCCAGCAGAGGTACAACCGTTGGTGTTATCACCAAATTCATGGATGTGGAACCCACGCTCAGCGTTGGCATCGTTACCGGTGATTTCATACGAGATGGTGGTTGGCTCGTTCTCCGATGTTTGCTCAAAGTGAACAACACCGCTGACTCCAGCATCTCCACGCAAAACAGCAACTTCCCAGGGTTAGTACCAGCAAACTACTCAACAGATCCCATACAATTTGTCTCTACTCACCAGCTTTAACCATGATTTCTTTGCTAATTCAATTGATCAACTTTGGATGTTTCCAATTATACAGAGATCGGAGTTGAAATTGGAAAGCAAGGGGAAAAAGGTAAAACTTTGCTGTTTTTATCGTGGAGGGGGGAGGAGGAGATTCCCACACAAAAAACACAAACACACACATAGTTAAAAGCGAGAATTTTGGAAATTGCACGTCCGATTTCTAAAGAGGAAATGATTGGCAGGAAGGAAAGTGTGGCTCCTTTTCAATTGGTGGTCATCATGCTGGTGATCATAGCCGCTGGTGCTGTGACAATTAAAGCATTTTTAACGAGTTCTAGAGGTTTATTACTCGATGGCTAAGGGCTGGAACGAGGAATTTGGAGTGTAGCAGAGAGAAAACATTGGCCTTTATATACCTATGTGAAGAGAAGCCGGTACTTTAACGACAAGCGACTTTATTTGCTCGTTATCGGTTCGCGCAGCAGCGCCGGGTGTGATAGCTAAAGGTACACAGTTTCAACGGGTAGTTGTGTAGAGAACGAGCAAATATAGTCCAGATGGCTTATAGATTACGTGCTGAGATACTCCATGGACACTATTGTTGTCATTGATGTGTGTATACAGCTATACTTTCACGCCTATAATTTCAAGCAGCGCGATCTATGTCTGGATACAGGCGCATGAGGCTCTTCACAAGCCTAACGAGTTCCGATCGTGAGGTTTCAACATCGGGATACACTTGGTGCTATCATTTGGTGTTAGTAGTGAGTGCCTGGTTTTATAAAGGGCTCATGCGTACGTTGGATAAATAACTGAAGAGATCCTTCTTGGTCCAATTGTCAATTGCGTCCAATTCTTGCTGAGTCTTCGGTTTTGGCTGTGGTGCCGGCGGTGGCAGTGGCTTCAGGATAAGATAAAGCGTTCCTGTGACTACCAATCCACCGAACAGGATGGTCAACCAACGTTGACTCTTATGAATCCACCTGCTGATGAAAGTCATGTTCAAATCCTCCAGAGATATCGGTGGAATGTGGTTGAGACTGAAGTATTTATGTATAAAACAGTGTTTAAGTTCCATGAATAAAAATCTATAGAAAAGTGGAGAGAACGTAAGCTGTCTAATCCGGGGTCATTCTATCACGTGATATCTGAGCATCGAATATCACCACATTAGCATAGAGGTGGCATTATGACCACTTTCGCATATTTTACACCACTAAATGCCATCAGATTCTAGTAAAATGACCCAAGAGCTACTATACGATCGTCATGTACGATACTTCAAGATGGTTCTCACCGCATTGCCGTCTCGTCTCCAATCAGAAGCTTCAAACAAGCTGATGATCGTTTACTGTGCAATCGGAGGGTTGAGTATATTGAATTACAAATTCACTCCAGAGGAGATTAAACTGTATACGGATTACGTCTATAGTCTTATGGTTCCATCACGCGAGGGATTCAGAGGCTCACATATACACGAATTGATCTCTAGTGGGTACGATAGACCCACAATTGCCAATACATATTGCGCACTGTGTATTCTCACAATGCTGGGAGATGACTTCCACAAGAGATTGGACTCAGAGTTGATAATGTCGTATGTTTCGAGGTGTCAACTAGAAGATGGATCAATAAAGTCACTGCTAGACTCTACTGGCGAGCCCTGTGGAGAAGGCGATCTGAGACAGAGCTATATGGCTGTGAGTATAGCTGAATTGCTCAAGTACAAAGGGCCAAATGGAATCGACGTGGAGAGATTGGTAAGTTACATTATGTCGAAAAGGACATTCGACGGTGGCCTAGGTGAATTTGAGGCTCATGCTGGCTACACATTCTGTGGATTGGCAACGTTAAAGCTCATTGGCAGGCTCAATTTGAAGGATTGGACGAAAACGATACAATGGTTGGTTCATCGACAGGTATCGTTTACCAAATGGAACCAAGATCTGTTGGAATATGAAGACTGTGATATTGACGACGTTGGATCCCATAATGGAAGAATTAACAAATTGGGTGATACTTGTTACTCATTTTGGTGCTCTGGATCTTTGGCAATTTTACAAGCTCAACAGTTTGTCAATAGCGATGCAATGACGAGCTATCTATTGAACAAGACTCAAAGCACAGTGGTTGGTGGATTTGGTAAGACAGATCAACACACATCGGCTCCAGATCCATATCACAGCTTCCTGGCACTCTCTGCGTTAAGTCTGATGTGTGATGAGACCAAACTTCAAGCCATTAACCCTACGCTAGTGGTTACACAACAAGCATACGACAAGGTATTAAACTCATGAAAGATTCTGTTTTTATTCATTTCTCCAGTTCAACACAGTGTTGTATAGGAATACATAGAGTTCCACTCAATTTGGGGCAAAAACAAGCTTATAAGAGGCAACTTCAAATGCTCTCAACTCAACTTCAACTTTTTTGTAAGGCAATGTTGCAGGGAACACCTCTTTGAAAGGAAGTTTCTCCAATTGATCCTCCAAAACGTCCACCTTGTAAGCTGCAACCAATGGTCCAGTTGTCTTGATGGCACCCTTGGATCTACCACCTAAGGAATCATAGAGTCTAACGATAACAGCCTTACCATCTTGTCTGTTCTTCTTTACCGGCAAATCTCCCAATGAAACATCCTTATCGTCCTCTGCTCTCTTGATGTGAGACAAGACAACGTTCTTGTCACCTTCAAAAGTGATAAAGTTCTCAAACGATTTGGACTGGGGCACTTTGACAAGGTGTAACTTGGAGTTGAAGCGGTACGCCAACTCAACAGTGGTGTGATCTAGAGCCCCAGCGTGAGGGTACAGAGCATATTCAAACTCATGATGGCCCATATCAGCATTCGCATCTGGCTGCTTAGGAGATCTCAAGAGTGACAAGCGCATCAGGTTACCATGAACAGAGAACCCGTACTTGGAATCGTTCAAGATACTAACACCATAGCTATGTTCAGACAAGTCTGCAAACTTGTGATGACAAACCTCAAACTTTGCAACGTCCCAGCTTGTGTTGTAATGAGTTGGTCTCTTGGTGATTCCAAATTGAGTCTCATAACTGGCAAAGTCAGAGTGGATGTCCACTGGGAACTCAACTTTCAAGAACTTGCGAGATTCGTGCCAATCCACATCACAGTGGAATTTCACAGCTGAAGGCGATTTGATGCTATCCAACCCTTCAAGGGAGATAACAGTCTTGAGATGAGATTGCTCACCAACATTGTAATTTACAGAGACAGAACTAACCAATGGCCCTGTTTCGTTGATTTGCACTGTTCCCTTTTCAACATACTTATATGTATCCAAAGAGAACACCTCAGTATCCCATGCTTGCCAGCTGAGTGGAGTGTCGTCAAACAACACATATTGATTAGCGCCACGATGGTTCTTACCGGTGGTTAGATCGAGAACTTCACGATCGTTCACGATATCATACAATGATGTAATGACACCACCGTTATCAACGGTTACCCTTAGCTTACCGTTTTCCAAAACAAAATCACCATCTTTAGTCTCCTTCACCGTAGAAGGATACTTGAGTCCCGATTTTAGAGGAGAGCTCGTCACGCAAGAATTACCAAGATAGATATAATCATGGCCTTCACTGCTCTGGCATTCCACATGTGACACTTCTTTGGTGAATGCCTTTGGAACAGGAATCACACCACATGGCTTCCACTGATACGTGCTGACAAACTTGTACTCCGCGTTGAACGATGAGCCTTCCAGCGTAGACAACGCTTCATCCACCAGCTCATTGGCCTTGACATAAACGTTCTTTAGCATTGGATGGACGTCATCTTTGTACACCATCTCAATGCAAGAGCCTGGAAGCACATCGTGGAATTGACACAGCAACACATCTTCCCACAGTGCTTTCAATTTCTTATTTGGATACTTGTACTCATCGGGTTTCAAAATGGATGCAATCGTGGCAAAGTACTCCAGATCGTGAAGTATGCCTTCAGATCTTCTCATGAGCTTTTTAACCAATGCCTGAGTGGTATACGTACCCCTATGGAACTCAAAGTATAACTCTCCAACCCAGGAAACCAACTTTTTACCCTGGTCCGTCCGTTCCAGGATCTCGTCGTAGAACTCATCGACAGTTTTACCCAAGTGCACCGTAGGCAATTGACCAACGGTGTTGCTCAAGCCTCTACAACGACGTAGTTTATCCAACATTTCCGGTAGTGGACCACCACCGCCGTCACCCTTACCGAAGCACAGAAGACCCGCCTGGTCATACGAAAGGTTCTTGTGTTGAACAAGCGATCTCTTAACATCACCAAAGTTGGCATCAGCAGTGTACGTGTTGGCAGGAGGCATGTGAGTCAAAACCTGGGAGCCGTCAAGAGCCGCCCAGTTAAAGGTTGTGTTCGGGAAGTTGTTGATGTTATTCCACGACAGCTTCTGAGTCAAGAACCTGTCCAGCCCAGCAAGACGACACAACTGTGGGATTTGAGAGCTGTAGCCAAAGGTATCAGGTAGCCAAAACGTGGTACAACGTTCTCCAAAATGAGATTCGTAGAATCTTTGACCAAACAGGAATTGACGGATGAGCGATTCACCGTTAGGGATGTTTGTATCGTGTTCAACCCAAGAACCACCAATTGGGATGAACTGCTTGTCTTTAACCTTTCCAGTTAATCTTTTAAACACCTCTGGATGGTCCTGTTCTAACCACTTGAACTGCTGTGCTTGAGAGGCAACGAATTTATACTCAGGGTATCTGTCCATCAACTCCATCTGAGTAGTCCAAGATCGAACAACTTTTCTTCTTGTTTCACCAAATGGCCATAGCCAAGCGGTATCGATATGGCAGTTACCAATTCCATAAACGTCAATCTTATTGCCATTTGGAGCAGTGTCCTGGTACACGAGTTCACTATCAACGTGCTTTCCGATAAAAGTTGCTGCAATTTCACGGCATTTCTTGATGGATTTCACGTCATTCGGATCAAAAGCTTCAATGATATCAGTAGCCACCTGGCGTGCCTTGTATTTTTGCCATGACTCACCAGAGAGCTCTCTAGCAGCATCAGTAATGATCCAATAGTCAATCTTCAATGCCCTTGCTTCCAAATTTGGCAACACCAAATCTGCCGTTCTCAAGGTGAAGTATCTATTTGGATCTGGGGGACCGATAGAAGACCCCATACCAACACCAAACATTCCATTACAGCTCATCTCCAAGTACAGAGTGAACTTCTTCGATGTATAATACTTCTTTGGAATGATGAAATCATTTCTATCACCACCTGTAAATGCCTGTAAGGGAGTACCACTCTTGGTATAGATAAGACCCTCATTACCACAGTTCCACTGGAACCAGATCTGTTCCTCGGAGAGCCATTTATCTGGGATTTTCAGCTTGATTTTGAACCAAAAAGTCTTCCAAGAAGGCCCGAAACTATCACCTGTATGAGCAGGACGGAACTCGGTTTCCCTACTGATCACATCCTTAAACAGGGGCCTCTTCTTAACATCAGCAATCTCATGTACACTGAGGTCAACAAAGCCTTCACCTTCTTTAGAGTTCTTGGACCCCTGAGTCACTCTATCAACGTCATAAAACTTGGGTAAGTTCAAATCCTTGTACTGACCTTCATCAATGAACTGTCTGAGTCTGTCTTCGTATATGTGGTCTATCTGTTTGGCCACGGGGTCATTGTTGATGGTTTGATAACCATCACCTGGGTTACCAGCTAAGGCCAATTTGCACATCTTCAACTATAGTATTGCAACTGTATACCAACGAGTGTGTGGAAACAGTGATTGCAATCGCTTTTATCGTTACATCTTGTGTTGTAATAGTTGTAAAAGTTGGGGAATTAAGGGTCAGCCAATACTGCCCCCAGCCATGTTTGGTGTGTGGATGTTTTACGTCAGCACGGGTCGTTGCTGGTATGAGCACTCTGCGTGTCTAAAAACGATCTGGGTTTTCTGTAACTATGGTAACGATTGATTGTTAAGAACTCACCATAGCAACGGTATAAGGAGATTAGCTTCAGGGGGAAGAGCTACGGGAGCTACAACTGGAATTTCGTTATGACTAGTAGTTAAACCGAATTAAATATTAAGAGAACTAAACATTGTCACTGTTACTATCACTGTCACTACATGCGTAGTTTATTGTTGAATGTTAACCTCCTTGTCCTCCTCAACGGTGGCAACCTGATCATCCTTCTTAAGAGTGGAAGCGTGGAAGGATGGCAATTTGACACTTTAGTATGAGATAAGCAAATGTTAGTAATTGAAAGTTCTTCAGATTTTCTGTTATTTGAAATTGACTTACGCAAATCCCTTGATCAAGTTATACTCATGGGTGATCTCACCACCAATCTTGTGAAGGCCTTCTTTGAACCTGTCATGTGTCAGTAGATGTGTCATAAAAGGGGAGCCACTTATACACGCTCAACTTACTTCTCAACACTAGCAGATTCCTTGAGAGTAACCTGTTTGAATTAATTATTAGTACAAATGGTCTTTGAGCAATGGTGACTGGCCAACCCCGTCCCTTTGTTAAAGATAAAGAGCAGGCGTGTGCCATTGTTTCACATAATCCACAGATAAGCAGATACTCACAATGAAGGACTTCTTCTCTCCAGTAGTAGCAGCAGCAGCAGCCTCAACAGGTTTATCAGCTTCAGACATGGTTTAAACGGATATGGTTTGGTAAATAGAAGATCTATTCAATTGGATTAAAAAGGGAGAGCAAAAAAAAGGAAAGACGTCTTCAATGAAACGGGTTGAAAGGAAAAGAAAGGAAAGCAATGCGGTTTTATACTAAACAATAAGAGGCGAAAGACGAAAAAAGGCTCCCCAAAATAAATCCAAAGAAAAACAACGCACGAGTGTGGACTATGCGCTCCGAACCAGTACTCATACATCAGCTTGCATGAAGATCACGTGTCTTCTAAAAACTGTTAAGGGACACAGTGATACCTTTGAGCGGATGGTCGGCTTGGTGTTGATGATGGCGAATGTTAATATATTGGCCGTTTCTGGGAGAACAAGGAAAGCACTATTGGTTAGAAGAGAGATCTGAATATGTCTACTGGTCAATGGAATCTAATTGAGTCGGATCCTGGTGTCTTTACAGAGCTAATTGAGAAACTACATGTGGAAGGTGTTGAAGTACAAGAGTTATACTCCCCATTGGCTCTTGCGGAACATGAGCCGTTGTATGGTGTCATATTCTTATTCAAATATACCGACATTGACAAATCAAGACAACCATTGGATGGCGTATACCAGTCTCAGTTGTCAAATGAGGCAGAAAGATCTAGTGATATCTTCTTTGCCCGTCAAATGATCAACAATGCCTGTGCTACACAGGCTGTACTGAACATTTTACTGAACAGAAACGATGTGGACTTGGGACCTGAGCTGTCGTCTTTTAAGGAATTTATCCATTCATTTGATCCCGAGCTGAAAGGTGAGACAATGACAAACTCTGAGCTGATAAGAACTGTACACAACTCGTTTTCAAGCCCTAACATGTTTGAAGATGATCGGGACCGTACAGATAATGACAAGTCACAAGATCTATTCCATTTTATCGGATTCATCCACAGAGATGGTAGAATCTGGGAGCTGGATGGACTGAGACCAGAGCCAATAGCACATGAAACATGTTCTTCAGATACTGAGTTTATTCAATTGTTACCAGCTGTTTTAGAGAGAAGAATGAACCATTACCCACCAGGTGAGCTACACTTTTCCTTGTTATCTGTGATGAAAGACCGTCGCTTGGTATACGAAGAAGCAGGGGACTACCAGTATTTACAACAAGAGTTAGATCTACGTGAACGTTGGAGCTTCGAAAATTCAATAAGGAGAACCGAGATGACTGGTTTAGTCTATGAAACTTTGAAATTGATTGCAAAACATTCCACCACAAGTGAATGGAACAGCAAATTACTTGAAGCATCAACAAGAAGTCAAAGCTGAGTGGAATAATCAATCTGAATCATCATCATTTGTGAAGTAGTCGAAATCAAGACTGACAACGTTGGCCAAGAGGATGGCTCTCTGATCCAAAGTCAGAGGTATTTGTCTAACATTTTTGTAGAAGTCAGCAACACCTTGGAATGCCCAAGGATCCATTCTTATAATGTACATGTTCGAATTAGTCAAGGCTTCTCTTATCAACCCAGTCCAATTACAATCCACAGCGGCAATGGTTTGACCTTCTTCATCACCAACAGAAAATTCAAAGCTTAAAGGAGGAGCATTGATATAACCAAATTGGGTCAATTGATTTTGTCCTGTCACTTGAAATAACTTGTACTTTCTCTTGATCAGGTTGAACTTTTCGCAACTCTCGCCGATAAGAGTATCATTAGGTAAACATGCCTTGAGATAAGAAGTGACGAATTCAAACTTACGCTTGAATGTTAACACCACATTGCCCTCGTTATCAATAACATCAAATGTGAAAGGTCTCTTTGTTTTGGCCAATTGTCTAACTAACATCTTTTTAAATCCACCACTGCGCTCTTCAATCATCCCGAGTTTTTCTCCTCGGTAGTTCTTAATGATATAACGATTACACTCTTCAAACCCCACGGCAATCCTATACGCTTCAATCAGCCGTTCAACAATGATCATAGGCTCACTAAGAATACGACTAGCAAGGTCCTTTTCCCCAATAACGCCATTGCGGTTATACGCTATTCTATTTGTATATTGTGCAAAGGGAATTGACTCTTGAGGGTAAAGAGGTTGTGACTGTCTGTTAAACGGCAAATGTGGTTTAGCAGATTGTGACATCTTCGGGTTTTTAAATTCAATATATGATGGCTTTTGTGTCATCTTTCACCGCTTGATATCACCACAGTTACAGAACAATGTCTGGAAACAACGTAAATTTCACGCTTCCATCATGTTTGATTTATACACGTAGGTGAATCCCCCACCGGTTTCCTAAAGAAAGAAAAAAAAAACTTAGCGTGACTATCATTGATGTTGATGCAACCTTTTCGTGTCACTTGAGGCAGCTGCCCTGCCCAAAACGTTATGTCGAAGTACAGCCCTATGGAACATTAAGCAAGGTGCGGTGAGGATGGCTGGCAAGGCCACTAACTGGGCGTTTGAAGGTCCGGCCGGGTTGCATAACTTCACTTCTACTGACATTTGTAATTTAAAGTACGGATTGAAGGCTGTGTTTTAAGTAATGACTAATCAGATCATTAATTGAGGACTTGGGACCTTTTTGTTATGACTCTTTTATATGTGTGATATTGTCTCCTTGTTAGCGTCCATCGGTGTAATTTTCCAATGGCACGGCGTATTTAGACGTGTCAGTGTTTCGGATGTGCAATGCTATGCTGATGCCTCAAGGTGAGACTTTGAAGTTTAAGCAGCCAATGTCCGCGAGAGAGAGGGAAAATACGAGAGGAGCGACAGGATAAGGACACGATATGCATCACAGTATATGAGTATATGCTTGTACTTTATGTATTAGCCATCAAGCCTGAGTGTCGTGTATGTGTGTGAGTGTAATCAGCTGATACGAGAGAGAAAACATATAATGTGTCTTGTTTGAGATATTGATGCGTACATGTTTGAGTTGGCTTGACTATAGCCACTTTCTTGTCCGCTGATAATGCAAAATAATTATATATAAATGACTCCTTCAAGATGTGTGATTAACATCATTCCCCAAAGCTCACCAAACCCCCATGGTTGGAGTGTCTTGAGAAGTAGTCGAAATCAATACTCACCGCATTGGCAAGTAAGACTGCTCTTTGGTCAAGTGTGAGAGGACCGCCAACCTGTGGGTAGTAGTCCTGCATACCTGCGAATGAAGCAGGATCCATTCTAATGATATACACCCCTGTATCTGTAAATAACTCTCTTCCCAATCCGACCCAGTTTCTATCCACGGCCCCAATGACAACGCCTTCTTCATCTCTGACTGGGAAGTCAAAACTCAGGAATCTTGCATCTATAGCACCAAATTGTGAAAACTCTTCAGGTGAATCCGCTCTGAACAAGTTATACCTACGTCTCCACGGATGCCAACTCTGGACAGATTCACCGATGATCCCATCTGATTCATTTTGAAATCGAGGATGGAAAACTTTGATATGAGAATTGATGAAACTGAAAGGTCTCTTAATAGTGAGCAGGTTATTACCTTCGTTGTCAAATACATCAACGGTAAAGGGTCTGTGAAGTCTATAAACTTGACGCATCATAGCCTTCAAAAACCCCAAATCACGTTCTTCCATAAACCCTAGTCTGTTTCCCAGAGCATCCATGATGACATATCTGTTGATTTGTTCAAAGCCTAAGAACACATTCATCATTTCAATTTGACGTTCAATTACTAACGTTGGCTCGCTAAGGATCCTGGCAATACGATCTGAATGAGAAATGACACCAAACTGATTTGGAACTTCTGGAATCACGTCAAAGTCAACGCGACCCTCGGTATCTTTGAATGGATGAATTGTATCATCGTACATTGAATGTCTCTCACCTGAGTGAATCTGAGTAGCCTTTCTTGGATATCTCCGGGAATCCCTGCTATAACGAGGTAATGGAGAATAGAACCTCACACTTTTAGTGGATAATAGCAGACTCCTTGGGGTACGTTGCTGTATTAATCTTGAACCAATTGTTCTGAGCATCTGTTGAAAACCTTTCAATGGAAGCCGATCAAGTCGAGAAGAGGGCAAAGATCTGAGGAAATGGGGGGGGGGCAATTTTATATCCAAACGATCAAGATAAAACCTTCTATCGAATGTAAAGAATGGTATTTATGGAAACTCAGCTAATAAAGAGAAGCTTTGGCCACATGACGATGGGAGTTAATGCCCGCAAAACCGGGAAGGCGAGAGCGAAGAAAAAGAGACAAACGTTCATAACCTTTTAGGAATGTACAGGTGTTTGGGTGTATGGTGTACGGATGTATCGTCTTTTTTTTCCCCTTCCCTCCAACCAACGCTTTTGTTGGAAAATTTCACCACAAACAACAAAGCACAAGGCTTGTCAGAATTGTATACAGTTAAACAAACGACAAGAAGAAGTATAGAGATGTTTCTTAGACAATCGAGACGTCTTCTTCATACTGTTCCACGTCTCCCAGTATCACAACTACCTGGACTTTACTCTCCGCTCGGATTTCAAACTGCCTGGACGGACTACCAGCAGTTGTTAACCACGAGATTGACAGAGCTTACTGCTGGTACCGCTGATGAGACTCGTTTCCCATTCTACATTGCACAGGTGACTTCTAAGGACCAGACTAAGCAGAAGGTGTTCAATGTTGCCTCCCAGGCCCATAACAATCATTTCTTCTTCCAACAGCTGATTAGTCCTGAGAACAACCACACGAGGCCATCAAGACAGTTGGAACAGAGAATCAACGAACAATTTGGTTCTTTAGAAGGACTTGGAAAGGTCTTTGTCGATGCCTCTGACTCCGTTGTTGGCCAAGGTTGGTTATTCCTTGCTGAAAGAGCCGATAAGCAATTGGAAGTGCTGGCATTGAACAACAGTGGTTCTCCATACCAGTTCAACGCCAATCAAGGTATTGATTTAAACGGACCAGTGAGCAAGGATGATTTCCAACTGTTGGAGTCCATCAAACAGGATCTCAAGGAGGGTATTCAAGACTTTACATTCCCACTAATCGGAATCAGTTTATGGGATCAATCTTACCTCATCGACTACGGTCTTAACGGTAAGAAGGAATACATCAAGAAGGTGTTTGATTCTTTGAACTGGGATGTCATTAACAGCAGAGTTTTCAAGTTGTAAATAGAGCACTTCCTACAGCCTTTGAAAAAAGACATATATTTCATGTATATATATTACAAATTACAAGTGGTTTATAGAACCACACAACTCCACTGTCTTTAGTAGTTCTTTATCGTTATACCAGTCTAATCCTTCTTCAAAGATTATCTGATGGATTTTATCTGCATAACTCGTTGATTTATCAATCGCAGTTTGTAGTTCCTGTTTGAGCATGTCACTGTTGTCTCTCTTTTCACCATTATGTTGATCTTTATCATTTTTCAACACTTTGGAGAGTAACGTCGACTCAGTCAGTAATCTTTCGTTATCTCTTTCCAATGAAAAGAGATCTTCTCGCTTCTTCTTCACAACATTGATCAATTTGAGAATCTCACTGAACATTTCATCACGGCGGTCTAACATCTCGGCCATCGATGATTCCCTTTCAGGAATACCATCAACTTGGTGTACAGCGCGTAAGATTGGAATGGTCCTATGACCTGTTTCTACAACGAGTTTCCGGATTCTCTGGATTTCCCGTTCATATGCCAATGAATTATCCAAGGAGTTCAAATCACCATCTCCAGTATAATCGTGTAGAACATTCTGTCTGTTTATATCCATCTCTCTCGCGGTTCTACAAGTCTCGTATTCCATCAATGAATCCAGAGTATCGTTGAGCTCTTCATACGTCTTTACATATTCGTGCTCCAAAACATCCAGCGCAACCTTCTGGGTGTCTTGCTGTCTTAATATACTCTCGAGTTCACTTTTCCGTAGTTCCATTAGGTATATTCTTATGTATTTAACGTGTTTGTTGATGTTTACAATCTCCGTCTAAACAAAGGAAAAATAAACAAACACGGAATAGATGTAAACATTCTGATCATATTCACTCATCGAGAGAGAAAACACACAGCGACAAGTGAGAGTAATCAGACAATGTCATTTACCTTCCCCAAGATCTATAATTTCCCACCTTTCTTCACCAAACAGCCTAATGAGCAAACTTGGTCTGCTCAACGGCAACAATGGGTCCAGTTGATTCTATCATATTGTCGTTTCCATAGAATATGGATAATGAACGATAGAGGCGTTGTGTTGTCACAAGGAGACGTTGAATCCGAATCGATCGAAGACACATCACAAGATGTTGATTCTACCAGTGAATTATTCCACAACGAGTCCATTGACCGACAGTTGGACGTTGATACCATAAAGCTACTGTTCAAGGAGATGTTACGTAGCGGTGATGTATCCGCTGTTGACGGTAAGGGCAAATCTAACAGCAGTACACAGTACTATATGAATTGGAATCGACCAGAAGATTGGGCTGCGATGGTGTTGGAATGGATTGAATCCACTGGACAAACAGGTACGGTGCTGACGTTGTACGAGATTGCCAATGGTGATCTGAGTTCAAAGCAGGAATTCCATGGAATTCATCCTCGTATACTGGAGATGGCTATGAAGGTTTTGGTTAAACGAGGTCGTGCACAGATACTACGGGATGAGGATGGAACAATAGGAGGTGTAAAAGTACAATGAGAGGGTTTGTAGAGCTAGCTTCATAGAGCTTGGCTTCATGAGATGGTTTGGAGTTGATAGGGTGTTGGTCATTGTACTGTTGAGTATTATATCGATCTCTCATATACTTGATGTTATATAATCGATATTATATAATCGATATTATATGACCCTACCTTACATAATCCTGAGCTGTATGATTATATAATACTCCGCCACAGACTTACATAATTACCCTCAAAGACTCCCAAGAAACAGCGGCAGCCCTCATCGGAAATTAGTTTTGTTGCGCGCGGCGCGAGCGCCTGGTGAAGCCTAAAATTTTTTTTCCCTGACAAGCTCTTCTCTTCTTCTTCACCTTTAAGAGTCCCCTTCTTCTTTTCAGTTCTTTCCCACTTCTTCTCTTCATCATCTGAGGTTATTACGTTTTCGCTAAGAGCGTTATAGAAGGTGTGGGCCATTGCATTCTCACCCTCGTTGTCCATTTTATCCCCCCTACATTCAGTTTAGAAGAGCATTTTAATATAGCCTAGAGAATGAAGTACGTTGTTGTTTCTGGTGGTGTCATTAGTGGTATCGGTAAAGGTGTGTTGGCATCGTCTACAGGACTGCTACTCAAGACGCTTGGTCTGAAGGTGACTGCTATCAAGATTGATCCTTATATGAACATTGATGCTGGTACCATGTCACCATTGGAACACGGTGAAGTGTTCGTGTTGAATGATGGTGGTGAGTCAGACTTGGACCTGGGTAACTACGAACGTTACATGAACATTACTCTTACCAGAGACCACAACATCACTACGGGTAAAGTTTACTCTCAAGTCATTGAAAGGGAAAGAAAGGGTGATTATCTGGGGAAAACTGTCCAGGTTGTTCCTCATCTGACCAATGCTATCCAAGATTGGATTGAAAGGGTATCCAAGATCCCAGTTGATGACACTGGACTCGAGCCAGACGTCTGTATCATCGAACTCGGTGGTACCGTTGGTGACATTGAGAGTGCTCCATTCGTCGAGGCACTCAGACAGTTCCAATTCAGAGTTGGTCGTGATAACTTTGCCCTTATGCACGTTTCTCTGGTTCCTGTGATTCACGGTGAACAAAAGACTAAGCCAACACAGGCTGCAATCAAAGATCTGAGATCTCTCGGGCTGACTCCGGATGTCATTGCATGTCGTTGTTCCGATAAGTTGGAGAGACCAACCATTGAAAAGATCTCCATGTTTTGCCATGTTGGTCCAGATCAGGTGATTGCAGTGCACGATCTGAACTCCACTTATCACGTGCCATTACTTCTATTGGAACAGAAGATGACCAAGTATTGGACCCAGAGATTGAGATTGGACACGCTCAACATTTCAGAATCAGATGCTGCTAAAGGTGCTGATTTGCTTCACAGATGGAAGGAACTGACAACGTCCTATGATAGATCTTATGAAACGGTCAAGATTGCACTTGTGGGTAAGTACACGCACTTGAAAGATGCGTATACATCCGTTATCAAGTCCTTGGAGCACTCTTCGATGAGATGCCGTCGTCGTCTCGAGATCATTTGGGTAGAAGCCACTGATTTGGAACCAGAAGCCAGTGAAAGCGATAAGATCAAGTTTCACAAGGCGTGGCATGACATGTGCTCTGCCGATGGTATTCTCGTTCCAGGTGGATTCGGTCAACGTGGTACTGAAGGGATGATGAGCGCTGCTAAATGGGCAAGAGAAAACAACATCCCATATTTAGGAGTGTGTCTTGGTTTCCAAGTTGCCTCGATCGAATTTGTCAGATCTGTTGTCGGTATTGAACATTCAAACTCCCAAGAGTTTGTTCCCGAGTTGACGGAGGATGAAGCCACCGTTGTGTATATGCCAGAGATTGACAAGGAGAAGTTGGGAGGTACCATGAGACTCGGTCTTCGTCCAACTGTTTTCCAGACTGACAAATCTGTGTTGAAGAAGCTCTACGGGAACTTTGACCAGATCGAGGAGAGACACCGTCATAGGTATGAGATTAATCCAAAGCTCATATCCACCATTGAAGCTCATGGGTTGAAGTTTGTCGGGAGGGATGAAACTGGACAAAGAATGGAGATCTTTGAGTTGGAGAACCATCCGTTCTTTGTGGGTACCCAGTACCATCCAGAGTACATGTCCAAGGTTCTGGATCCTTCTAAACCATTCTTGGGACTCGTTGCTGCGTCTGCTGGTATGCTGGATGAGGTTGCTAATGGTACTCCAAGTGCTATCAAGACGGACTTTTAGCCAGCTCTCGGGGCACTCAAATTGTAACATATATACAGCGGCAAGTTACAAGTTATTTAATTAACTATACACTTGATGAATGATTGTGATTTTCCTGCTCTTTTTGCTTCCTTCCCTCCTTTACACTCTTGTCACTTGTTTAATAGATTAAAACGCACCTTTCTCTAATAATCACAGCATGGCTTCAGCATGGATTTTGCCATTGTGTATACCTTTGTTTCTCTCCAGCAATGGCCAACGATTGGTCAGAACGGGGTACGCTTTGCCACACACATCTTGGGCATCAACTCCACGTTTGTCTCACTGTTTAAACTGTCTGATGCTATAGCGTGTGGCTCACAACCACATTTTCTGCATCACAACACCAACTACGCCAACTACGCCAACTACGCCAACTACGCCAACACAATCGCTCAATCACCGCATCACAAAATCACACACTAAACCGAGCCTTTACCAAATTAAGCAATTACTCGGTGATGTGTCGTAACTCGCCATTCTACAGCTTTGCCGCCACTACCAATCTTCGTTTCTTTGGGATTTACAAGCGCGCTTTCGGTACTGCGCATCAAATTTCATTCAACCTGCATACCGAAGCCACATTTTGCTTTCTTTTTTAACCACAACGCTTTACATCCAGGGAATGAATTGTGATTGGACAGTGTTGATGAACTCAGAAGTATCGTTATGAGCTGGTGTTGTTGTGATGTTTCGATGGTGTAAAGTGAAACTCTTGTGCTCTTATGCCCAGATGGTCTTTTTTTAGCTCAGTACGAAGAGTATGCTCTCACTAAACTCGTGCATTGTTGGGTTGTTATGAAGTGGATGCATTCTCGTTGTAATGTCGGGATCCGTTTGAAGAAATCTTTTGTCTGCCACATCACAACGCCACACAGTGGTGGTATTATGTGGTATTCTTTACGGTAGTGTGCTGCGCTGTGTATCCAGTGTGGCACTTGGGTGTGGATAATTGGGTCAATACAGTTTGCTACAGATGGGGCTCTCTCTCTTCACAGGCTTAATCCACGTAAAATGGACCAGCACTGCGGTTAGAATGACACATCTTGGTGTTTTGTGTATGTGTGGATCCTGTGGCTTGCTGACACGCTGCCAACTGAAGCCCTTACTGTGTGTAATGGGATGTATCGACGTTAGCTGTTGAGGAACCAAGAGATGAGCCACCAGCCATTGTGCTGAGATAGCCAAGGAGGCACGGACCATTGTGTGGAATATCTGTCATGGTATATAAGTAGCCTGAAACCATCTCCAATGGGACGCTCATACCCTGTTTTATTCCTCTTCACTTCCAGCACAACCACCATGTCTTCAGCTTCTGTTCATGAAAAGAAGGAGTACGATGTCCATGACATCGCACTAACCACCACATCAAGTGATAATGAAAGCCATGAGAGGCCATATATCGATCTTACAATCGAAGAAACACCAGAGGAGGCTGAGAAGAGACAACGTTGGTGGTACAGGACCAAAGTGTTCATCTGGGATTCCTTTGATAAGCATCCAAAGGAGCGCAAGTTCCTCTTCAAACTGGATTGGTTCTTGATGAGTTCTGCATGTCTTGGTTACTTTATGAAGAATCTGAACCAGAGTAACGTTGGTACTGCCTATGTCAACGGAATGAAGGAGTTCTACGATATGAAAGGTAACAACTACAACACCATGGTGACTTTATGGACTGTTGGTTATATCATTGGACAGATCCCATCTAACCTCATCTTACATAGAATCTCTGCAAGAGTGTATCTCGCAGGATTGGAGCTCACTTGGGCTATTCTGACTGTTCTTCTCATCACCCCAAAGTCTCTCAAGGGTATATACGCATTGCGTTTCCTCATTGGACTGACAGAATCTGGTTATTTCCCAGGTTTAGAGTATTTGATTGGCTCGTGGTACTCGAAGAAGGAGCTCAGTAAGCGTGCAACTCTGTTTGGATGCTCTGGAACAGCAGCTGGTCTGGTTTCTGGGCCTCTACAGCAGAGAATCTTACAAAGTTCATGGGCTCA
Organism: Williopsis samutprakarnensis; assembly: GCA_030569715.1. Classification (NCBI taxonomy): domain Eukaryota; kingdom Fungi; phylum Ascomycota; class Saccharomycetes; order Phaffomycetales; family Wickerhamomycetaceae; genus Williopsis; species Williopsis samutprakarnensis. The sequence continues at coordinate 27,179 of JAJMLQ010000126.1, forward strand.
TCGTCATTTGGAACCCTTCCAATGGATGTTCGTCATCGATGCTGCCATCACAATTCCCGTGTGTATCTATACGTTTTTTGTCGATCCAAATACTCCATCAACCACCACTGCGTTCTACTTCACGGAAGAAGATAAGTTAATCGCATTGGAGAGACGTCGTCGTATTGGTGCCCAATTGAATACACGTGAGAAGTATACGTGGAAACTGATCAAGACCTTCTTCAACACATGGCATATCTATGTGTTCCCTGTGCTTTTCTTGACCTTCAACAACGCATATCAGCCAATGACGTCTCAAGCCTTCCAGCTATGGATGAAGAAGACGCTGAAACTTGATTCGTACTACTACAACTATTACCCAACGATTATTTCTGGTGTCGGTATTGCCTTTGCAGTAATTGCTGCTTACCTCAACGACTGGTCAAAGGCCAAATTGACACCGTACTCCCTGTACATCATGTACTTCTTTGTCATATTCTCGTGTTCCATTCTAACGTCATGGAACGTTCCAATTGGACTCCACTGGTTCGCATACTTTGCCCATGGTATCCCACTCTCATGGGGACAGCCTATGATCTTCAGTTGGTTGAACGGTATGCTTGCTCACAACGACATGAAGAGAAACTTTGTCGTCGTCTGTACAAACACTCTGGCTTATGTCACTGGTGCTTGGGTTCCAATGCTCACCTTCAATCAAGATGATGCACCTGAATTCTCCAAGGGGTTCCCATACACAGTGTTCTTAGGTGCCTTTGGACTTGTGCTCACCGTGGTGGTTCATACTCTCTCTAGACGTGATAAGAAACGTGATGAAGCTGCTGCTGCTGCGGCTGCAGCCTCAGATGACGAGTCCTTGGGAGAAGAACTACAAGAGTTATAGGTAGAGCCTGTTTAATTTTGCAATTTTTGTCATTAAGATACCTCTTTAATGGTACAGCTGTAGCATTATAAGACACCCAAGGGTGTCGTGGTTATTCTCTGCATGGGTTCTATATACATGGGAAGCCTTCATAACTTCCTATACAGCGCTGTTCAGGGTGATTCACTTCCGAGCAACGATATACTTGATTATCTCCTCGTAGATTCCCCAGGCAATTCCAGCACTGAATGCCTTTCTCGTCAAACGTAGCGAGAGTCCGTCAAACAGCCTGATGGCTCCTTCCTCTCTAACAATCTTCACACAAGCTTGCCAAAACCCTGTGAATTCCAATGGCTTCAGCTGCATTCTGGTCTTGATGGTGTCAAAAGGTCCTGTGATGGTAGTTGCAATGCTCGCAGCAGAAAACGCACTCAGCGAGTTGATCAGTGCTGATTTGCTCACGGAGAGTGTCGTGCCATCGTCCACACTGGGAAGCATCTTGGGCAGAACCACTTTACACTGCTCGTAGAACAAAACGTACAACCCAGCATACGGAGCATCACGCATACAAGTCGCCGTAAAGCCCCTAAAGAACCCTTTTATACCTTCAGTCTGTTGAATTGATCTGATTGCACCGAGAAAGGAGTCGTATTGGTAGACTGTACTCTCATACCTCACTTTTAGCACAGTTATAGGCATAGTGACAAAGCCCACAAACCCTCTTGTGAGTGCTCCCGTGATGAGGTTCTCCGCCATGCTGAGCTTTGGTAGAGATGAGCTCGACCGAGACATGCTGGCGGTATCGCCCTGGTGGGTTCGCTTCGCCAGCACTGATCTGAAGGCATGGAGCGACGTGAGATACAGAGCAGACCCGACGGAGGTTCTCACTGCTGAGGGAAATGTTCCTCTCCAGAGCTCCTTATAACTGGATAACGATTTCAAAGTGTCCCGGATGGACCCGGACGGTTGTTGTTGAAGCCTTGTCTTCACGAGGTCAAATGGTTGCAGTATCACAGCGGATGTCAATCCGCCAGCGAAACCTCCAATGAGGTGTGAAATGGGCTTCTCAGACATACTTCTTCTAGCTCCTTCTGTTAGTTTTGTTCCAATATTGAACTAATAACGGTGAGTTTGTAGATGCGGATGCCGGTTTCAATTATATTGTGAAAAGTTTATGGTCTCGAGGCTGACATACGCAACCGGGATTAGCTTTAAAAAGTGCCAATTCTATGGGAATTGAAACCCTTAGAACCGGAACTCAGCACGTTCTTTTTGGCCAATTAGCATCTACGGTTCCACTATTTGGTGCTTTGTGACTCAAGCACAGAGTTCTATGTATTCAGTGTGAAGAACTCGACGATGCTTTCTAGACTAACTTGTATTAGAGAAGGCGGTTCAGTCAGATGGGCCAATGTACAGGCCGAGACGACAATGTCGTGGTTCAGCATTGTAGAATAGATGGACATGTCCTTCTGGAGGCCTCCTTCAATGTACAGAGTTGGTGAAGAATCCCACGCTGGCTCAAGACGTAACTTAAAAGTCTCGTGAGTCTCATCGATTGTGTCATCACAACGTAGAGTATTAACATTGCCAAAGTTGTAGGACTTCAAATCACCGTTGAGTCCCACTCCTAATAGTTTCGTATAGCTCTCCTTCAAGGCCCAATAGTGTGTGAATACGTTCTTTGTCTCTATATCGTTCTCTAGTGCTAAAAGTGAATCGTACTCTTCTCTATGGAATATGTCCTTGAAATGAGTCAGATAACCAGAGCCAAATTTGTCAACGTCACTACAGCTAGCGAGGTCTATTCCACACTGAGATTGTGATATAACCATGCTGGTGTACCCCTGCTGGTTGCTCATGCTGAACTGGAAATCACAACCTTCCAGTTGTGGTTTACCGTATTCATTACTTGTGAATGATAACAAGTCTTGTGTAGTATTGAGAAGAACACAGCATATAAACCTTTGAAGGAGTTGATTGGCCAGAGCCGTACGTGCATCCTCGGAGAATCTCTTACACATCACCTTCGTCTGCTGTTTAAAGGGCAAAAGTCTTAACGCTGTCTCAAACTGATTCACACGGTTAGTTCTATCTCACCCGAACCAAGTCATGGTGGACGAACTCACTTTATAGTCGTCTTCCCATAGATTGCCAATCTCCACGTAGAAGACTGTGAGCTGTGACCGTGGTAACGCTCTGAATTCTTCAACTACTGCGCATCTATAGCTCATCGAACAAAACTGTTCATGGTATTGTCGAAGAGTAATGTCAACACGATGTTGAGGCTCTTCAAAACAAAGCGAGATCTAACCTCGTCGTGCACCGGATTACCGTACGCCACGTGACTTTGGACTTCCCGACCCTCGGAAAATTTCTTCCCCCGCAATTGGCAACTTGAAGCGAATTCCCCCCTCGCTCTCTCTGTCGCCGCGGCTACCACTGCCCATCGTCTGAATCATAACCAAATACAGCGGCCGTACGGGCAAATTCTCTCACTTAAATTAATACTCAACCTTACCCCCACAACCCCAGGTTGATTCCTAACAACCTCTCTAACGTGAAAAGAATCTCTGTCTAGCCCACAGTGCTTAGAAAAGTGATAACTTGCTAGGCTCACTTTCACAATGTCAAACATTCGTGAGGATTTGGTGGTGAATGCGGTGACTTTCCTTCAGGACCCACAAGTGTCCTCATCTCCTCTGGAGAAGAAGGTTGAGTTTCTCGAGAGCAAAGGATTGACAAAACAGGAGATTGAAGAAGCGATGAAGAGATCTCAGGAAAGCGTTGATCGCTCTTCGTCAGCACAGAGTTCGTCTGTTTCACAGAGCTCATCTTCTACATCACAAGATGCTGAGCTGTATAATCAACAACCACATAGTGTTCCTAAGTACTATACACCTGCACCGCCGCCGGTTCCGGAGAAGGATTGGAAGGACTACTTTATCATGGCAACAGCGACTGTGGGTGTTGGATTTGCTCTGTATGAGATCACGAAACGGTATCTGATTCCAAATATCCTACCAGATACCAAGTCTAAGTTGGAGAAGGATAAGGAGGCTATTGAAGAGGAGTTTTTAAGAATTGAAGCTACGCTGAATGAGATTTCTGATACTCAGAAACAGCTTAAAGAAGGTGAAGTTGAAAAGGCCAAGGCCATTGATGCTGTGATTGAGTCGGTACAAGACTTGGTGAATGACTCCAAGGAGAAGAACTCGAAAGTTGAAGACGAGGTGAAGTACTTGAAATCAGAGATTGAGAATCTGAAGGCTTCACTTGACCGTGCTTTGGATAAGCAGCAGTCTTCGATCTCCAATGATGTGGCTAGTATCCAGTACGAATTGAACTCTCTTCAACAGCTTATCAAGTCCAAGAACTCGTTGGTGAAGGAATTGGGAAGCAACGGCAATAGGGAGACTGCAACTTCACCTGTTCCACCGGCGTCGTCGATTCCTTCTGCCTCTGAAATCTTGAAACGTGCAAATCTTTCAACATCACCAACACTCAGCTCCCCTCAACCACAGCCATCGTCGCACGTTTCATCGAATCCACAGATTCCTTCCTGGCAAAGATCAGCTGCGGTAAATACACCAGCAATCTCTACCAGTTTAACTGACGATAACTTCCCGGAAAGACCAGATAGTGTTGCTATGAATCACCAGTCCTATTCGCAGTCAACAGCTCAACAGGAAATACCACTATGGCAACAAGCTGCGAATGCCAATGCCATCGCAGCTGCTGATGTTGAACAGTCATTAACTAAAGCCTATCAACAGGAGGCAGATGAAGAAGCAAAGGATGAGGTATCGGCACAGTAAGAGTGCTGGCCTTTCCTTGTTACTACGAGTAGGCGTACAATTTTCATAGTCCATACATTATTAGTTATAATACAACCACTCATCTGAGATGTCTCATACTACGTAGCTTTTCAACAGCTTTCTCATGGCCTTGAGACGCTGCTCTTTGGTAGAATTTCCTAGCCATCTCCAAATCACGCTCACAGCCTAGTCCAACTTCATAGTAATATCCAAGGGCATACTCAGCTTTATCAAATCCACTTTCCGCACTTTTAAAGGCCCATAGAAATGCCTCTCTATCGTTAGCTTCGAGTAATCCCTTTGCACCGGTCAAATACCAACCACTCAATGCCATCTCTGCCTCTGGATTTCCATTTTTAGCAGATCTTGAATACCATCCAATACTCTTCTTAGGATCAATTGTACATCCCATCTTACCATATTCATAACACCAACCAAGTTTACACTGTGCCGGTGGATATACCAGACGTGCAGCCTCTTTACAATAGTACAATGCCTTTTCATCGTCTTGAGTCACTCCAATTCTATCCAATTCTCTCAAGAATTCAAGATCTGGATGAGAAGGATTCTTCATAAATGGGAAATCCCTTGAATAGACCTTACAAAGTTCAAAAAGCGAGTGAGGAGTATCAACGTCAGCCTGGGCAGCAGCTCTTTGAAGCCATTCAACGGTCTTAGTTGCTGAACGACGTACACCTAATAGCCCCTCAGAATATATCAACGCCATCTTGAACATTGCCTGGGTACAACCTGAATCTGTTGCCCTTCTGTAGTAATCCAATGCCCTCTCCACATCTTGATGGGTTCCAATGCCGAATTCACAAGAAACTCCACATCTATAAAGAGATAACGGATAACCAAGTGAGCCTGACTTTACATATAGTACAAAGGCCTTATCAAGGTTACGATCCAAGAGATCTGGTTTCGGAACCGTTATTGTCGGTAAGTTTGAATATAACGATGCCAAAATGAACAGGGCTTCAGAGTTTTTACCTTCATTGCACACTGTTTTCAAATTCTTTATGGCAAGCTTTATGAAGGCATGAGTATTCTTCTTAATCTCTGAGTGGTGAGGATTTGATTTCATCAATTCGCCGTTTATAGTATACTTTGAGACAAATTCCTTGTCAGAAGCTAAGGCCAAAAGTAGTTTTACCCATTCAACTTGCAATTCAGAGTCATGGATTCCAACTGGAGACAAAGATTTGTATCTCATACTATTGAACATTTCCAATTGAGTCTCAGATACAGAGACTTTCTCCATTTTAGAAGTGAGCTGACTTATATTCCTCTCTGGTGATTGCTTCCCAACAGGAGGCTCATTTCCAGGAGGTTTCTTTCCAGTAGGAGGTTGTCGATTTGGTCTTTCATTCCGATTGGTCTGTTCCTCGTATCTCTGGGAAATTGGAGCAGTTGTCTTTGCCATATTACGTGGTCCTTCACGTTGCACGGGCAATGATTCTGGCACTCTTTGTCTTTGCTCTAACGAGCAGCCCACGTCTCGTGGCATGGAGTGCTGATTAGTCACTTCTGAGCTCTGGGCTGTCGTTGGTGCTTGTGCTGTCACTGGCACCTGTGCTGGTGCTCTATTGTACTGTACAGGAGCACTAGGCTTGTATACTTCTCGCTGTTTCACTTGCTCTAGTTGCGCGGGCTGTTGTTGATTCTGCTGTCCAGCACTCTTCAAAGAGTACGTCTCCTTAGAATCACCACTCGAAACAGAAAGCAAGCTGTTAGAGCTCCCCATGCCGTGGTTCCCCAATGATGGATAATCAGGTGTTTCAGTGTATTGGTTGGAGTACTGATGTGTATCTTTACGAACCTGTGTTTCATCTCTGTTTCGAATCCTGTGTCCAAGGGAATCCGTGCTAAGATTACCGACACTTTGAGTATTGACAAACCCGGGATACTGTTGAACAGGGTAAGGAGCCATTGACATACCATTTTCCACACTCTGCTGAGGATATGGAGCTCTTCCATGGTCATTGTACGTGGCATTATACATCCCATGACCTGAAGGAGAAGGCCGCTGGTGGTGCACTGGTTGCTGGTGCACTGGACGATTCCGCGGGTATGGTTTACTGTTGTGTGCCTGTGCACTTTGCCCATAGTTTCCAGGGATACCGTGGTTACTATGCGGTGCATAGTAACCATGCTGTGCGTTATAGTTCATCTGATATCGTTGCTGAGAGTTCATCTACGCTGTCTTTACCGCTGGTGTCTTTCCACTCCACCACGGTCTAAAGAGAACTTATCGGCGTTGCAAAGTTTTGACTGTGGGAATTTTGGGTGAAGGAGCCTGCCGATTTAGCACCAAGCGTATGCGTGCAATTATGTGCGTGTGAGTGTGCTTTTTAGTGCGTCTGCCTGGTTTTTTTCCTCTTCAGCAGACAAGGAGAATGACGAATTATCGATTATGTTATATGAGAATGTGTTGAGTTTATACGAGAATGTATTGATTTGACGTTGTTTCTGATGCTAAAGACAACGTTTTATCGTTGGCTCGAGAGAGGTGAGGTGAAAGCAGTTTAGCTGGGGAATGTTCAGAGATATTGGTAAGGTGGATTTGGCGATCGAATTATGCCAGTATTCATCGTTCTGGAATGTTAGGACAATTTGCCACGTTTTTGCAGATACCCGGATAAATAAACCTTCGATTACATTGTTAAAGGTGACATTCAAGTAGTGAGATATCAAATAGTAAGAGTCCGTGATAAGTGCTTGATTATAGTGATACACCAATACTTCATGGCTTGGTGTGTATAACACATCAAAGTTATTTTTCATGGAAATGGTTTCGTGGTCTAGTTGGTCATGGCATCTGCTTAACACGCAGAACGTCCCCAGTTCGATCCTGGGCGAAATCATTCATTTTTTTTTCATAAAATGAAAAGTGCTCCAGAGGAACAAGTTGAGTTCGGTTAAAACATTGAACCACGTTATCACTACTGTTCTTGAGGTACAACTGTGAAGCATATCCTCTACCTTAGGAACACCAACGTTGGACACACAACTGGTTGACAGTAGAGGTAACTCTTCACAACTATATCATCTACACCAGTTTCAATTATATCTAAGGCTAGAATTAATTCTCATGACAATCTAGAGATCGCTCTTGTAGTTTTACTGTTTCTTTCATGAATGCAATATATCACTGCAGTGGAGCGTACAGTACCTGTGTGACGTACTTACGCTTGTATCTCACCACACTCGCAACTGCTAACGTATTATGTTTGATACTCGTGGTGGCCAAATGGTTCAACACAACATGGTTTGGGATTGGTAAGGCACCAGAGGCATTTGACTTGTCTGCATTTGAATAGTTATTGAGAATGACAGATTCCAAATGTGGTGGTAATTGTGGTGGTGTCAACCATGACTGGTTCTGGTTTTGTTGATCCAATGAAACGTAGTACTGTTCCATCACAGATGGATCTGTGAATATGGCTGGTATGTTACGTACGTATTCGTATTTTGGTTCAACATGTGCCTCTTCATGGAATCTGGAATAACCACCACCCATGTCATCATCGTCATTGGTCAAACCAAGGTTTGAATCTTTCTTCACAGGTTCTCCACCTTCTTGGTCTTGAATCTGTGAAGCCTCTGGTGATTGAATTTCAATATAATTCACAAAGTTGCCCATCTGATCTGTTGCAGTTGGTAGATAATCAGAGAAACGAAGCTCATTATCCACAATGAATCTAAACCTATGTGTACCGACGGGTAATTTCAGCTTTATGCTAAACTTATCGTCACTCTCCTTGATCAACTTTATCATCTTTCTCCAACCTGTAAATGAACCTGTAATGAATACGTTCTCTCCTCCTTGGAACCAATTGATTTCAATTGGAACTGTAGCATTCTTAGAATCCAGTGCCTCTATCTTGTCAACGGTCAAGTCACTGGTATCCTGTGATTGTGGTACGCTTTCATCAGCTCTCGCCATCTTCAACTTTTCAAATTCTGGCTCGTCAGTCAATATTAAAGTCGACCTACGTCTCAATGGAGTGTGGTTCTCTTCCTCACCTCCTCCGTCAATACTCATTGCACTCGGTTGTGAGGCAATATTCACGGAACTCTGTCCCATTCCGGACATCTCCTGATCCTGTTGCTCTTGCCCTTGGTGTGTTTGTTCTCTTTCCTCAGCCATACCGTTACTAAAGCTATGTGCCATCACAGTAATATTCTGTGCTCTTGGTTCTGGTTTCCTATTCTCAACACACTTCGGCTTAAGAAGTGGATGTATACCTGCTTGTGAACTGCTCTGGCGCTGTGGTGATACAGCGTGATCTCCAATTGGTTTATTGTTATGGTTCTCTTCTTGTGAGCCTGTATTTCCCATTTAATGTTGCAAATAGTCACCTCAGCTGCTTCTTCCCCTTATACTTTCCAAAATGTTTCCACTGTAGGATATTCTTCCTCGACAATTTCCAACACCACCCTATCCTTCTGAACGTGTTGAAGAAGGCAGCTGGCAAAACACTGTGCGGTAGTTATTACTCAGAAAGAAACCAATTATGAAGGAAAGGGAGACGGGCAAAAAAACAAACCAAAAACAAACCAAAAAGGTGAAACAAATACACTATGAAATTAACCAGCACACTCGATCTGCTCTTGTTATGGGTTCTAATATTGAACTATGGAACTTTCCAAAGATCCGCTGGTTAAAACAACGGAGAAAAAAGGAATGGAAATCCTTGTAAATATGGAAACTACACACTGTGGAAATTGTAACAAAAACCCTCGGCCGTCCCCTTTTTTCACCAAAACGACGCCTGGCCTTCTGCTGCTGGATTTTTTTTGGTTAGTTTCGCGCCGCCGTCTTCCGCCTTCCGTCTTCCTCACGTTCTATGTAAAAATTAATCACGTGCCCATCCATACACCAACCATTATATCCAAAAAGGGTAAATTCCGAGATTGTATACTGTCCGGATCTTGTCTTGTACTGGCTTTCTGTGTTTGTGTGTTTGTGTGCTTTTTTCGTCTGTTTTGACCTTTGCTAGCGCTAAAAATCTCATCGTCAAGCTCATCGACAACAGTACAAAGTTGCCGAAGAGTTGATATTCACATCACCGAGGGAGACAATAATGGACAACTCTAAGGAATCTGCTAAAGCAAATTCTTCCACGGTGGAAACACCACAAGCTAAAGATGTCAAAGCAAAGAAACCCGCTGGCTTCTCAAACCCTGCGTTGAAGGCTATGGGGATCAACACAATCCGGTTACCTTCTCGTAATTGGATGATCTTTTGGTGTGTTGTTGCCGCTGGTGTTGGAGGCTATGCCTATGATAAGTATGAGCAAAAGCGCTTGAGAAAGAAATGGATGGATAGAGTGGCCAAATATGGTGAAGAGCCTCTTTCACCAGAGTTAACTGCTAGAAAAGTTACTGTCTACGTCGCGCCTCCACCAAGTGATTATTTGGATGAATCATTGGCTGTGTTTAGACGCTACGTTAAGCCAATCCTTAACGCAGGTGGTGTGGATTTCCAAATTCAAAGTGAAAACAGACAAGGCGTTATCCGTTCAACGGTTGCTGCGGAGATACGTTCACTTCGTCGTAAAGTTATTGAGAATACTGAAAGGCTTGAAAGAGAGAAAGAGGCTAAGAAGTGGTATAACAGACTGAAACGTCTGTTGTCACGTTCCAGTGATGAAGCTGTCAATGTAGAAGCTGTAGAGGACAAAATCTCACAGGATAAGTATACATTGACAAATCTCTTGGGTGTCTATTATCAGAATGCACTCGATGAAGGGAAATTACAAAACGAAGATGCATTTATTAGTGATCCAACTGCCAATGGTGGTGTCATCTGTATCGGCAGAGGTGCATACAAGGAATACTTGCATGGATTACATGAGGGCCTATTAGGTCCTTTGGAGAAGCCAATTGATAGTATCGATATTGATGTCCCAGTTGAAGGAACAAAGGAGAAGGACTCTACTGATGAAACCGAATCCAATGATACTTTGAAGGGTACCGAAATCGCAACTGTAGCTGGTGAACAGCATCAGAGCGGAGATATTGATAATGAAAAGGACAAAGATGCCAATAGTGAAACCAGTGACAACACCGACGACGAATCAACTGATGATACCAATGAAGAAGGTGAAAAACTCGTAAAAGTTCCACGTCCTTTCATTGATCCACAGGAGTACTCTAAAGCATCATTTGCACCAGAGTTGTCATTTGAAGGTAAAATCCAAACGGACTCAAAGGTATCACCTTTTTTCCAGCAGCCAATTGCCGTTATCCCTGTTTATCATTTGATTGGGTTCCTTCAAACCCCAGTGCGTATCTGGAGATTCTACCATAAACGTGAATTGACTGACGAGTATGGTCGTTTGACTTGTGCAGTTGTTGAGAATCTGAGAAAAAAATTCACCCCAGAGGACGTTGATTGGGCAAAAGACGAGGAAAACGATTGGCCTTCCAAATGGGTTCAAAAGGGTATCGAAAAAGGAAGCGAATGGATCCAGGATACAGTTGTTGATGATAGAGTGCTAAATACACTATCTGTCTACGATGCCTCATCCATTAAGGATGAAAAGGAATGAAAATCCTGAGTCATGATTCATGAAGACGTTTGAGATTACAATAGAAAAGCCAAGTACTGTACATATACCAAATTTCCTACGGTTCTTTCTTTTGGCGTCTCCCTCAACTTCATTATATCTCCTTTTTTGCCCCCTTTCTATACTTTCTAATTTCAACCATCCACATCATTACCTTATTTCTCCTCGTCTGTATGATTTGTGAGAAAACTTATGCTGTGCTTGTATGAACTGGTATGTGTGAATTGTGCTGATTCTCCTGGGGAGTTATTACTTGATCCCTGACTTGAAGTATTGGAGTTTGTAGAAAAGGTTGAACATACACTGCCTTTCCTACTTCCACTATCCAAATAACACCCTGTTGTGCTCAACCTTCTATATGAATTTCTCTTATTAAACCTCGACATCTTGTTTTCGTGTACTGATTTGACGTGTCTATTGAATAGATCGAGTCTCGTAAAAGATTTGTTACAATTGTCAATGTCGCATGTAAACTTCTTCGTTGTGGAATGTACAGAAGATATATGCCGTTTCAACTGCCGATTCTTGCTGAAGCCAACAATTTTCCATGGACAATCATCGAATGAGCATTTATAGGACCTTGGTATGCTATACTCGTCTATATGGTCAAGCATTTGGGCCAACGTTGCGAAATTCGTATCACAATGTGAGCACATATAGACTCCCTTCTTTGGTTTCGTTAAAACAGAATTTAGGATCCTTTTATCCTGAAATATTTGAACTCTCAGCGGGATCCTACCGTCTGGATACCTCTGTGGGAAACCTGGTGGCATAAAGTTTTCCATTTGGGAGTGAATCCATGCTGATTGTTCGTTGATGACTTGTTTCCTGGATTGTTCCTTTGTAGGTAGAGCACTAAACGAGTTTACATCCATGATCCTCGAAGTTTGTTCATACATGACCAACAGATCAGAACAGCAGAGAGTATATGAAAAAAGCAAGATAACGCCCAGAAAGATATGGACTGGCCCAAAACCAGAGTTCTTATTCGTCTGTATCGTTGCGGCCAGGCAAACTGTTAACAAGGTAGAGACAGATATGCTTTTGCACCAAATCTAAAGCTTGATGAGGTGGTTTGTACTCTGTGTATGATGTGCAAAAGAGAGTGTGTTTTCTCTACAAGATGGGCGATTTGGAACATGAAATAGTGGAGTGCAACCCAGTAGCGAAATGGGACGAATACAAGTAGAAATATACGTTGCCTTTTGCAAACAAAAAATGGATACATTCACAAGTTACTGCATAGCTGGAAACTGGGGAAAGTTTTTTCATTAGCTCAGTATGCATACAAAAAGCGCTGCTTTAGAGCACTTACCTCCGAAAGTGAGCATAGTTCCTTCACTTATGGATCCTGATCACAGGAGTGCATTGGCTTCTGACACACTAAAACATGGCTGCCCTTTATAAATCACATATCTACCACCTTGAATTACGATGAAAGCTGAGCGTTCACTCAAAATTTACGGATTTTTAAGGTTCTACACAGACGCACCTTTCGCAGACTTATGCCCTGAGACTTGCAGCTGAGAAAATGCCATACATGAAGAAGCATTCCGACAAGAGAAGGTGAAGGAGCAGAAAGCAAAAGAAAAGAAGAAAGAAGAAGAGAAGAAGAAAGGTCACATTCTTAGAGTCAGGAATATACGCGAAGTGTCGATAAGAAAAGAAGTGTTTGGTTTGTGTAAAAATAAACCTCAAGTCAGCCGGTCTTCACGCCTTAGGATGACTGTTTATCGTGACCTTGAACTGACACACCGTTTGGGAATCTGGGTGAGATTTTGATTCAAGTTTTAACGGCGAAGGAGAGGCGCGCCGGCGAACGGACTAAACTATACACCTGCTCAAGATGGATAGCGATACTCAAGATCTTCGTAGCCATATGATGAGACTTGTGCTGTGGCGAAGTGTAATTTATCTCTCTGTACAGAAGCGATTTGTCTCGCTTGATTGGGGATAAACAGGCGCCAATTGTCTATAGCCAAGGACCTCAAAGTACGGTATCTGGGTAGACGGTATGTCACGTACTGCAGAAGTCAACTTACATATACGGGCTGCACGAAACTTGGGAAACAGTATATGTTTTATCTAAAATCTTCACGATCTCTCCATGCAGAGACAACATCATGGGGAGAAGGCCAAATTATGAAGCTTCAAGGCTCATACTGATCTCTGCCACAGATAAGTCTTTTGGTTTAAGGCCTACTATCTAACATGTGCATGACCTCCAATGTTTTTTTTACGTTTGGTCTGAGTACATGTCATATCAATGGCAGAATTTACAAGGCTGTTTGATTGAAAACCAATGTCACAGGGTCGACCATACTGTGGCTCATTGAGTAGGTCTCCTTAGTTTCGCTCGAATTGGTTTCGCTTGGAACATTTGTCGCGGAAGTTGTACTTCCCGGAAGTTTGATATTTTGAAGCAGCTTCGCGCACAAATAAAAAAGAAGTTTCGACGTTAGCAGCAGCGGCACCGGGAACTCATGTCGTAAGTTCGAGAAGAGAGCATATCGAGCTCAATCCATCCAACATCAAGTTTCGTGAAACTGAACAATTCCAATCTTCAATGCCTTATAGTCAGCCCATATAAATGTCCTTAGATCTTACCAGCATGCATGCTGACCACTTAACCCTCTGACTTGCATCAAACTCCTTTCCATTACGCAGGGAAACTTTCCTCTTGTGCGAGGCAGCCGACCTAAACCCGTTCTTGACCTGATCAAGAGCTCTAAATAGCACAAGTGCAGATACATCAAAGGTTGGGGCCTCCGTTCGACTACTCAAGTATGTGAAGCTTCTAGCGGCACTGTCAAGAATTAAAGCGAGCTTGACGAGCTTCGTCAAACCCCCCCCCCACATTCAGTACAGATTTGACTCCATGACAACCTTTCAATGTTACTTCTGCTGTTACGACCTGGTTGGTATCTTCAGCCCAACAAGTCCACTTACAAACGGCTATGACTGAACAGTACGAACCAACAACTTCTTTGTCCAGTTAAAGTTTCGAAAGCAGCCAAAACACCATATAGTACACTTTAAACTGTCGAAGACAAATAGCCGATTAATGACCATATGTCTGATTTCCACAGGGAACTTTCGTCTTCACTGTTTTCTGGATTGTTGCAGATACAAGTCAGTGGCTTCACCTTAGCCTTTGTCGCTAGGCTTTCAAGGGCAACTACGTAATTCAAAATCACGCCAGTCATTACCACATTCAACGGTTTGTAGACAAAACAACGGCATTCCAAAGCAAGTCCTTAACGCACATGCAGAAGGGACAGAATTGCACTTTTAACATCTTGAAAGTTATACTGCGTTAGTGACTGTGAGCTTCAAATGTCAAGGACGAGGAAGAAAACACACTGATAAATGACATGTTTTGAAACTTGAGGTATAGGTAATTCACGAGGAGCTAGCTCTACAACTGTAAATATTAACGCTATACAGATGTTAATCCTAACCATGTGTTTAGAATGTTTACAAGGAGTGCTCTTATAGAGAAGAACTCTCTCACAGCGCTACCGCTCAGACTACATCAAGGTGACGTTCAATAAGAGGGCGGTTCTTGTCCATGTGGATATTTTATTCAACATATGAACTCGTATGTGCTGTGTGATCTCTAACGTTGAGTTGAATCTCATGCGTGCAAACGTTTCATGAAACAATGAGTTGTACTGTTGTTGTGAGTATACTGGTCGATACACAACAGCTGGTAATGAAACCTCGGCTTCTCACCATTGGCAGGCGCTACCATGGGGACTCTAACAAGTGGATTGTATTAAGCACTCGTCGGTGCCTTGATAAGACAACATCGTCAACAAGAGCCTCTAAAAGTTCTCCAAGGTCATGCTCTGGGCAATCTCAGTGTCTTCAACGGCGTGCTTGAACTCTGCGAAACTCAGCTTCGAATCACCGTCTTGATCGTTCTCCATGATGGTTCTATCCACGATCTGTTGCAATTGATCGTCATCGAGATTGTTACCAACCATCTTCTTCAATACCAAAAACAGCTCACCATTCGATATGTACCCATCCTTGTCCATGTCATAAATCTCAAAGGCAAATTTGAGCTTGTCCTCCTTTTGGCCTCTGGTTGAAAAGATGCTGAGTCCAGTGATAAACTCCCTGAAATCGATATCCCCAGAATTATCCTTGTCAAAGATTTCAATCATCCTAGACCCTAGAGGATTTGAGCCTATACCGGGTATTGATAGAAACTCCTCCTTCGATATCGTGCCTGAGCTATCCTTATCCAACTTCATAAACCTTTTACGCAATCTATCGATCTCGTCGGAATCGACTACAATGGATTAGTCTATTAGTAAAAAGGCCAAATGGCAACAATACTAAAACCCTTCGGTTAGTCGAGTACGTACAGTTTGTTCCCTCTGTTAGTTCATCGAGCAATCTTGAAGATTGAACACCCATTTGTAGTTAATACCCGTATTACCGCTGCCTTAGGGACGGTGACTTTTATATATAGGCTGACTTTGTTTGTGTCTGTTTTTAGGATTAGCAGCTGTGAGATCGAAAACACCTGAACATCTCTCACGTTCCTACAACAACAACAACAACAACAACTTATTGTACTTCTACAGCCTCATTATGAGCTATAACAAGGAACAATGACCAAAGTACGTGTGTTCTGTCCCTGTTCTGAAAGACTGACATCAGAGTTGAACGATACCACAAGCTTAGAACTGTCGTCATTTCCCGAAACCATCACAGATCCTAATACTCTTCACATCCAACCAGATCTCAACTTTTGTAATCAGTGCCAGGCTGTGAAGTGTCGGAAGTGCATTGAATTGGAGGTGGTGACGAAGTACTGTCCTCGTTGTCTACACGAAATGAAGCCTGAATATTCCTTCTGCTCCAGAAACTGCTTAGACTGTCCAATATGTGGTAGTAACCTTATCATAGTGCCCAATAAGAATACGATGACATGTTCAATGTCATGTTCGACATGTGATTACATCTACACAAGTGAACCCTTGGATAAGATGAGGCCTATGGCACGAGTGGTGAAAACACAGCAGAACAAACTGGAATCAATGAAGATGTTTTCAGATCTACAAAAGTTCTATCTTCAGCAGAGACAACTGGAACTCGGAGATGAAGACATTCCTAAAAGTATAGTTACTGAATATTCGAAAATAAAGCTGAAAGAGTACGATATCTACGAGTTTATGAGACGCTCTACTATACGAAGACTGGGTGACGAAAATGTGGAACACTTTGCCCAGTTATCGAATAATGAGAGTATACTGTCGTATGACATTGGCCTTGGTGATTCAACTCGCTTTAAATCAGAGGCGTTACCTTTGCAGACCAAATTACGATGTAAGTATGCTAAACGTTGTAAAGCATGTCGAACTTCGTTGATGAAGCCCGATCATGATCCCACTTCCGTGAAGTTTTACAAGTTATCCAATGCGATTGATACTCTCCCATCAATAAGGGTTTATCCCAATCCAAGTAACACTGCTATCACTACGATGGTTCCAGGAAGCATTGCTTCGTTTGTTCTTGTCGTTCAAAACGCATTGGACAGTGATATTGAAGTCAGCCTGAGTTCATATGCCGAATTGCCGTGTGGTTTCCATCAAGTCGAGCTGCCAAAGACTTGTTTTAAATTGCATCGCAAACCTCAATCTCATACAAAGTTGGAGGTGCTGATCGACTGTACGCCCTCTATTGAGCTATCGCGTGGTACAAAGGCATCAAGGGTTGCACTGATGAATAGACCTGCCATTGATTATTCTAATGACGACATGGTTTATGAGCAGCGTCAAAACTACATCGTGGTACCCGTGAAAGTCCTCATCCAAGAGAATTTCCAGCCCGAGACCTCCATCAAGGCTCCTATATTGGTATCTTTCAAAGGTGTTGATATTGCAGTGGCGTTTTGGTGTGTTCTAGATCTTGGCCAATGTTGAACTATTTTGGGCGCTCATAAAAATGTACCAATTCCGTGATGATGGGCACAAAAGGGCAGTGATTTTTTTAGCAAAGCATGGATACACTCCTTGTGTTTTGATGTGATTAAATGGAGGAATCCAGGCATTTGATTAATATGTTTCTGGCGCCATTAACATTTCTGTCAACAGAGAAATGGTAACCATCGCAACTGTACAGACGGTCAGAAAGAGACAGCTTGGTTTTAACTGTTCCACACTTGGGGCAGGTCTTACTGGTGCACTCTTCAGTCTTCCTGGAGAGCCGTGTGCCTGTCAATTGGCACTTGAACGACAGCCTCTGGTAAAATAGATAGTGACTCAAAGCCATTAAATTCTTATTCGCCCCACGGTTTCTGCTAATACTTATCAATTGTTGGCTTTCGAATGGTGGTAGTACTATGTTTTCGTGGGATGAGGTTAGAAGCCTGATGAATTGCCAGTGGCCGTCAGCTACCATGTTCGTTATTCTTTTATAGTGTTTGCAACATTGCTTCTTCTTTCCAGCAGACTGCATCTCTTCGATCTTCTTCTTCTTCAGCTTCATAATCATCTCACGACACTGTAATGTATGGAATTCATCACTATCTGATGAATGGATTTCGCCACTCTGATTGGGATGAATGGTTTCTCTTCATTGAGAATAGTAACCATATAGTAAGGACTTTTGCCGCTGTAGTTATAGATCAATACAAGTATTAAACACCAACACAATCCTTATTGGAGTATATAAACTACATGAAATCGGGGTATGTGGCGACTTGGTAGGCTTGATTGTGTTGTAGTTATGCTGGCACATGTTAAACACCGTCTGAAATTTAAATTTATGCCATTTTTATCCCGTCAACAAATAGCCGCCAGGGAACAAAATGTAACAGTTTACCACAAAAATGGCACTTTTTTGAGCAACTGTTGTTTACCTAAAGCCCTGCCAGACGCGTTGAAAAATCATCAAAACTTACACGGAAAACCTACACCGAGAACAACACACACGCGCGCTCAGCACACACTCTTAGCGAAAGCCAGTTTTCCTGATAAGATGGCCGAGGAGACTTCAATCCCGCTAAACACACTGTCGAGGCTCTTCCATGTTGCTGTGTTTGAGCATGAAGATACAAGAATTACGCAACAAACTCTGGAGATGAGTGCAGAGTATTTGCGAATGTTTATCCGTGAAGCTGTGCTTAGAGCCAATGAGACTCGGATTGCCAGGGCCCAAGACGGTGAGGACTCCGCGCTCACTGAGCAACCTGTGAGTGATGTGCTAGACACAAAGGACCTTGACGAAGTCGCAGGGATGCTGGTGCTCGATTTCTAATGTTTACGTGCTGGTAATATTACGATGAATTTACTTTTGCTCTGTTTTTGTTCGTATTTCCTTCTACTTTTATGGAATATAACTCTGATGGAGTATAAACGTGACTTAGTGCTCGTGATCGTTTGGATTGATCTTGAACACCTTGTCTGGGTTCAACAATCTTCTAGGATCCAAAGCCATCTTGATTCTTCTCATCATATCGACCGGCTCTTCACCGAGTTCCTCTAGCAAGAACTCTCTCTTACCGTAACCAACACCGTGTTCACCAGTACAAGTACCTTGGGCTTCAATAGCACGCTTCACCATATTTTGAACGAGCTTCTCAGCGATGGATCTTTGGTCCGGTCTGTAGAGCAAGAATGCATGGAAGTTACCATCACCAACGTGACCAACAAGGGTAGCAGTCAAACCGGAACTCTCCATATCAGCCTTAGTCTCAGATAGCACAGATGCCAACTTGGAAATAGGCACTGCAACGTCGGTGGTCCAGACTTGGGTATCTGGGTGTTGTTGACGACCCATGTTGATTGTAGACCAAAGAGCCATCTTTCTAGCAGACCACAACTCAGAAATCTCCTCCTTATTCTTTGCAAATTCGAAATGGGAAGAGTGGTTCAAGTGCGAGATGGCACGAACTTCAGAGATCAATTCATTCAAGACAGTCTTGTTGTTAGCACCAATCTTGAAGAACAAAGTTGGCTTTTCAACCCAATGTCTGGTGGTTTCACCAGAGGCATTGACAACTTTCATCATCTTGTCATCGAGTAATTCAACAGCATTCACCTGGATACCGTGTTGGACCAGATCTTGCACAGTCTTAGAGGCACTGTCAATTGAGTCGAAGCTCACGACAGCAACTGTTTCCTCCTTTGGCTTAACGTGAAGCTTCAAAGTGGCCTCTGTCACAATACCAAGTGTACCTTCAGAGCCAATAATCAATCCAGTCAGGTTATAACCAGCAGCGGATTTTCTTGGTCTCTTCTTGGTCTTAATAACAGTACCATCGGCCAAGACAACGGTTAACCCTTCAACGTTTTCCTTCATTGTACCGTAACGCGCAGCATTAGTACCAGAACAAGAAGTTCCAATCATACCACCAATGAGAGCACCTGGGCCCGGGTCAGGACCGAATAACAAGCCCTTCTCTCCCAGATAATCGTGGAGATCTTCCCAACTGACACCTGGCTGGACAACTAAATCCAAATCGGCCTCGTTAAGTTCTAAAACCTTTGCCATGTTCTTTGACATATCCATGGTAATCGCTGGAGTACCAGTGGTTGGAATATAGTGACCTTCCAACGAAGTTCCTCCTGAGAATGGAATCACTGGGATACGATACTTATAAGTGATCTTCATAATCCCGGAAACTTCCTCTGTGGAAGATGGGAAAATGATCAACGTGGGTCTTTGATCCTCAGTGGCATGATGTGAGTTGAAGTAAGTGTCTGAGTGATGTTCCAGCTCAGCACGGGAAGTCGCAATGTTCTCCTTGCCAACAATGGCAACAATCTCATCACGAGCCTTCTCCAAATCCTCCAGAGTACCATACACAGGAGGCTCAAGATCGTCAAGCCTAGTGGTTGAGCCACCAGGGAAGATTCCCTTACTCTTTGAGTCATCGTTAATTAAGACAGGCTGAGTATACGCAAGGGCAGCACCGGCAAGAACAGTGTTCAAGGCCAGAGCCTTGAACCACAACGAAGAGCACTTGGATGAGCTTCCACGTGCATTTGTCGATAAAAGTCTACGACCGACTGACAGACGGCCACTCTTAAGTGCTGAAGATCTGAACATTTCTAGTAGTTGAAGCTCAGATGTACCAATTTCAATTGACACCAATATCTATAGAGACAACTTCTCACCTTTATATCAAAGAAAGGTATCAATAGTAAGAGAAAAAAAAACCCAAAATTTTTTCTCGTCTCTTCTGGAGAACAATCCAACAGTTATACATAGTAAATCTCCATTATTCCCCAGATAGAGAGTATGCAACCGGTTGAATTGACACTTTGCTGGCGAAAGAAGCAAGGAGAGGGCAAAAACGCGTGGGGGCGCACACATGGGGGCACACGCACGCTAAAGTACGGACATCGTTAGCTAAAGAGGCGTACTCTTACTGGGAGGTGGAGGGCTCTGATTGGGGTCAATCATTGGTTGAGTGGTCAGCTGCTGAGATTCTCTCTAGTGTGGTGCTTGTGGGGTAGCCGCCTGTGAATCATGTTTCATGTAGACGGGTGCAATCGATTTGCCTTACTTGGTGCTGTACCTTTTCCTTGTTCAATCGGTTGTCTTGGAAGTGATGTTGAGGCATCGAAAGGATATGCGAACCCCCACCATATATGGAGGTGTTTCTATCTTGGAGCTGGGGGGCCGATACAGGATGGCTTGGCTTGTCGTTGAAACGGAGAACCGGCTGTATGTTGAGTTGTCCACGTAAAAACATGGGTCAATCATGTTGTTTCTAGCGCTGTGGCGTTTAGTACCATTAAGCATAGACTTTTTATGTATAGGTTGTCGGCTTGGAAATAGAGGGTGATCTTCAACAGGGTGTTTAGAACAAAGAAGAGTTGTTTCGACCAATTGACGGCTCAGAGGGGTACTTTTTTGCGTTAGCAGTAGTATCACCACGTGTAATTGACCCATGAATTACTACGATACGGGGTCCTTCATGTTACCAACATGGCAACTGTTGCGGGTGAGCGTTTTAAAACCATGAGGACTCACGTGGAACACGTTGCGAAGCAATGAGCTACACAAGGATCCTCAGTAGAGTAGAAGCACAGACTTGCATAATCTGGACCGCACTATGTACTGGTAGCGATACATGTTCTCCCTGTAAGATCAGTCTCATCGCAATAAATTCGCTACATTAGACCCAAGCTGTAATCTACATGTAAGCATCTTGTTTCTGAAAAAGGTCCAAAACTAGAAGACGATAGGAAAGTACACGACTACTAGTACAGAGTAGACATATGAAGCGAATCACAAGTCCTGGTATAGTGAATCAATGTGCGAACTCGTAGAAACCACGCATCTGTTGATGATAGCGTTGCATTACAACAGGAATATCATCATGTCTATGGAAGCATATTGTTGTCTTGTGCAAGAAAACGGTTATACTTGCATAACCGACGCAATAAAACATCCACGCTAAACTATGGTTAATAAACCATTACGCACCAATGCTATTAGTCAGAGTGCATTATATAAGCATCTCCACACTGTAAAAAGCGTTACTGTGCTGCTGTTTAAACCAATTGACGTCAGCTCCTTTGTCATTCACCGGGAATTAGTAACTGCCAGGAACTTCTGTCTCGGGATTTAGGCTCTTGATGTTGTGTCTATCGCTATTCTCTGTGCAGCTAGCTCATGGAGTAACAATCTGTAAACCTGACTTGACGTAGGCATAGTGTTATTAAATGAGATGTAAGGTAGCTTAGCAAGTCTGTAGGCTCCCTGTTGAAACTTCTCAAAAGTTATCGTTTGATCCGGGTTTAGACTTTTACACTGTATACTGCAATATCAGTGCTTTCTCAACGGTAAATTCACCTCGTTAGGTCAAAGGTTGTTCCATCAGCACGATATATTGTACCATTGTGCTTTTTGACTGGCACCAGTAGCAAAGGTGGTTAAGATGTTTAAGAATGTACAGTTGATGGCTCACACATCAGCTTTGTGGAAGACTGTACGGCTTGAAGGCACAGTTCACACCTAATACCAGCTATAAAGTAGATGAGAGATAGCAATTGGCTCCTTTAAACACAATAATACCCTAATACTGGTTTTACAGATAAATAGACAGATCTGTCATCATTAGGGAGTACTCGAACTCGTGTAAGTTGTGTAGATGTCCTTACGCTCTCAAACCGCCGTGTTTGGGATTCCAAACAGCAAAGACATCAGGAAGGCATCTGAGAGTACCGAGATAACAGCTGCCATTGATCATGAATCTGTTCCCTCTAATGACAAAGAAGGCTTCGTTGTCATCAGTGCAATTGCACTTGATACCTCAAAGCCATACGCCAAGCTGTCGGTAGAAAAGACAGAACAACAGCTCCAGAGAAGACGAAAATCCCCAAAGTGCCCATTGAAGATTCTATTGATAAGCGTTCAGAAGAAAAGAAGGCTCGTGTTCAGACTTGACTGGTTTCTTATGAGCTCTGTGTACTGTGACTATTTACTGAATGCCTTGAACTAAAATAACATCAACACCCTGTATGCTGATCATATGAGTGAAGTCTACGATGTCCAAGGAAGCCGCCGCAATCCTCAGGTCACACTATGGACCTTCGGCCATATATCATTGACCAAATCTCTTCTAATTTAGCTCTACACAGAATACCGGCTCGCCAGTACTTGGGGTACCTTGGAGTTCAGTTGGACTTTTCCTATAGCAATGATGGTATTTCCAAGATCTCTGTGGGTGGCATCAATACACTGCCACCTTGTCTCTGAAGTCTTAAAAGCCTCATGTACTCCTTGGAATAGAGCACTTGATTGGCTCGTGGTGCTCAAGAGAAAAACTCGCCAAACGTTCTACACTCTCTGACTGTTCAGGAACAGCAAGCTGGCCTCTGCTTCTGGAGCACTTCACAGCAGATAGTTCTTCCAGGTGAGTGGACTCGAAGTTGATTTGGAGGAATTCTAGTGGATATTTATCATCGGTGTTGTGATCACAGTTCCAGTCGCTCTTGACACACAGCTTACTGGTCGCCCCTCCCAAAGTCCCCGTTCACCACTTCAACGTTCTATTTCAACAAGGAAGACATATTGATTTCCCTTGGTATATGATGTCTTTTGAGAGCTCATATTGAGCAGTTGTGGGAAATATACATGGAAAAGGATCAAATCTTTCTTCAGGACATGGTATGTGCTTTCTAGGCATTCCAATTGTGAGGTGGCGATGATAGACGTTTGGCCTCATACTACTACAACACTTACTCAACAATCATCGCCCAGTGATGAAATCTCTCTCTCTTGTGTGTATCTATTTCTTTACCAACAATTGGGTAAGAGCCCCTCTTAAACCCTTCCATCCTGCTCTGGATGCTCTTCATGGTGATGTTCTTTAACCACCCGGTTAACAGCCTACGACATTCGTTAGAGGCTTGCAATTGGCTCACCTACGTCGCTCCGAATATCACACTTTCCTACGGCCAGCCGATGTTATTCTTCTGGGTGAATACAGTGCTCTCCTACAACAATATGAAGAGAAGCCATGTAGTTGTCTGGATGAACACCTCACCATGATATCACACTCGGGCATTGATTCCAAATGTTGAGAACTCCCCAAAAT
The DNA here is from genome assembly GCA_030569715.1 of Williopsis samutprakarnensis. Lineage (NCBI taxonomy): Eukaryota > Fungi > Ascomycota > Saccharomycetes > Phaffomycetales > Wickerhamomycetaceae > Williopsis > Williopsis samutprakarnensis. Next base: position 51,005 of record JAJMLQ010000126.1, read on the forward strand.
GATACACCCCGTCCAGCACTGCTTTATCTTTACGTCTTGCCTCGGTGCACTCAGTTTAGTTTTTACAGCACAGACGATGTACTTATGATACAGTGGTGGGAGGAAAGAGCCAGCCCACTAGTGAGGAGCTAAGTAAGCAACTAAGTACTTCAGTTTTCTCAGCTCCATGCTTATTGATCCTGATACTACTGGTGCTTAAAAATATACGTCAAAAACGTTTAGTCATAAAAGATCTATGTATGGAAATTAATTGGCATTAAAAGATTATGCGAGTCCTGAACAAAACAAAAGGGCATCGCTAAATGGGTTAAACTTGACCTAGTCAAGTCACCGAGGTATATCTAGAACCGGATTCGCTTTAAGCACTCTCAGCAGCTTCAGCTGGTGGTGTTGAGATGGCTTGGGAACCGAAAGCGGTTTCACCAGAAGCTCTCAAGGAAGAGTTACTCAACTCCTTGTTAATGATGGCCTCAATGTCTGGCTTCTCACCAAGGTTAATACGCTTCAAGTCGAAGTCGTAAGTGAAGAAGAAGAAGGCTCCTGGAATGACAATGAAAGTAATGATATCCAGGACACCGCAGAAGACAGCCTCAGAATCTGGTTGGATGACGTTACCACCTTCAGAAAGACCCCATGCAATTGGGTAAATCAACCACATGAAACCGAAACAAGCAAGGTAAAGGGTGTAGATGTAACCACAGTCCTTACCAATAGTAACAGCGTTCTTTCTGGCACACCACAAGTTAATCAAGGTCAAGAAGATAGCAGCAACACCGACGGTGAAGTAACCCCATTTGTAGGTGGAGTGAACAACAGAACCTGCAAGGAATGCAATGACGAAGAGACCTGTCAAGAACATGTTGTAGGAGATCTGTGGACGTGGGATGTTAGCAAACAAACCGAGAGTCAACGTGTGGAATGGGAAACACAAGAACCAGTTAATTGACTTCAAGTAGAAGACTTGTCTGTAACCTGGGTGAGTTTCTTGGTCATCAACGGTAACGTGGTTAAACTCAGCTTGAACTGGAGCCCAACCCAAATCAGAAGCCCAGGTGAAATAAGCAACTGTCATAATCCAGGCTGGAACGACAGCTGTGTAGTAGAAGTATCTGTGTCTAAGTGGCTGCTTGAACATGAAGATATGCATCACAAGAGCATAGGTTGCGAAACAACAGAAGGCAGCCCAAAGCCAATCAGAACCGTTGGTGGTGATATGGAAATCAGCACCAGTTGGAGCATTGATGGACAAGGCCTCGTTTCCACGCTTGGCCAGGTCGAGGTTATTGTAATAACTAGACATTGTTTATAGTTTGAATATGTGTTTTTCTTTGATATTCGTTGCTGGTAGGAGGGATTCTAATACAACTCAACAGCTGGAAACCGGGAAACTGGGCTTCCTTATATACCACTTCGGTCTATGAGACGGATAACCGAATAGCCCTCTGGAACCCCAAACTTCAGTCATTCCTAAACAACACATAAACCTCAGAGCCTCTCCAAAAAACAACGTGCTTTTGATGCTCCAATTGTAGAAATCGCTCTTTCTCTCATACTCTAGAATAATTATTGATGGGTCCATATACCTCGCATGCATGCCACATGCAGATACAATGCATATCGCGCATATCAAACCCAGCATAAAATAAAAAAATAAAAAGAAAGGCCCAGTTGTGTCAGCCGGTTTGCGGGAATGTACAGCAGGGAAAAGTCGAGTAAGTACCCTTCTGGCAGGCCGAATCACGCGAGAATTGTAAAGTAAGAAAGTGGTTCGAGTTGACTGGAGAAGCACATTGGCTCGTTAATAGGGCCATGCGATAATTTACGGGGAATTTAGCAGCGTTGGAGCAATATGAGTGTGAAAATTTTTTTCGACCACTCCCACAAACAAAAGCCCTACGTGTGGTTGGACTTTGGTTTGTTATTGCAACTACAACCGTATGTGTATCATATTTCCTATCCTGGGAAGATGGCTCTTTTCAGTTGTAAATGAGCATAGCCATAGTAAACAAACAAACGAACCGACCTCCCCCCAATACGAAATCGCCACCCCCTAGAGGCAGAATAGAGCATGTAGTAAAGGGGAACTCACTCTTACGCTCTCAAGAGCGATTTTCTGTAAGTTGACTCTCAATGTCGGCCAAAAGTGCACAATTTGCACTTGAGAGGCCCCAAGATCTGGGACGTCAAACTTTTTTTTCACGCAGACTGTGAAGTGGTGTGTTCCTGAAAACCATCCTCCGTGACTTTGGCATAGCAAACAAGTCCTTATGCCCTCAAATAATTTTTAGTAGTGACACACTATTAAAGAGAGAAAAAAAATATGGTGCCAAACTAACTTACGGGAACGTCGGCAAGCGGGATAGCCAAGGCGTCAATGGGCCTTTGTGAACAAGAAAACCTCCAGCACCACTAACAACTTTGAAAGACAAACCTGGGGAAAACAAGCCAGATTTGCGCAGAAAGGCACCGAGATGCGATTTTGCACCCGGGCAATGGAAACAAAAACCCTCTTCAAGCTCGGCAAATACAATGACAATTGGCCAAGTAACAAGGAGTGTTTAGTCTTTGTTGTAGTGTACTATACAATTGCTCACTCTTGAGTGTATGCTCTATTCAATAACCAAGTGTTTGAGTGCTCATAGTCAATGCCCGACAGTACAGTGGTGGTGGGCGTCAAGCCGAACCGGCGTTAGGGTTCGGGAAAACCGCACCACTACAGCACGAAGCGTAAGGGCATGTACCTTTAGAACAAATTACACACAGGTCACACCATTGTCAGAATGCCCTACAGCGGAAAACTAGTAACAGGCCTCAGCGCTGGGTATACGAAATCGTCCGTTTCCAGGTTCTGTGGAAATAATAACCGTATGATTAATGGGCAACTTAATGCATATACGGGTCGAGGTAACATAAGCACAGAGTAGCCAGTGGTCTAAACTAAGAGGTGTAAATGCGTCATATATCCTGTGGTTCATAGTATGCACAACTCCAAATGACCTAAACTAAGGACGACTTCTTTGGGGAAAAAAAAACATGAACTGTTGCTGGGCACTGTCGTACTGGAAAATTATAATAACATACCACGGCTAGAGGGAGCCCACAACAGACCAAAATACATCATACTTACATTCGAAAGGTCTGTTGTCGCAGTTATACTTTACGGAACTCAACAGTGTATTCTAATTGGTTGAAAGCACAGCAGGGCTTTACCATCCATACTCCGTAAACATGGGTCTGGCCGCTTGAGCTTGGTGATTTAATTACCGTTTTGGGGTTGGGGAAAATCACTCAATTCATCTGTATGTAATAAACCTGGAGGAGTAGATCATGGACATCATGGCATGATCATTTTTGCATAATAGAGAGTATAAATCGTATAAATCCTTCCATTTGACAAAAATCATCATTTTTATATACCATATCATTAGATTTGTGAGGTCGATGCGTGATGCTAGTCATATAGAAGAGTACTCTCAGACACAAGAGCAGATCACTATGGAAGATATGTGTCGCAAAAGTTGTCAATAATGATATTATAGCTATGTAGTCTTCTAGGGGTTTCCTTTCTGCACGTACTCTTGATGCCTTCTTTATCGAAATCATAGATGATACCATCTATATTCAAGATGTTGAGCTTGATCAAATGTATCAAAGGTCACGAAAATGTGATGATGGGTAATGCAGCAGTATTACTAGCTGGTCCAGAGCGCAAAGTCGATGTATATCGAAAAGTATTCTAGAAAATACATAGCAGAGTAGCTACACGCTAGCAATTGTAACTTTAGGCAGTGCTCTTCCCTAACCATTTACTCGCCAGTCGCAATGAAAACGTGCAAGAGAGAGGATATATCATATCTTCTTCGTTCGCTTAGATCTGCTCGTAAGGAATTCGCCAACCAAACTTTAAATGTGTCCATACAAACCAACGGTTACGCTGGAACAGTTGCTCAGCAACAAATATCCGATGGACTCGAGGCTCTATAACTCATTTTCCAAATATCACCGCCATATAAAACCGCTACGGGGATTTTTTGAAGCTGAAAAAGTGTCAAAACTTTTTAAACACCGACCGATCATGCACCCTCATGCGCGAATATGTAAGTATTGAATGCACTCTTTTTTAGAAAAAATTCAAAGAAATGTAAATGAATCACTGAATACAATAGAGGTGTTCTCGGTTAATAAACATTACATGGTATGAGCTGGTCTATCAGTTCTAGGTTTCATAATGGTTAAATCAGATTTGGGTATGTATTAATTAAAAATTAAGTAAAAGCAACATAAAATACGCATCTTTGTTGTTGAAAAATCAAAGTATTCAAGTCTTTAAAGATACTTCAGTGGCTGTTTAATTACCAATGGCACTGACATAGAGAGTAACCCTAATGTGCATCATATCTATGGGCTAGCAGCTGTAGCAGGAACTGAGACAGCACTTGCAGAGTGTTGCACTGTTTCACCAGAAGTTCTACCAGAAGCAGTAGACAACTCCTTATTTGCAACAAATTGGAACTCTGGCTTGTTAAGACCAATGCGTTCCAGGTTGAAATCGTAGATGAAGAAGAAGAATACAGCTGGAACGAAAACAAAGGTGATAACATCCAGAACACCGTAGAACACAGCATCGGAATCTGGTTGAATGACGTTACCACCATCAGCAAGAGCCCAAGCAATTGGGTAAATCAACCAAAGAAAGACAAATCCAGAAGCGTAAAGGGTGAAGTAGAAATGACAATCTTTACCAACTTCCAAAGCCGATCTTCTAGAAGTTGTAAATAGGTTAATTGCGGTGGCAATGGTGGAAGCAACAGCAAAGGTAAAGTAACCCCATTTGTAAGTTGATTTGACCAAAGAACCAAAGAGATAACCTAGAATTGAGATATCAGTAAAGAAAACGTTGTAAGCTGTCTGGATGCCAGGTGTATTGGACAATAAACCCAGAGCAATTGTATGGAATGGGAAAGCCAGGAACCAAGCGATAAATTTAGAGTAGAAGATTTGTCTGTAACCTGGGTGCGTTTCTTGGTCATCAACCGTAACGTGGTTAAACTCAGCTTGGACTGGAGTCCAACCCAAGTTAGATGCCCACGTGAAATATCCGATTGCCATGATCCATGCTGGAACCACAGAAGTGTAGTAGAAAACTCTCTCCTTTACTGGCTTTCTAAACATCAAGATATGCATGATGAGGGAGTAAACTGTGAAGACACAGAATGCTGCCCAGAGCCAATCCGAACCACTTGAAGTCAAATGGAAGTCAGCACCGGTTGGAGGGTTAATCTCAATAGCCTGGTTACCTCCCCGTTTTATTAGTTGGATTTCGTTGATTGAAGGCATTGCTTTTTCTTTCCCGTTGTTTTTGAACAGGAATTAACTCGTTTTAGTGTTATTAGATAAATAAGGGATGTAAGATAAAGGTGAATAACGGTGAGGAATGAGAGATTCCTGGTGCTCTTTATATAGTTTTGGAGCGACGTCTGTTCTTCATCAGTCGGGAAGAACGGTCATACCATCGCCTTAACCTGAGAGGCATTTTAGGGAAATGCAAAGTTAGCTGTATGTATTTTATCCAAATCCGTAGAAATACCCATATTACAACCAACGCATGTAATAAAAAAACATGATAAGTAGCGGGATTACACACGCCCTATGACACCCCGACGCACAGCTATGGCGATAAATCGCTATTTGTTGCCCCTTGGAAAAACAGCGCTTCGTTCGGCCGCGCCATGCTTTTCTGTTTTTCCCATTTGTCTCTGTTCCCGTCTGGACGGAACAATGAGGCCGCTCCGCTGAGCAGTAGGCAGAGCCCTTCGTCCCAAATTAACTGAACGGCCTATAATAGATTGGGCTAAGCACAAATTGTACCTTAAATCAACGGGGCCTTCCCTTTGAATGTTGCACAGCTCATCAAGTGCTGCTCGTTTCCACTTGCTCTGATCGTATATCAAATGGCAATTCATAATTTGTCGGATCTTGCTGTCCTGAGTTCTAATCCGTGATCTCCGGAAACATTTACCAACGTGATGGCCTCAAAATGCAGCTAAGCAAGTTTAGCTTTTTGACACAAAGCCCATAAGAAATTTTATTGGTACACGCACTGTCAAATGCGTGTGAGATTTTCTGATTGTTGTGTTCTTTTTTGCAGGGCACCTTCGGTCAAACTTGTACAACATGGCTGATGTAGATGGCCAGAAATGTAATTACGGACCATACGGCAAGGTTCGTAATGCCATATAACTGCAGTACAGTGCTAAGGCTGCTGGATCGGGAAGTTCTTCTTAAACCGGAAAGTGGATACATTAAGCGTCGGACGTGGAAGTAGTGAGTATGTAGCATGCGGTCATGAGTCTTCCTGGCTAGAGCGGGTTTTCAGGATGGTGGAAATAGGCAGAAGATGGCAGAAATACAGGAGCCACATTGAGTGCTTTTTTTCTATTAGTGTGTTGCAATGTGCAGCTGTGACTCCTCTGGTTTGGTCTACACTGTGCATGCCAATAGCATATTCTGTATTTGGCAGACTCTTTCTGCTCTCAGTTAAAAGACGTTTAATCTTGAGCGTTGAGTACCATTACGTATGCCACGTCAATTGAACATTAATTGAGGTGTTTCAATACCGGCACACGGAAGCTATTGGTTGAGATGTAACGCAACGGCTGATTTCGGCTGCCTTAGACTGATCTAGGTCAGTTCTATACGTTGTATGTTGTTCATCCTCTTCCAGCTCTTGAGTTAACATTTACAACATCTGATCTTGATAGATTTTGGATGTAACTTTTACAGGACCCCTATTGTAGCTATGGCCTTTAGAGTATTGAACATACCGCCTACTCGGTTCAGCTTTAGCGAATAGCCAGGACGAAGAAAGCCTCGGGTTTGGTAACACCAATTCGTCCATAATAACCGGTACCGATGCTCAACATCGCATATGTACAACATACCACGTACAACAGATCACGTACAACAGATCACGTACAACAGATCACGTACAACACACCACGTACGCTGTCGTACTCACTATTGCCATTTTGATAGTAGTCCTACCAGTAGTGGTAAATTGTAAATAAACAACCTCCAGAATTGGGTTTACTGTTTAACTTGTTCGGCCTCACGTACCTATATACAAACGTCGTTGCTGTGCCTACGATGTGGCAGCCCGGAAACAACTCGGCCAAACACATCAACAGGTAAACATACAAACAAATAAACAACTACAAATGAACATAACCACTTGTCGTATGAATATTAAAAACAGAGCCTCTATAAAACGAACCTATTAAATTGCTCCCATTTCGATAAGCCACGGCAAAGCTATACAAATATAGCACTCTATAAAAAAAGACAAAAGCAACCAACATAGTATAGGCGACAAATAATCGCCAATTGTTTATGTGCTCAGGGATTTAGAAGAGGCTGAAAGACGATTTAGGCCTCCTTAGATGAATCTCTTCCAAACATTCCAGCTTTGATCCAGTCCATAACGACAAGACATCTGTTTCTAAAAGAGAGACACATAGCAACATAAGACACTTTCCAGAACAAGAAGGTGAAGGAGCCACCAAGGGACAACTTGTGCCAGTTACCCCAAGACAAGTCAGCAATGGCACGTTCAGAGCCGATGTAGGCCAATGCACCCAAATGGACGTATTCAAAAGGTGCAAAGTTTGCCAAGTTATCAATCTTTGAAACAATCTTTGCCTTTTCACCAGGTTCGGTGGAGTTATTGAGATCATAACGTAAGGAATCAATTGCTGCCAAGTTCTTCAACAATTTAGCGAGGTAGATACCTTCTTGGTATGCAACTTGAGCTGTTGGGGCAAATTTCTTAGACAAAGTACAGTCACCGATAGCAAAGATGGAGTCGTCACCGAGAACTTTCAAATATTCCTCATCGAGTAACAATCCACGGTTGGCAAATGTTTGCCCATCCAACTTCTTAGCCAAGTTAACAGTGACATCACGAGCACCGTTACCAGTGGCCCAGACCAGCACACCATAAGGAATCTCTTCAATCGCGGTTGAACCATCATCCTTCTTAATGGCTGCGGTGATCAGCTTACCGTCAACTTTCTTAACCATTGTCTTCAATCTCAAAGCAATCTTTTCCTCCTCAAAGGTGTCTTGGGCGTACTTGATCAATTCCTTGTCAAACGAGTTCAAGATGTTTGGCAAACCTTCAATCAGAGTAACAGTGATATCCTCGGCAACTCCTGGGTACCACTTGACCAAATCCTGATCAACGAAATCTTGCAATTCACCGGCAAACTCGACACCTGTTGGGCCACCACCAACGACAACAAATGATAACAATCTTTTTCTCTCGGCATCGTCATTTGGCAAAGCTGCAGCTAGTTCAATGTTCTTCAAGATTTTTTGTCTAATCTCTTGAGAATCTGGAACCTCTTTCAAAAACGAGGCATTCTCATAAACACCAGGAATTCCAAAAGTGTTTGGCTTAGCACCAACAGCCATCACTAAATAGTCGTAGTGGATCTCGTTGGTTTCACCGTCAGCTGATTTGATTGAAACAACCTTCTTCTTTGGATCAACGTCTGTGGCTTCCGCCTCGTGGTAGATAACCTCGCCTGTGAGTCTTCTGCAGATGGATCTAATTGGTTCGATAATAGATCTCAATTCAACTGTTCCAGTTGGAGCAGATGGTAACAACGGGGTGAAGAGGAAGTAGTTTCTTGGAGAGACAACGACAACGTTATACACACTCGTGTCTAATCTCTTCAACAACGACACTGCACCCCAACCAGATCCCAAAATCACAACGGTCTTTCTTGGAGCACCGTTTGGCAAAGTTGCCGATTGAGGCTGCTGCTTACCTGGGTTAGATTCATCGTAGATTTGATAAGAGACGTAAGTAGTGGCCAAGAGTGTTGAAATCCATGTGGTTCTCCATGCAATTTTACCAGCTCTTCTGATGAAAGATGGCTTTTGCACAGGAACGTTCTTTGCGGATTGAGCCTTGGAGGCACTCTCTTGGAAAACCCTCGCAGTGGTGGAGATCAATCTCTTGGAAACGAATCTGGAAAACATTCTTCTTTATACTGTCTATTAGGTGTTGAATATTAATCGCTGTATCCTGAGAAACAAGAGAATGCGATTTATATACGTGTGTGCGAGTGTTTCCTCTTGTCTGAAAACACTACCAACGGGATGAGCAGCAGCTGTTGTAAACTTGCTGATAACGGGAAGAAGGAAGAAAAAACCTCTGGTTGTGATTCAATGCTCTTGTCGCACCGGTTTGTGTCTGGATGTTTTCTTATACCCTAAAGTACACCAAAGCGCCAAAGGAAATTTGATCAGTGAGTCAACACAGGTGGTTCAAGGATAAATCCAAGGATTGAAAAGAACCGAAGGAGGGAGATTATAAGAGAAAGAGAGGAAATGATTTTTTGCTTTCTTTTTTTCCCTTGCGCAGGTGAAAAATTTCAAATGAGAGCAATGGCATCAAAAGCATCTCTACGCAGAAACCAGTTGCATTTGGAGAATACAGCCGTTATAATTTTGAGTGTATCGTCACAAGCGGAGGGGAAAGTAGGCGATGAGGTGTGTCTCTTAACAAGGAAAAAGAAACGGGACTCGGTTGCCTTCTGCTTCTCTTTCTGTTCTGCTGATTGGGAAGCGAGCGAGCAATGGATGGGGTTCTAATGGTTGGGATGTCGTGAACTATGAGGTGTATGGGAGCCAATTGATTTTACTTTGGTGTTTGTAGTGTGTTGTTGAGTCATGTTCTGGTTGTCAATTCGATTGTTTAATTTTATTTAAGAGCGTGCGAAATGACTCACCCGCCTCTTTGGGGGTTTCTGTTTCAGCCTTAGTCCGTAGGCTTAATTCTGTGTAGCCTAAGTGCGCGCGGGAAAATTACCAACGGTGTGTCGTTTTTCCGCGCGCACGCGCACGCGCCACAGAGGTCAGCGCCCTCATTCCTTTCTTTTCTTGGAAACTTGACAAGAACCGGGTTAATTTGAAATGGACTAGTTGGTATTGGAAATTAGGATCGTGAGCAATAGGTAATTCGTTACGTGTGTTTTTTTTTTGGTCCCACCAATTACTTCTACTGAAGACCGATGGTCGATTGATAAAACGTTGGGTTTGGTACCGCCATTTCATATGTGGGAAGAGTCACTTCGGCCTCCGTTTACCTAGACCCCTCTCTTAAACCTCTCTATCTCACTGTGTATGTATTTTTCGGCGCGAGAGAGGGCTGCGGCTTCCTGTTGTAATTTCGGTGTTGTTTTTGCCTTATTTTGGGCGCATCAGTTGATGGCTTATGTTCATACGCAGTCGGTAACAGAATGGAAACCACGTGATTAACAAAATGGAGATCGGAACACGAAGCACAACGGTGTGTGGGTGTGTCAATTGATTGGCCATTTGTAGATGGGGGGTACTCCGGAGATCATCCCCCTCCAAGTAGCTGTCTCCACTTGACTTAGATTTGGTAGTGACTGTGAATCTCGTTTGATCGGTTTGGAAGCTTCCTCGCTCGCGGTGTACAGGTCTGATTTGTTCCAGCAGCGGACGAAGCGTTCTCTGAAGATGTCAACTTGTAGTGCATTTTGAGCCCTCCCGAACCTCCACAGCAACACATACGTGTACTACCCACTTCTATAATCTCACATCAGAGGCTCACTGTTAGAGCTTCGAAACAGGAAATAACTCACGATCATAACCTCCAACACCTCCACCAAACTGAGTATTGTCCCGAAACTCCCAAAATGTCAACGCCCATGCATACTCTGCATAAACCCCGAGTTTTTCTTCGGAGATAATAGAATTCCAGAAAATTCCTACACCGCCGAGCGACAACTTTCCCACCACGAGGAAAACCCAAAAAAAGAGAGGCGAAACGTTTCACAAAACGCTTCATAGAACGCTTCCAACATCAAAACAAAGGAAGGTACTTTATCGTCGAATTAAGAAGGACAACCACTGAAAAATAAAATAAAACTATGTCTGAGCTCGACTTTGAAACTCCAGACCCAAACCTCAAGTCAATCATCACACACGATACACTCAAATGGATCTTTGTCGGTGGTAAAGGTGGTGTTGGTAAAACAACCTCTTCTTCTTCAATCTCTATTCAGTTGGCTTTGAACAACCCAAATAAGCAGTACCTTTTGATTTCTACAGACCCTGCTCATAACTTGTCAGATGCTTTTGGTGAGAAGTTCGGTAAGGATGCTAGAAAAGTGACTGGTATGGACAACTTGTCCTGTATGGAGATTGACCCAACCTCCACCATTGAAGATTTGAGTGCCGACGTTGATATGGATGGTAATAACCCGTTGAAGGGTATGATGGCTGATTTAACCTCCAGTATTCCAGGTATAGATGAGGCATTGTCATTCATGGAGGTGATTAAGCATATCAAGAACCAGAACGGTACAGAGAAGGCTGATATCACCTATGACACAATTATCTTTGACACTGCACCAACTGGTCATACGTTGAGATTCCTACAATTGCCACAGACATTTTCTAAGCTATTGGCTAAGTTTGATGAACTTGCTGGTCAGTTTGGTGGACTTTTGGGCTCAATGGGTGGTGTCGATACGAATAGCATGATGAATAAGATGACAGAGCTGAAAGAATTGACCAAATTGATCAATGAACAATTCACCGATCCAGATGTCACAACTTTTGTCGTTGTGTGTATTGCTGAATTCCTATCGCTTTACGAATCTGAGAGATTGATCCAGGAATTGAACTCTTACGGTATCGATGTCAACACAATCATTGTAAATCAACTTCTATTCACACAAGCTGAAGATCCTTGTAAAAGATGTCAGGCTAGATCAAAGATGCAGAACAAATACCTCGGAGAGATGGATGAACTATACGAGGACTTCCACCTTGTGAAGATGCCATTGGTGAATACCGAGGTTAGAGGCTTGGAAAAATTGACAAAATTCTCAAAGTTCTTGGTTGAACCTTACGTTCCAGGTGGATCAGTTGATTTAGATTAAGACTGTACTTTGGCTTCTTTAATGAATAAATCCCATCTTTCTCATTTATATATATATAATTGGCTATTTTACAATGATTATGTAGTTGGTGTATGTGTATGTTTTCCAGTCTCATTGTGCTCCGAAGAAACATCTTTATTTTTCCCTCCCCCCAGCCCTCGAAATATCCCAAAACCATCACCTCATCTCATATACAACCATATCATCAGATCCAATTCTACGCGTTCACACTGGAATAACCATATAATGCTGATTACTGAGGGATACCATGACGTTCAAACGTCCTACAACACGACTCTTCGTCTGTATACTTTCCATCCAAAGATTCCTGGCTATCCAAATGCCAAATTCCCAGGTGTAATTGTCTATTCAGAGATTTATCAAGTTACAGGTCCAGTGGCCCGTTTTGCTAAAAGAATTGCAAGTGAAGGCTACATCGTTGTGGCACCAAGTATCTATCATAACTTTGAAGGACCTGAACCTTTGAACTACGATGTTGAAGGTACTGATAAAGGTAACAAGTACAAGATTGAAAAGCCGTTGGAGAGTTATGATGAGGATAACACCTTAGCAATTGACTACCTCTTCACATTGAACACCTTTAATGGTAAGGTAGGTGCTACAGGTATGTGCCTAGGTGGTCATTTGGCCTTTAGAGCTGTGTATGACTCTAGAGTCTCAAGTGCTGTCTGTTTCTTCCCAACTGATATCCACAATCACAGGTTGGGTAAAGGTGAGAATGACGATTCTCTTGCAAACTGTATCAAATTAGCAAGAAAAGACGCTGAGTTTGTCTTGATCTTTGGTACATTGGATAACCACGTTCCACCAGAAGGTCGAGACCTGATCAGAAAGACCTTGAGAGATAACAACGTTAACTTCACATTCATGGAGTTGAACGATGCTCAGCACGCCTTTGTCAGAGATGAGTCCAGTAAGGGAAGATATGACAGTGCAATCACATCTGCGTGTTTCGGGTTCCTGTTTGAACTGTTCAACAGAAGATTGAGAACAGACTTGGGTGAAAATGATGGCAAGGATATCGTTGTGGAAAACGTTTGTTGAATACCATCTACAAAGGTATCCCGTCCGAATCGTGTATAGTGATAAACCAATGAAAGGTAAATCGTTCAACTTATCCCCACACCAATTTCTTAAACTTGTGCTCCATCATTGCAATTACATCTGTCGATGCATCCTTTGTAGTTATGATATCTTTATTCTCCAAAGTTGACGAATGACAAGTTTTGGAGATAAGATTTATGATATGCTTCACCTTACCATAATCCATATTCTGAGGGAACTTGATTGTTACGAATTTCTCCTTAGTTCCATTGTCAGAAGACTCTAAAGAAGGCATTGTACGAATAGACACTATGATTTTCAGTCCAATGTTTCTTCTTGGGTTTGTAGAGATTGCGTTGTGCCTCGAAAGGATATAAGTTCCATACTCCAACCCTTTTACGTCCTCCACTGGGATCATTAACGATCTAATGATCTTACTTGCAGTGCTGTCAAACTGTACCAGGTATATGATTCTGTTCGTCAAAAACACCGAGGTCTCTCTAAGATCATTCCTTAACTTTAAGGTATCGTATTCCAAGGGGCTCTGGAATCCCGACCAAGATCCAAGTATAATAACATCGTCTGGTATCTCTAACTGTTCCATAGCCTTGTTTAATTGATCACTCTTCTTGTTAATGTCATCAACAACTTCATTCGGATCCAACACGTTTAATGTTGATTCAAATTCTTCAAAGATTGACTCATTCGCATGCCCGAGGAGGAAATCAATAAAGCATTGTTTAGAATAATCACTGATATACCCGTTGTAATATCTTGACATCGTCAAAAAGGCATCGTTCAACAATCCCTTATAGTTTCGTTTCGATGTTCTGGTGAAGTCACCTTTCAACGCACCGGTGGATGCATATTGTCTCGATATGAAGTCGCCATTATCTGCCCATAAATTGTTAAACAGACTTTGAAATTGTTGATCTGTTGATAACCCATACTTTTCAAAAATATAATCCTTTAAGACATGCTCAGCAAGAAACTTCTGGACTAGGTTCGTTCTATCAAGGCAATCAACACAGTTGATTCTAAAGATTCCTGTTTGGTTAGTTTCAGCTATTGAATCAAACAAACCGTAATCGTGTAGTTTTCCCTCAACAGTTGAGCCATCATCGTTTTGTATAACTTCATCTAAGAGTTTAACAACGTTTCCAAATTTCATCTTCTTACAAACCTCGTGGAAGTCGAACCAGCTAAGTTCCACGCCATATTTTTCACAGAGTCGTTCATAGCAGTCTCCAACCAACACCTCTTTCTTCGATCTTTCAACTAAAGATACACACGTGATCTTATGGTAACTAGTATTTAAGTTGTTGAAATGTTTTTGGAATGGTTCCTCACATTTATCCAATGGTCTTGTTAAAAATGGAACCGGTTTCAAATTTGCAGGGTTTTGTTGGAAGAATATGGGTATTGAACCTCTGATAATGTCAAATTTGGCAAATAATGGTGTCTTGTCATCGAGGAGCTCATCCACGATTAAGATCTGAGACGTTGATACAAAATTAGCAACATTACCATTGTCATCAATACCACGTCTCAAATACCTTGAGCCTGCACGGTGAGTAGATCTCTTGGATAGGAGTAAAAGTTGGCCAGTCTTCGATCCTGTTCCAACTTGTGGGAATTGAAGTTCAACTGAGTCAACAAACCCTTGAATCAGTGGAGCAACAAGTTCTCTTGGGAACCTACATGAGATATGACTGTTGAAACAAAACGAGTTGTTTGGTTCGTTACAGTTCTTCACTTCAATCTTACCATCCTTGTAGATGAGATCCTTTGTGATGTCCAATTCGTTGGAGTAGAAGAAATCCCCCGTACTAAAGAACGATGCCAGTTGCTTCTCAATCTTTCTCAACATACCAGTTGAGATGTGGGAATTGTTATTGGCCTCATAGTAGTCCTTAGACTTGTCAAATATCTTTGAAAAGGGATCATCCTTCTGCTGCGGTGGTAATCCTCTAATAGTAATCGATCTGCTCAGTTTAAAGGACTTTATATCGGATTCCTTAAACTCAGAGTTTAATGAACTTGCTGGTTGATCATCAAGCAATGCATCGTTCTTGTTGCTGACTTCCTCCGTTGAGAACGAAAGCGATGGATTTGAACGAAGATCGTTGACGTAGACACCGAGTTTACTGAAGAACATATCCTTCCCCTTATTGAACTGATCTGTAATCTTATCACCAATGTTATCATTTGACTGTGAAGTAGCGTTGCTTGTACCGTTGCTATCACCATTCTTCACACTTGACACTTCACTATCATCCTCACTCTTATCACTCTCCTCCAGTTTGAAATACGCTCTTGCCAACTCGTACTTGAGAGGTATAACCAACGCCTTTGTAACGTTCCATATAATCACCCCCTCCCTTTCAAACACAGGTTTCTGGGTATGAATGACAACTAAGAACCCAGGTCCAATATCCAATACACCAATCACACCAAGCGCCCTTATGGTTGCTAACCGCTGTGTGCTAAAACATCCATCAATAACTTTGATCCCGTCAAAAGTGAGGAAATACGTCCCGATGTTCTCTCTCTCCAGAGACAGTCCATCTTTGTATAAACCAACTGTTATGTAATCAGCGTAGTGTTGTGAATCTGCAGATGTTCTACAGCTTTCCATTATTGGCTTATGAGTCAGTGTTATAGAGTACGAAGCAAATGGTCGTGGTTAAACTGTTCTAATCCGTAGTTTTAGCGATGATCCGTGAATCTGACTGATATAAATTTTGGAGATGAGCACTTAAACGATAAACGAAGGTTTATGTAAACAATGCGTAGCGGGACTTCTTGTACAACGCACACAACCTCCGGATTGATAAAGAAAGCTTATAATCACATAAATCTTCTTCAATCCTGGCTGGTAGTAACGCAAAGGGGGAAATAGCGATTGATCTGAGCCGCTGTGGTTGATCTTTTTGAGGAAGTTGGTGTATGGTGTTGTGATTACAGTGTAAAGGAGATATGAACCAATGTTCTGGTTTCACAAAACAAGGCCGTCAATGTCGAATCAAATGTAAAGGGAGATACTGTCGATACCATGATCCGAATATAAGAGATGAAGAAGCAGTTAAGCAGAGCCAACTATCTGATAAGGGGCTCATCTACGTATATACATTGGAACATTTACTTGAGAAATCGCCAAAGAGGCAGGAATGGTTACAAATTCAGCCTTTAAACTCAGAGGAGTTCAAACCGTTCAATCCAAAGAAACATATACTGGTCAAGGTTGGAATGACACGAGGTTCAGTGGAGAAACGTTTGAAACAATGGCAAGTACAGTGTAATCACAAGATTGTTCTTGTTGATCCGTACGAACACAACGGTTCGAAGTCGTTCATTGCAATGTTCCAGTGTCTCAGTGTGGAGGATGACTATATTCACTATAACACACTAGATAAAGGCTTCGAATGCTCTCAGAACTTGTACAAAGTGGAACAACTCATTCATAAGAGGTTGAGGGAAGAATATGGTAGAGGTGATGTCCATTGTAAGAACTGTCAAGATCAAGGGCGGTCGGGACTTCACGTTGAATGGTTCAAAATACCTAGAAAGTCATTGAGGAAGGTTTATACACTGATAGATACCACTATAGATCAATTCACAGCAGATTAAGGTCGAATGAGTGGGTAGATCATAACTATACAAAGTTGAGTCGGTTTCGGGGATACCACGTGATATTGCACGTGAATAATATCCTCGAGATTCCATGAACTCGCTTTTTTTTTCTTTTCTTTCCTTCACAGCGAACACTGTGAAAAAAAATCTGAGAAGAATCGTAGAGACTGTGAAGAGGTGTACTTTTACCGTTCAGTTATTGATCAATACTAATCTCATTACCAAAGATGAGACCTATTATGCTTAAGGGACATGAGCGTTCCCTGACTCAAGTGAAATACAACAAGGAGGGAGATTTGATCTTCACAGTGGCTAAGGATAAAATTGCAAGTGTGTGGTATTCTTATAACGGTGAAAGAGTTGGAACTTATAATGGACATCAAGGTACTATTTGGTCTATCGATGTTGATTCCAAATCCGAATTCTGCTTAACTGGTTCTGCTGATTTCAGTATGAAACTTTGGGAAGTTTCCACTGGTAAATGTCTCTTTACATTTGATCAAGATACATCTGTGAGAAGAGTTGAGTTCGATTCAGATGACAACAGAATCCTTGCTGTTACTGATAAAGTTATGGGTTTCCCTGGTTCTATTATTACATACAAGATCAACCGTGAGTCCCCAACTCAACAAGATACGACTCCTCTCTTAAAGATTGATACGAAAGAAGGATTCGAGAAAGTTTCCGTTGCTGGATTCAGTTACTTGGGTAAGTACATCATTGCAGGCCATCAAGACGGTACGGTTTCTAAATATGACGCAACCACTGGTGAGCTCATCGGATCTGTAAAGGCACATGAAGGTTTGATCACAGATATTCAATTCTCTGAAGACAAGACCTATTTCATCATCTCTTCAAAGGACAAGAGTGCATCCATCTATGACGTTGATAACTTGAAGCAGTTGAAGAGATTCGAAGCTGATGCACCAATGAACTCTGCTGCTATCACTCCAGTTAAGGACTTTGTCGTTCTTGGTGGTGGTCAAGAAGCCAGAGACGTTACCACAACTGCAGCCAACCAAGGTAAGTTCGAGGCTAGATTTTACCACAAGATCTTTGAAGATGAAATTGGGAGAGTGAAGGGCCATTTCGGTCCTCTCAACTACATCGCAGTGCACCCTAGTGGTTCAAGTTATGCCAGTGGAGGAGAAGATGGTTATGTTCGTGTACACACTTTTGAAAAATCTTACTATGACTTCAAATACGACGTTGAAGTGACCGCTGAAGCCAAGGCACACGCTGAAGAACAGTGAACATCCTGTATAAGTTAGTTAGTTTGATGTAATACTGGCATAGTTAACTATTGTATAGGAATTCTGGTTTTTAAAACACATCTACGATGGAATCATTGTCTACATAGAGAAAGCACTCCATTTATAAACGATACTACGAGGAATAACTAAGAAAAATTTTAACCTCTTTCACAACAACGATAGCAATAGCAGCAACAGAGCAATCGTCTCAAGCTTTACCAGCAGCAGCCTTCTT
Organism: Williopsis samutprakarnensis; assembly: GCA_030569715.1. Lineage (NCBI taxonomy): Eukaryota > Fungi > Ascomycota > Saccharomycetes > Phaffomycetales > Wickerhamomycetaceae > Williopsis > Williopsis samutprakarnensis. Next base: position 69,172 of record JAJMLQ010000126.1, read on the forward strand.
AGCATCAGCTAAATAGGACTCATTGTTAGTAAACAAAGAAAAAAATTAAATGTGTACAAGGGGAGAGGACAACGCACCTTCAGCTTGTTTCTTTCTCATAATTTCAGCCTGAGCTTCGAGTCTTTTTCTTGGATCACCTTCCTGTTTGTTCTTCTGCGCTTGAAGCTTCTTCTGGTTCTTTTCTCTAGCCTTTTCTCTTTGGTTACCTCTTGACATCTTTGCTTAAAGTACCGGTTTCCTCCTTCTTCAAAGACGTTGTTGGAAGAGGTATAAGATAATGCTGCTAAAATTTCACCCTTTCAACGTTGATGGAAAACATCCAAACATCTGTCGATTTGCTGGCGAAGCGCTGGCGAGCCGCTGACCGCGCCATAAAAGCCCTTCGCCAATCAGCAGTTTGTATACGAGTACTAATGAAGGAATCAGACGAATTACTTATGCTATGAGTGAACTAACAGAGGAGGAATTGAAACAACAAAAGCTTGAAGCTGGACTCAAGAAGTACCAGGAGTTGAAGAAGAAGAAGAATAAGAAGAAAAACAAGAAGAAGAGCGAGGATGTTGATGAGGAGGAATCTGACTTGGTTGAGAAGGTTGACGCGTTGAACGTTGAAGAGAGTCAGGAGTCATCTGTTGAGCCACATGGTGTTGAAGGTGATAACAAAGGTGCTGAGTTAGAGGTTGATGATAAGAATGTTGATATTGTTGAGGACAAGGCTGCTGATGCTGCTGATGCTGCTGATGCTGCTGATGCTGCTGAAGACAAAACTGGCAATGGTGAACTACCAGAGAAAGTAGAAGAAGTAAACGAAGATGTCCCAGAGGTGAAACATACCAATGAAGAGATTCCAGTGGAGGTAAAGGTCGCAGACTCTAAGGAAGAACCTATCTCTGTTGACGAACCAGCTCAAGAGTCTAATGATCCTATCTCATCACTCTTCGATAATTCTGGTCCTGGTTTCATGGAAACCATTCAACAGGCTAAAATTGATGATGAAATTGCACAATTGAAGAAGGAGAACGAAGAGTTGAAGAAGATTAATGCTGAACTCAATGATGCCAACATACAATTGAAACTAGATAACAAGTCTCTTAAACTACTCAAGATTGATCAACTGGATGAGATTGAAACGTTACAAGCACAAGTTGCGGATCTCTCTCTAAAACTCTCAAAAGCGAAAGCAGATGCAAGCACTTCAGTTCCATCTAATACCGGGTACGATTACCAAGATGACAACTTCACCTTATCGCCATCACCTACGTACCAACAACCTCCAATCACGTCTACAACTTTCAGCCAATTCAATCTCGATAGAAACGAAAGCACACTAAGTCTAACAGAGTTAAAGGCAAGGCTAAACAAATGGAAAGGATGGAATGTTGATATGACCTCTTGGAGATCTGTTGGTAGCGGTCCAATTGTCACTCTATGAGTCACAAAGCACTACAACGGTTCAATGCAAACAACAAGATGGCTTGTCTGTATATATATACAAGTGAATAAATTTGGCTATAAACTGCAATTGGCTTCGTCCGTTTAGATGATACGGCACAGAACTTCACCACCCTTGTGCTGAGCAGCAGCTTCACCAAGCTCGAGGATTTCGTTACCGGTCTTCACCAGAACAAGCTCAGAAGGCTGAATAGGTCTAATCTGTCTAACAGACTTACCATTGGCCAACTCCTTCATCTGCTCTGGAGACACTTTGATTCGGCAACTTGGTTTCGACACAAGTTGAAACTTGGAAATCACAGACTTTGAGTCCCTGTACTTTAGTCCAAGCCATAGTCTTCTCGTAGAGATGTTATCAGGTGTCACCTCCACTGGCGTAACGTCTGGTCCTGTCAATGACCCTCTCTGTATTGAGGTGATGAATCCTTGCTTGTACAAATGTGAGGCAACTTGAAGATGCAGTCTTGTGTATGGGATTGAAGTTCTACTCAAATGGACTCTTGTGACGTTCTGTAAATGAGCAGCAACGTTGGCAAGCTTAACAAGTGACATCTTCCCGCTGTGTTGTTTGTTCTGTTGTGGAATCTCTGCGTAGCGAGAGAACTTGAACTCGAAGCTGATTTGCTGATGCCGTTGAACGTTTTTGTGTTTTTTTTGCTCTGGCGGCTATGTGTTTTTTTCTCTTTTTCCCTGGCGGCTAATATGTTTTTTTCTCTTTTTCCCTCTGGCTTTTTGTGGCCTCACCAAAGCTCTTGCGCGGGCTTTCAATTTTCGTAAGCTGGTTGCAGCTCTTTCCTTTAGCGGGAAAATTTCATCAACTCTGATGGGTTGATTTATTCCCCTTCACGATTAGACGAGCCATCTGATATTTTTCTAACAAATGTTTGGTTTAAATAGGCTTAATCCTCGAGCAATTGTGCTAAGAAGGGTGATTAAACCCCAATTTACGAGTTTTTCTCGAGTTCCAGCAAGATGTTATGCTTCAAAGTCCAATAGTGACAACAAGATTAACTTGAAGGGCTTCATCACCGTGGGTATCTTTGCATCGATCATCCTAACACAGGTTGTGGATGCTGTGTTGAAGGAGAAGCCGAGACCACGTTCGATGTCTGAGGCCGAGTACTACAGACAACAACAGAGATTGAAACGTAAAGTTGCCCGTTTCACGGATGCTCATAAACAAGTTTACTTCTTAAAGAGTGATAAGCCATTAAGTGTTGATGATGTGAAATTGGACAATGTGACCGTGGTAGATCCAAAAGAATTGGTTAATTTGGAGAAAGAGGATGATTCGTCCAAGTTCCATGCCCTTTTGAACGACCCTGAGCTTAACGAAATACCAAGAGGTGTAGTGGTTGATCTCATCCTAAAATACTTGGAAAGCCATCCAGATGGTAAATACTTGGTGTTGAACTTCCCAACTGACATCAAAGAATCAACACAGTTTGAAGATAAAGTAGTTACTGTGAAGAAGCTCATATCTTTAAATGCACAGGGAATTGATGATTTGGTCAAGTACTACAAGACAGTTGATAAGGTTAAAGATATTTCTTCAATCTCTGAGTTAGAGGCTGTGTTTGAATGAGCATATTGGCGCTCTCTCTCTCTATATATATAGCACATTTCCTATTCTATATACATAAAGCTTGTAAATAATACGCTATTTGTTATTCATTTCTTCGTACTTCCAAATGTATTGAAACCCATGGCTTTAGTCATGTCATTGTCCTCTGTAACGGGGTGGGTCTGGGCTCGTTTTGTCCTGAGACCATCTTCATCGTGTGAATGATTTGTCTCATTGGCACTTGAGATATCCTGGATGTCTTGATTTGAATTCTTCCTCCTTACAAGCTCTTCATAAACAGCCTTAACTTGTTCCAGCGTTGCAGGTTCAACCATCTTCTCACCACTATTCATCATATGTTGAGGGCTATTCAAATGATCTGCAAATTTCAGATTGTCCTTGAACCTTAGATCGCATAGCTCACATCTGAAACCAACACCTTCACCTCTCATACCACCAACTTGACCTGTGATAACTTGTCTCTTGTTCAGATTGGATTCAAAGTTCAACTTGGACCTATCAAGGTTCTTAATCTTGGACTTTCCAGCTTGTCGTTGATGACCTTGATGTTCCAATTTGTGCCTTTCATGAGCCATACGCTCATACTCGTTCCTATCCCATGTTCTTCTACCAAATGATCCCTGTTGTGACATCTTGTTGTTATTGTTTATGTCTCTTCGGAGATGATGTAAACATCAAGCAATTTTTAGTGCGTAATATTTTTCGCCTACCCTGAAGCTCATCATCATCAAAAACAACGAGAACAACAACAATACAGTAATAGGGAGCTATGAAACAGGATGTACTCTCTATGATAACCAAGTCAAAGCCAGCGAACCAATTAAAGGTTAATAGTAAAGTTGTGCATCAATTAAGCAAGGATCTATCAATTTCACTATCACATACCCATAGAATAACGCTCGTGGATGAATACCTCATAAAGATACATCCTTCAAAGCCAGTTGTGGATAAAACAACTCATATAACCGCATTCGACTTGGATGGAACCCTTATAGATACGAAATCCGGCTCCAAGTTCTCGAGAGGTCCAACGGATTGGAAGTGGATTAACGATAAAGTCGTACCAAAGTTGTTGGAGTTGCAAACACCAATTGTAATATTTACCAATCAAGGAGCTGTTATTACTCAGAAAACTGCAAAGTCTTATGTCAATTTCACCTCAAAGATCAAGTTACTATTACAAGAATTAGAGAAGAAAGGTTTAGATATGAACAAATTATGGATATTTGCAAGCCCAAAGAAGAGTGCCAAATATCAAGGTTCAAATGCACAGATGTTCCAAGAGATGAGGAAACCAAATATAGGAATGTTCAATCAATTCTTAAAAGAGATGGATTCTATCGATAAAAGTACGAGCATCTTTGTTGGTGATGCCGCAGGGAGAAAGGGAGACTTTAGCGATAGTGATAAACAATTTGCTGAAAACTGTGGTTTACGATTCCAAACCCCAGAGGAATTCTTTACATGATAACTAGATTTAATGGATCAAAATCAATCCATAAACTACGAATGCTGTCTTTAGGTTCCTGTATCATTATACATTATTTTGTTTTTAAAGTGATCATGCTTCAAGAAAACAACGTTTAGTCATCCTCAACAATAGTACCCTTCTCAGAAACGTAGATACCATCCAAGAACTTTCTGATATCTTTGTTTCTAACACGACAGATTTGTTGAACATCAGCACAGGTCTGAGAAACATCCTCAACAGAGTTACCAGAAAGAACAATCTCATCCTTTTGGTTGGTGGAGAACTCAACATCGACACCTTCTCTAACCTTGACCAATCTAACTTGCTTGTCACCCAAGAAGTTTCTGATCTCAATGTACTTGTCACCATCCTTGTCAATAGTGTTGACGTTAATTGGGAAATGCGCATAGACGTATCTCATCTTGTACTTGTAACCCTTGGTAACACCGGTGATCAAGTTAGAAATCAAAGACTTGACGGTTCTCAAAGCAGCAACGTGCTTTCTGTCACCGTTGTGGACAGTGATCTGAATCTCCTTGTTAGAGACCTTGGTGAAAGTAACATCAATGTGTCTCAAGTTCTTAGAGAGAGTACCTCTTGGACCAGTAACGGTGACGATTCTGGACTTGATTTGGACGTTAACACCCTCTGGGATGGCCAAAGATTGGTCGGTTCTGATGTACTTCATTGTGTGTCTGGAGTTCCTCTTCTATTACCACTACAAAGAAAAATGGGTCCCCGTTGGTGATGCTTGGTTGAATTTTTCACCTCGCACACCGAGCAGAGGAGATGGTGATAGTTTTCAAACATCCGAACATCAACGATAGAAATTTCCGGGTCATGAAGCCCTATAATATTATCACGTGATATATAAATGTAGCCCTACGATAAATGCAAGGTCAAATCAAGATCTTAGTTGTGTTCATTAATCATTTTTTGTAGTTTACCAAATATCTTATCTCTGTGCTTTGCCAATTCATCATCTTCTTCATTTGGGAAGAAGTTTTGACGTTTATAATTCTCATCCTCATCTGATTCGTACTCCATGGCATCACCTTCACTTTCCTCATCCTGGTTCAAAGATGTGAGGAAGTCAGCGTTGGAGTCTCCATTGATGTTGTCATAAAATTCATCGTAGAGTTCATCAAACCCTTCTTGTAACTTTGGTGATTTTACAGACGTCCCTTTATGTAATGACTCAGTCAGTTGTTCAAGTTCAGCGTCGGAACTATCGATATCAGTGGTATGGTCGTCTTCATCCTCTGGATAATCATTTTGGTAAAAGTCTTCAGCATTTGAATCTTCGTCATCGGATACATGTTTCTCTGAATCGTCGTCGTTGATAAAATCGTCATAATCTTCTTCAAATTTGCTGAAAAAAAATGAGGACCCCGTTAGTGATGATTTCCCATTGTTGTTGTACAAGAAAAAACTTACATATATCCAACTTTATCCGTTTCCCATGATTCTGCAACGGCCTTATCCCTGTAATAAACATCATAGACATACTCTAAATCAGCAGCCTCTTTAGATAAGAAGGATCCTGCTGTGCTTCTCTGTTTTCTCTTCTTTAACGGTTTCGCTTCCACTTCTGCAGGGTCTGATACCAGGATTGAGCTAAGCATTTCATTCAACTCTTCCGGAAGCTCCTCGGTATGCTGTTCTTTGGGAATCACAAAAGTATTATTCTTATCCTGTATCAATTCAAAGTCAGTACCAACTCTTCAAAGGAATTAAACAAATATGAAACATACATCCTTATGACTTGACTGTTGAAGTAAGGGTAATGCCTCAGTGCCATCTGTTGAAAATGACACTATTTCCTTTTCAGTTCTTTGCAATTTGAAAACTGTCTAAAGTTAGCATCTTGAAATTAAATACCAAGTCATGGTCTACTTACCATATGCCTCATCCTTGATCCTCTTGTTCCTCGGAGCTTCCAAAACTGTTAATGGTTGTTAGTTAAGGAACGTAAAAAAGGAAACATTGACCGCCCACTTACTTAGTGCTTGGAGAGAATCCTGGTGTCTTTTTCTTTTTATCCTCACAATGCGTGGTAAATCTCTAGCCATTTTTTTATTGTTGTACTTCCCCTCTGTTACTTATACAGTTGTCATTGAGTATGAAACACTCCTCTTCATAGAAGGCCCCCTCTTAATCGCAGTTTTGTTTTGTTTTGTTTTGTTTGTTTTTTTTTGCTCAGTTTTGATTCTGTGATAATGAAGATCACGGTAACCACAGGAACAGCAAATTGAAAACAACACAAACGTACGTATCAATCTTAATTATCAACCGCTTACAATTTCAAAAATGCTACAAATTCGAACAGAACTAATACACAAAGTTGAAGATTAACAACTTACTTCCACAACTCATCCACACCAACAACTATAATGTACTGTAAGAGATATCTACAAATTCATATCAGAAATGCCATTGTCAGTGTAAACTGGGCTATAAATTTCATGGCTGATTCAGTCATTGGCACTGTCTTGGAGAGACACAGTGATGTTGTGTTAGTCACTGGTGGTTGTTCTGGCCTTGGACGAGAGATAGTGAGGCACCTCAAGAGGTGTAAACATCCAAGAGTCGTTGTATTCGATCTTCATATACCACCAGATGAAGAGAGATTTCCAGAGGTGCACTATTACTCGTGTGACGTTAGTGATATCAACTGTATCCAAGAATTGGCCGCCATTGTTAAGCGGGAAGTTGGCATTGTAACTGTTGTCATAAACAACGCTGGTATTACATCTGGTAAGACCCTCTTGGAGTTATCCTTTGACGAGATTGAAAAAATCATCGCAGTCAATTTGACCTCCAACTTTTATATCAACAAAACTTTCCTCCCTGATATGATACTGTTACAAAGAGGATACATCGTTACCGTATCGTCAGTATTGGGGTATATGACACCGGCAAGGCTCAGTGAGTAAACCATCTTTTTCTGTCTATCTCTTCATTCCTGAGAACGGTTCTGAGTTACTAATAAAATCACATCATTAAGCTGCATATGGAGCAGCAAAATCAGGAACTATTGCACTCCATGAGTCCATGACCTATGAGCTATCTCGGATGATGGGTTCCTTCAGTGGGATTAAAACGTTGCTAGTGGCACCAGGTCAGATGAGAACTACTTTGTTCAACGGTGTGAATACTCCATCATCGATCTTTGCACCAGAGCTTGAGCCTTCATACGTGGCACAAAAGATTGTCAAAGCTTTGAAATGTGGTCGACGTGGTGAGCTTCAACTTCCCTTATATGGTCACTTTCTCCCGTTATTCAGAGCTACTCCTTGGCCAATTACGCTGTTCGTCAGACGCATAAGTGGTATGGACGAAGCAATGGACTCGCACAGTATTGTGGGTCCATCTTCAAGGGCTTGATATGATGTATTCAATCCTCATCCACATAGTTGTTTTCAATGAATCTGAACCCCCAAAAGTTGCCCTTTGAACCACCCCAAAATGGTTCGTTGAAGTCATTAGCTGCAACAATTTTACCCTTTATCAATGCTAATGGTAGGGAGTTATACGTTCTAGAGTCCAGTGAGTGTGCTAAGTTATCACCAGTAACCCATACGTGTCCCTTAGGCACTTTGATATATTTGTTGAAGCTTTCAGAAGGATCATGTTTATCCTCCATACTTGGATCAATAAGAATGACATCGCCTGGCATACCAGTTATTCGCTTACAAACCCGTTGATCAGGATCTGTAGGTTTCAAAGCAACGATACAATCACCGTTCTGAATGCCTCTTCCCAGTCGATACTTCTTCAAAGAATGGACAAAGTCACCATTCGCAGCGAGCGTGGGGAGCATTGATTCACCTCTGGTCTCTGTGAACTCGTAGAAATGCGATTGAACAACATGGAGAGTACAACCTCCACGTAAGGCATAGCTGAACACTTTCCAGACAAACCTGGCATTCTCACTCATGGTTCCAAATACCTCAATTGAGTATCTATTCCAGTTTCCTGCGACTCTTTTCTATTCTTCAAGGTGTGAAAAATTGGCGAAAACCCGTCCATTGCACAGAAAATTCATTGTGATCGGAATTATTTGAATTTTTCGATCGGAACTTTTTTTACTTCCTTTCTATTCGGCTCTTGTTTAGATAAGCTGAAGAATAAACAATGGCCAGGTACGAACAGAGACAACTATTGGAACAACTTATTGGACGAGATGCTCTCATACGTCCATCTCGTCAACAACGTGACTATGGTATTCATGATCCTAAAGTGTGTAAGTTGTTCCTGATGGATGTATGTCCATATGACCTTTTCAGTGGAACCAAACAAGAAATGGGACGTTGCAATAAGATACATTTGGAAAAACACAAGATTGAATATAAGAAACAAGTTGCTGAAGGCAAGGAATTCCCTGAGTTCCAAGCCGAAGCCATTAGTGTTCTTAACAGGTTTATCGTTGATTGTAATCGGAAAATTGACATTGCGCTTAAAAGGTTAGAACCGGCACCTGAAGAGCGGGCAAAAATAAGTGAAGCTGCTAGAGAATTGGAAGAAATTGATTCAAGAATAAATATCATGGAACGTGAATTTGATAAACTTGTTGATCTTGGTGAACTCACGAAATCTATAGAACAAGGCATCAAACTACAAGAGATGAATGTCAAGAGAGAATTTTATATAAGACGATTAAGAGATGTTACTGAGAACGCTGGACAAAGTCAACAACAGAAACTACAGGTTTGTGAAGTATGTGGAGCTTATCTTTCGAGATTGGACAGTGATAAAAGATTAAGTGATCATTATTTAGGAAAGCTTCACCTCGCATATGTGACTATGAGAACTGTTTTGTCCAACCTGAAAAGAAATCAAAGGTGATCATTCAGTTTGGTACTTCTCACTGATCCATGGCATCTTAATATTAACCGATAAGTTGACGGTATCACAGTCCGAATCTACTGGCATTGATATATGTCAATCTCTGTTCAAATAGTAAAATAGTACAAGATGAAACAATGGATGGGCTGATTCAACTCAGAGAGTCATTACTGGCACAATGGGCCTACAGCCTCTCTATCAAGTTATCAAATACATGAATGAGACACCCTGTATGAAGTGAAAATGCTCAATGCTGCATTTACTCAGGGATGTTATACTCAACATCATGCTTGATGTTAACAGAAATAAATGGCAACTATTCAAATTCCGGCTTTACACCGTTAAAGTTACCAATATTTGTAGCTACAATAGGTTCGTTACTAGCGAGTGAGCTAAATGTGTGTACTATGTGAATCAGTTCATACTTTATAAAAATCTGAACGGAAAAGCGTTTGACGCATACTGAACTGTCTGCAACGACGGAGATGGAATCTTTAACTTACACTAGTCATTGAGATTGATTTTTCAGTAAAAATGAAGAATATCACAATAATACTGTTGAGTGAGATTATTAAATTTGATAATATGGTGATAAACTGTTAGATTAGTTATGTTTATTTTAAATTTCAAAAATTGTAAATATTATAACCTCAATATGATTTTTCCTAAAAGTGTTTGCAGTCGGATATTTTCAAAAACTTTTCAAATAAAAATTTTCAAAATGAGAAAACTTACGCTAGAAATACAATCTCTGGTACAATGACCAAAGTCTAAACATTTCTACTGAGCTATACATCTCCTTAGTAAATGTCATTTCGATATAGAACTATACAACAGAATCAATTGGTGCTACACTATCAACGTAACAGCATCGCACTTATAATTTTAGATTCGCGGCAAGAGTGCAGGTGTATGAAAGTTGACAGGGCGACGCGATTTCAACGTTCAAGCCGATGACGCGTTTGACGCGTACTGTAAACAGATTGCTAGGGCATTGGGTTATTGTGTGTCTAAAAAAGTGAAGAGAAACGATATCAGAGAGTAAATTACTGTAGTAGTTTTGTTTATGTGTTGAATATCTAAAGAAAACAGTTGATGCACTCTATGTCTTTTGCAGCAATTCTTGTTGATTTTGTTCTGTACCACCGATTATGCAGCTCTAACTACTCTATAGGATTCATTGGTACACGCAACCACTGACAGATTGATGTTGTCGAGAAGGTAAACACCATTAGCGTATTACTGCAAAGCTAGCTCAAAGGTTATAGCTCAAGGATACTTTTGAAATGTCCAGGGTATTGATTGAGAGCCAATCACAACAGCGAGATAGTTCTAGCCTCATTCGATTGTAATCTCATCGCGATAAAACATATCTCAACAAGAAATGGAGAATGCTCAGACAAATACAAAGAGAATTATGCCAGTCTCCTTGTCTGTTTATATCGTACGGCCACTATACGGAAGAATTGAGACAAAAGTTCAATTCGCGGTGTTCTTGACGATTTATCCTAAACAAAATAGGCTTGATTTCATAGGAAAAAAAGTGTAATGGAGTAGACTGATTTCATGGGAAACGAGTGTGTTAGAAACTCAAGCACAAGTTTAGATCCAATTTTCAACACCAGGTGCGAGGACACACCCAACTCTGGATATCTATGCATCTTTGGCTTTAATTCAAATCTATGCTAATGATACGCAGGCAGGGTAAAAACAACGATTGAACTGTGATTTAGGTCTTCACGCGCGCGTACCAAATTCACCGATGCACAACAGTTTCAGGTATGAGATCTTGAAGGGTGACGGGAACCGTCACCTCCAGATCCTGGAACTGGACTTGATTGCAGTAACACAGCACACGGGAAGTGGACTTATTTGTCTGCTATTGAGGTTATGTAGATAGTGAACATTCGCAAAAAGCAAACATTCACAGATAGTGGATAATACTGTGTGGAATATTGGACATACACACCAGGGTTTAGACGATTTTAGTATGTAATTGGACTTTAGGCTACCAGCCTCACACAGCGTCTCGACAAATAACGCGCTGCACAACGAAGTTTCACCAGCGTTCCAAAACGGACAGGAGTGGCTGTTGCTATAACATAAACACAGAGAATCTAGACAAATTGGACAATGACAGTCGAATAGTTTTCCCATTAGCCCTCTTTGGCGAATTGGTCTACAACGTTTTTTCTCTGTTTAAGCTTAAGTTGATTGTTGGCCAATTAACACTTAGTACCACACAATCTCTGCGCACTTCAACAGGCCCACAGATAGAGCTGTAAAATGGCCAAATCAAATGCGAATGTCCCATGGACTTCTCACCGTCTAGAGCTTCGACTATTTGGTAAACCATATGTGGAGCTATAGCATAGCAGTAGCACCTACCAACTGCCACATATGTACCTAAGCGACGATTTACCGTACACCATTCATGTAGTTCAAGAAGTGGTTATTGCAAGCCATGCCAGTGCGATCGAAACGCTCCGTGATGAAAAAGGCCACCGTGGTCGCTCACGTGAGAGGAAGTGCTGCAGGTCGTGGATTGAACAGTTACAGACGAGACATTTACGAGACATTTACGCGACACCCAATAATGATCAACACGTCCTGAATAACACTACAGAGATTACCTTCTTGCGGAGTATTAACCAGGTTCAGTGTATTCAGCACATGGATCACAGGTTGGATCGTGCATTCGCATATTCACAAAGCTCAAAATGGGAAAAGAACTAAAGAAAGAGACAGAAATAACGAGAGAATTTCATTTGTGAAACTATGATTCTCGAAGCCCAACTGCCTTGTCTCGGACAAAAAAAAAGAAAGGAAAACCAAAACACACGGACATTTCCTTCTGGGACATTTTTGATGTGATGCGTCGCGAAAAAAATTGTCCAAGAACCAGGAGGGGCCACAAATAAAAATACACGTCGAACGTGGATGCTCGAGAATATAAAAATCATAACAATTCCTCAATTTTTGCTCCTTAATTTAAGAGCTGTTGACACGTTCTTTGAGGTTGAAGCCATTTAATTGCATTTAGGTATCACACCTTAACACAGCACACATTCACATATATACATAATGAAAGGTTTGATTCTTGTTGGTGGTTACGGTACTCGTTTGAGACCATTGACCCTTACTGTTCCAAAGCCATTGGTTGAGTTTGCCAACAAGCCAATGATTCTCCATCAAATTGAGGCTCTTGCTAAGGCTGGTGTTACAGATATCGTCCTTGCCGTCAACTACAGACCAGAGGTTATGGTTAACACCTTGAAGAAGTACGAAAAGGAGTACGGTGTCAACATCACTTTCTCTGTCGAGACCGAGCCATTAGGAACTGCTGGTCCATTGAAATTGGCTGAGGACGTTTTGAAGAAGGATGATTCCCCATTCTTCGTTTTGAACTCTGATGTCATCTGCGAATACCCATTTGAGGAGCTCGTTAAGTTCCACAAGGCTCACGGTGGTAAGGGTACCATTGTCGCCACAAAGGTTGATGAGCCATCCAAGTACGGTGTCATTGTCCACGATATTGCCACTCCAAATTTGATTGACAGATTCGTTGAGAAGCCAGTTGAGTTCGTCGGTAACAGAATCAACGCCGGTTTGTACATCTTGAACCCAGAGGTTATTGACTTGATTGAGATGAAGCCAACTTCCATTGAGAAGGAAACTTTCCCAATCCTCGTTGAACAAAGATCCCTCTATTCCTTTGATTTGGAAGGATTCTGGATGGATGTTGGTCAACCAAAGGACTTCCTCGCTGGTACTGCCTTGTACTTGAACTCGTTGAAGAAGAAGGGTGACAAGTCTCTTGCCGAGGAGAGCGAACAAATCAAGGGTAACGTTCTTATCGACCCAACTGCCAAGATTGGTGAAGGTGCTCTTGTCGGTCCAAACGTCACCCTTGGTCCAAACGTTGTCATTGGTAACGGTGTCAGAATCCAAGACTCTGTTGTCCTTGCCAACTCCACAATCAAGGACCACGCTTGGGTCAAGAAGACAATTGTCGGCTGGAACTCCACAGTTGGTAAGTGGGCCAGATTGGAAGGTGTCACCGTCTTGGGTGATGACGTTGAGATCAAGGATGAGATTTACGTGAATGGTGCCAAGGTGTTGCCTCACAAGAGTGTCTCAAGCAATGTTGAGAAGGAATCAATCATCATGTAAAGTGAACCAGTCTTACAAAATTATACTTACACTTTGGACAAACATTCCCAAGTCTAATATGACGTACACGACCTTTTCCAAATTCAATTCGCACAAATCACTTTTTGATTCTTGATACCATCATGATAGAAGTAGACAGTAACTCGTATGGACATAATGTGCTCCTCCGATTCGTGCCTCAAGTCCTGTTAATTCGTAATGAATAGAGCAGTTGATAATCTCTGCAATATTGTCCAACCTCTGACACGCGCTTTTTAGCCCGCGATATACCCATTTTTCAGTTGCTGGGGTGACGAGACGGCCTCCCGGTGTTCATATCCGACAATGCGTGGCCAGCTAATCAGACTCGTATTGAAAGACGTGCTCGACTACTGGCGAGGACGCTTGTAGATTCTGTTATACGGTTTTATCCGCAACGTTTGTACTGGTGAATGGTATCGAATCATCACGATTAGCACCAATGATGGTTTGTAGATCTGTTTTAGGGTGAGTATCACCAAGTTGTAGATATGATTTTCAGACCACAGATGGAGAAGAGGAGATCATTTTTACATCTGGCATCGAACATGATACTGTGGATCCTTCACTTTGCTGATATTCGAATAAGAAGCGCAATGGATTGCCATCTTCCCCGCAGCAATAGTTTTAGCTTTCGTTTGGTGTCATCACAATTTCACTCAGCAAAGTTGATAATGACCCGTATAATTCAGTGATGGTGCTTGGGCATGATCTCATGTATTGACGTTCGAACGGCCTTCACGACCCGTTGAAAGCAGGGTTGCACTCGGTGTTTCATCGTAATACAGAGTGCAACATACTTATTGGAATAAACGAAAGCGGTGGAGTTGACTAGTCCTTAATGCCGTTCTTAAACACAACAATGGTTCCCTAACTAGGTGGATGTGCTATTTTACCACTACTGGTTTGGTTTGGCACCGCACAGGATTTTGAGGACTTGACCATCCTTGGCCTTGGACTCTTATCACAGATCATATCACCTTTATGCTGACCATTATTCATGGACGAGGGCTTCTTGAATCTCATATACTCCGACAATATCTGATCTTTAACCGTCTCAACACCAGTGTTGCCCCTGCTTTGAGTTGACGACAGCTGTGTTGACTTGTAGTTCAAAGGAAGTAGTTTGTGGGTAGTATTTAGAGTACCAGTGTTCTTTCGTGATGTTGGTTGTACAGCATTGGGAATATTAAGGGGAACACGACTCACATTGGCACCCTCTAGGTGCGGGCGAATCGACAATGGGTTTCTGACATAACGAGAACTTTTTGGGGATGTTTGAAACGCCGGCGATGATGAATTAGTTTCAGGGTGATTTGGTTTCTGCCGTTGCCATGAATGATTATTAATATAAGAGGGTTGACCAGGTCTTCGTTTGTTAACTTGTAAGGTCATGCTTTGATGGGTTTGTCGGTGACGTTGTGGTGCTTTCGTTGCATTAGACCAGTATTGTTGGGGTCTGTTTGTCGATGGATTTGGTCCAGGTGGAAGAGCTGTGAGCCTATATTGACCAAGAGGCAGCAATGATCTTGGCTCTTTATCCGACGGTGTGATCGAAGCAGGTTGTGACTGAGCAGATTCATAGAGCCAACGTGTCTCAAGATCTTGAAGTTCCTTCAAACTCATACTAAGAGCACGAAGATTATGAAATGTGTTGTTCAGCTTAGATTCAATCTTCATTTGCTCAGTTACCGCATTGAAATACTGCAGCTTCTTCAAATTGTTACCAATTGCAACCTGAACTTTCTTGGTGTAGACTTCACGCGGTTTACTAATGGCTTGGTCAATGTCCATGGATATGGATTTTAAACGAGCAATGATATCTTCCTCTTTAAGCTGTGAAACATCATCAATGTGTGTTTCATTAGTAGTTGTGATCTTATCATGGCTCCTCGCATCAACGTCAATGACTGCTTGCTCCTCTTGACCAGGTAGTTTGTTGTACTCCGGGTTGTTACCATCATGATCGGAATACTCGTCTTCGTCAAGTAGAATCACCACGTACTTTCTCTTTTTGGAAGGTGATACTTCGGAAATACCACTCATAGGCGAAGTATTAGGAGCATCATCATCATGTTCAGGATCGGATATAACATGAACGTGATTGTCAGGTGGACCAAGGTTTATATTAGACAGTGCATTCTCCCAAACGATATCCTCATCATCATTGGATTCCTCAGCAGAGATACCATGGATATCAACATCCTCTTCAGAAGAAGACTCACCCTCGTTATCGAAGAATTTAGGGTCACGGTAAACATCCTTCGTCTTGATGACGCTTGCCATTTCGAGGAAATCGTCTTCTGCAAGCACTTCCAAGGAGTCGTTGTCATCATCATCATCATCATCATCATCATCACCATTTGCCTCCAAATCTCCCTGAGCGTTTATATTGAGCCATTTAAATTCAGGTGAATGTAGAAGGTTCAAAATATTCTTTCCCTGTGAAGTCTGAGAGATATGAAACATGTTAAAAATGTGTAAAGCATCCTCACATGAACACCACTTACCATTCAACATCGGTGCTTTCGAACAGAAAGTCATTTGATAGTGATATTTCTCCAGAATATCTCGGAGATGTAACTCATTCTCAACTCTCATATCAGGGTCGTCTTCCCCCAAATCTAACTGCAAAAGACGAATTAGAACACAGGCATGGATGAGTTTAGTACAGTTGACCCATCCATCGGATAATCTTCTGAGAACTGTGACTCGGTTTGTTTCATCTTTACCTTCTTTAGTCAGTTGGATTGTGATCTGTTTTTTCATCGTCAAATTATCGTATGATAAACGATTGGTCGGTTTACCGTAGATATTTGGAGGTGGTCCATTAGGTGCTAAACCTCCCTTAAATGATGAGGGAAAACCAAAGAAGCTGTTATCACATTTCGTTGCTCTCCAACGTATACGTAAAGTTCTTTCATAAAGATCCATGGGAATAGCATTCAACTCATCTGGGGAGGAGTCGAATTCGAGAATAGAACATATATGTTTCAAGAGACCGTGCTTCCTTGAGAATCTGATTGCACATGCAACTTCCATCCAATGACCTCCGCATATGGTCGAATCTCCCTTTATCCTCATGGTTTTATGATAAAAGTACAGCGATCTTCGAAGTGCTGTTACAGCTTTGGCTCCCTTGAGCTTGTAATACACAGAGAATACCTGATCCATATTGACTCTTCTAGTGGATACTTCTCGTAAAATTCTTATACTCACATCCACGCTCAAATGCACAAAGTATTCGTAGTAGTGCAAGCCAGAATACGATACCAGAGCAACCCTTTCAAACGACAAGAGAGGTCCCACTTTCGACCATATCCCATGTGAAATTGCAAACCGTCTTGCAATGTTTAACGGAACCCATATACCGTTGAAACGTTTCCCTTGTGTTGAAGTTAAGTTGAGCACATGAGTGTGCTTCAAAGATCGAAGTTCAGTGTCCAAATCTGGCGAATCATTTATAAGTGGTAAGAATTTAGTGATGTTTACCCATGAACCAAGCTTTCTTCTCATGAATTCTAATCGACCATGATGATAGATATAGTACTCATCATTATCCAATATTGCGGTTGCTAGAGGAGAGCACTGCTCCTTAGGAGGCTCTTTCGTGGCCTTTATAACCCTCCTGCTTCCTCGTTCTTGAGTCCTAAGGACAACCATACCGCTGAACCCTTTCCCCCCTCGTAAGAAGGTCGAAGCGTGTGCTTTAACGTGTTTACCAACTTGTAATGTGTGTTCTTGTGCTTGATCTCTACTACATGTGTGCTGAGTGCTGCACCAACCAACTTCTGGCCATTTTCCCCATCACCGTGGAAACAACAAGCTCTTAAAAATTTCTTAGCGGCAAAAATATACAACAACAACAACAACAGTACTGGCATCGAAGTAATACTGAACTATATCAGTGCGCACGATCTATCAGACGGAGTAATCGAACCATTCAACTAACCAAGGCTGATTTAAAGTTGTGGTATCCAGAGGAAGGTTTCAATTGCTAAGAATTTCAACCAAGAGGGACGTTCTTTAGTGTGTTTATCAGGGTAATATTCGCTTCAGGTTTCACACAATCTTGCATAGAGGAGAGAATCTATACAGAACACAGGACGTGGGGCACTGAGTGTTGTGGATACTCCATTAAAGAGTCTTTGGAGACCATTGCTGTCTGAGTGGAATACTATACGGTTTTGTTCCAGCGTATTCAAATCGTGGGTTTTTTTCAGCTTGAAGCTGCTGGTGTTGTTTATCCCTTATAAGTGTGCTCATCGAGTATCAGAAGTGAATAATGGATAAGATATTCTCAGCCACCTACTCAGGTGTACCCGTTTATGAATATTTAATACCTACAGGGTCTGTTATGAGGAGGAAATCTGACAGTTGGGTGAATGCTACACACATTTTGAAGACTGCAAACTTCCCCAAGGCTAAGCGTACGAGGATACTAGAAAGGGATGTTCAAGTAGGCGAACATGAGAAAGTACAAGGTGGATACGGGAAATACCAAGGTACATGGGTTCCATTGGAAAGAGCCAAAGAAATCGCCAAACAGTTTGAAGTTTATGGAATTTTAGAGCCATTGTTTGAGGTTAAAACGTTGTTTCCTGGAATGTCTCCACCACCTGCTCCAAAGCATCGCCATGAGAAGAGTGCATCAATCATTGAAAAGGCTCCTCCACCAAAGAGAAAAGCTGCACTTGCCAGAAAGACCGCAAGTACCCCTGTAATGAAAACTTCTAATAAGATCACAACGACGTCAAGGACATCAAAGACCAAAGAAAAAGCGAAGAAAACAGTGGTTCCAGTTTCTAATCCGAATGAGGGGGTATTTGTTGGTAAAAGGCATGTCCAAAGTGCTTCAAATATTGCCACAACTGATGAGCATCAGATCGACAGAGAGGATTCACCAGAGATGGACATTAATGATGGCATTGACAGTGATATGGAAGATCCTTCAAGTTTAAGCATTATTTCCCCATCATCCCCAAGCGAATTCATGTCAGAGGCAGACTTGGCGAATGCATTAAAGTCCCCAAGTGAAGCTTTGAATCAAACGGCAAGAGAAAGTTTAGAACGTGTTATAAATCATGGTGATGAACATCGTGATACAAGATGGATAGACTCAAATTCAGACTTTACAGCTAGACTTTTGGAATATTTTTTACAACCCGATGATAAGGTTGATGAGACTATATTACCAGACTTTTTAGCTCACCCTCCAAACGGCTTGAAAGTTGACGAGGTGATTGATGAAGATGGGAACACCATGTTCCATTGGGCGTGTGCCATGGGAAGTCCCCAGGTTGCAGAGGTGTTAATTGCGCTCGGAGCAAATCACAGAGCTGTTAACAATGCTGGAGAGACCCCACTAATGAAAGCAGTGCAGTTCACAAACTCATATGTTAAAAAGACATTTCCAAGGATTGTTGCACTTGTAAGCGAAACTTGTTTTGAGTTTGACGCTAACCATAGAACTGTCCTTCATCATATTGCAGCAGCAGCTACATCGAAGAGTCGAGTACCCTCTGCGTTATATTACATGGATATAGTTATTGCAAAAGTATCTGAAGGACAGTCATCAGAAAGGGTAGAGTCTTTTCTCAATTGCCAAGATAATACCGGTGATACCGTCTTACACATATGTGCAAAGAATGCAAATAGGAAATGCATCAAATTGCTATTAAATTTTAAGGCAAAGACGAATATTTGCAATAACAGTGGTCAAATTGCATCTGGAATTCTTTTGGAAAATGAGAACTTGAACCCAAAAGTTCAGGAGAGGTACGAAATGCACATAACGAGGGGACGTAAACGGAGTAGGTCCGTTGAATCTGTCGCAGAACCTCATGTTTCGGAAGCTGCGATTGAGGCCACACACAAGGTATCGCAATTCATTGTGGATTCACTCAACGAGCTATCAAACATTTATGATAATGAACTAGGAAGGAAAGAGTCTGATGTTCAAGAGGTTAAACAACTGTTGATGAACATGCAGGACGAGACAGTGATGATTGAGAACAAGACCAATGAATTCCTCGGTGAAGCACTCAACAATGAAAAGCTCACGAAGCATATTTCCTTTGTTCAGGACCAAGTGAGACGTCATGAACTTCTTGTTAAGAGCAAAGAGCTCAAACTACGCAAAATGCTAGAGAGATCGCAGAAACGTTTTTTGGAGAATGCAGTGAAGGATGAAACCAGGCGGGATTCGCCTGAGATATCCGAAGAGCCTCTCAGTGTCTCCATTGAACTAACAAGGCTACAGATCTCGAGGGCACAGCTATTGGATGAGATTTTACGACTGTACAGTGGGGTCGATGCACAAGACGATAAGATGAAGAAATACAAACGACTAATTAGTGAATCCGCTGATATTCCTCTGGATGAGGTGTCGAGTAAACTGGAGGAACTATTAGAGGAGATTGAAAGCACATCAAAATAGCTTTCACCTCCCGCTTTTGAATGTAATTTAGCTGATGAGTTACGACAATCAACTTCCGATAACTTCGTGTAAGAGCGCCCTAACTCCGTAGATTCAAAAGCCGACCGATGAGCTCACACGGACCCCCGGCGTGGGAGGAACTACAAACGAAAAAGTCGGGAATTGTCAGCTTTTCCAAACAGGCGAGGAAAAAGTACCGAGACTTCAATTAATCCCCAGTCCATTTTGGTTTTAAAAAAGATCTCCTGAGGTTGTCATCTACTCCAATTTCCAATTTCCTATCGCCCCTTTTCACTTCATCAGACGCTGTGTTCATAGCTCAAGTGTTGATTGGTGTGGTTTACATTATTCAAAGGCATAATTGGTTTCCTTTGTTACTTACTCGACCCTGATTATTGAAAGACAGTTGTGTGACTCTAAAATTTTCATAGTTTCTCATACATCCCCGGCTTTAATCCTCGTGGCACTCACCATCACTCGAAAGATTACAGAGTCATATACAGCGGCAATTCTAAATCATGGTTCTTTGGTTCAAGACAGTACACGATTACGACTTCAGCTTTGAAACGGCAACCCTTGCGTTCTTCAACAAGTATCCGAATCCATATGCCTCCCACGTTGAGTCAGTAGACACGGTGGATCGTCAAGTCATCGATGGGAAGCTCCATACCACGAGACTCATCCGTAAGAGGGGGAAACTACCAAAATGGGTAAAACCATTCCTGGGTAAGATATCACATTCTTGGATTGTCGAGAAGACTGTGCTGGATCCACAGACCAAAGAGATGATGGCTTATCAGAGAAACCTTGATCACACCAGAATCATTCGTGTGGAGGAATACACCACTTTCCGTTACGAGGAGCCTGACAACATGACAAAAGTATCGTACAAGGTGAAGTTCAGCTCTGGATTCAAGGGATTTGGAGTGAAGAACAGAATCGAGGCATGGTCACACAATAGATTCCAGGAGAACATCAAGAAGACAAGACTGGGAATGGCTTATGTCATGCAACAGTGTAAAGAGGGACAACGGAAGAAAGCTGAACAGATAACAAGCCAACTCTGATCACCCTGTAATGCCCATTACACCACTTATTTATTAACAAAAGGAGAAACTTTGTGTATATATAGTGTATCCTTCTTCATGTACAGTATTTGCTAAAAGTGTCTATTGTAGTGGTAATTATACCTTCTTAACCATATGTATCAGTTCTTTAGTTAGGCAAAGCTCAAGTCCCATCCTAGTCTCTTGACAATTTCATACCAGTCAACACACCTCGTGCCTGAAGGATCGATCAACCAAACCTGCTCCATGATAGTCTTTGCTCTTTCGAGATTCTTGAAGCTATATCTTTGTATGATGTCGTTAAATCTCTCAAGCATCATACGACGGTCCTTCTTGGTGGTACAATTCATCCCTGCAATGAACATTGGGAAACAAAGAGAAGCCTCAACAGGTGATCTCAGAACAATATCCAGGCATTTCAAAAGTTCACACAGAATAAATTGCGTCTCTAGCGATGATGGGTTCAACCGAAGAACAGATTGTCTCAGGTGAAGCTTAGCAGTGAATTGGAATAGTTCAAACAGAGTCAGTTGCAGTTCAAGTTCGTGGTTGCTAAATTCACTCAAGTCTGATGGATCTGGTTTTACGATATTGATTTTATTCTCAAGAGCACTGGCTTTCTCCATAATCTGAAGAAGCGAAGCGTATTTTGTAAATTTCTTCCCACCTTGAATAGACTCAACTGAATCTGGGGTATCGATACCTGGGATATCCGGTGATTCCTCATATTTGTTATTGTTGCAATTATCGTCATCATCGTCATCATGCATAATACCATCGCCCAGAGAATTTGAACTTATTTTCAATAAACGCTTTGCCTCAGTAGCCAATGTAGAAATCTCACCAATGATGTTGAACAAAGGTTTAACAATACCTTGCAATGGGTCAACACCAAACCCACAGTTGACGATAAAATTGTCATAGTCATCAACCGAAAAGTACGTTCCTCTTTCACTTGCAGAACTTGCAAGGATGTCATGATATGCAAAACTTGAAATTAGCCAGTGCTGTTCTTTATCCTGTCTGAACTTGTACAACCCACCACGATCTTTGATTATCTTAGATGCCCATTGCAAAAACACTGGCCATTTAGTAACATCTCCTTTACATATCTCTGCTGCACACATAATCAACAAGTTTGCCAGCCGTTGTAATGCATCAGAATCCGATCTAACGGGGGTTTGTTTAATGTAATCCAATGCCATATCCATATATTTGGAGCCTTCTTTCACAAAATCTCCACCCATGTGGTACCCTGCCCAAGCCATGATCGAGTAAAGGACACCTTTGTTAACCATTGCCATCGGAAGAAACACCTTTGTGTAGTAATTTGACTCAGCAGGTACGATTGAGACAATGTTTGAGAGCTTGTCTCTATAGTAGTCGTACAGAGTAGCACCTAGGGGATCCAATGTTATCTCTGAGGGTACGTTAGAGAATACATTCGTGATTTCAAATGCCATGTTTGGAGTAGAAAGAAATGCCTCTAGGTTGAATGGACTTGGTGATCGCGTATTAACGACACGATTTTCATTGGACATTGCACTTGGAGATGTTCTAACTTCATCACCGTCGTCATGCTCATTCACATCTTCGTTCACAGACCCATTTTCATCATTATCATTATCTCTGTAGGTATCATTGTTGTTCTTTTTATTTTTGTTGTCATATTCATCATCGAGTAATTGTAGCTTCGGAGATTTCGCATAGTTGTTACGGATGTTCATTTCAAACAGCTGTTGAAACTCTTGGAAATTATCAAAATGTGACAATGTTTTCGATGTCAATGAATCAGACCTAGGCGAAGAGACGTGGTTGGATGCGATGGCAGGGAAGTTAGCAAGATTTGTGCTAACAGGTGTTTGAAAGGAACCATGCGACTCTGTATCGAGTGTCCTTAGTTCATTGTCATCATCATCATCATCATCATCCTCCATTGGAATATCTGTTTGATGAGTTTGAACGCCATGGCCATTATGAGTATCGTTAACAATCCTGGGGTTTGCAGACGATTTGCTGATCTGCTTCTTACGATTGTTGCCACCTCTTTTCATTCGTTTGGACCGTCTTTCTTCTTCCTCCACTTTACGACGAAGCTGTTTCACATGTTCATTCGTCATTTCATCTGTAGCCCAGACACAATTCTTCCCCAGACGACGACAATCTGCACAGATTGGACGCTCTTGTGAGCATCTCTTCTTACGTATCTTACAAGTGATACATCCCATTCTACTTTTCTTTGATGTGAACCTGAATATTCTTGAACGTGTCGCTTTATCAGTGTTGGCATCGAGACTTTGAACTGTGGATTCATCGGTTGGTGTGCCATTGGCACCTGCATTTGGGGCATCTGGGGAATCCTTTTCATCAGGCCTTTTCAGTCCATTAAACGTTAAAAACATGATTTCGCTTATGCCTATGATATCCTTCGAATCGTTGTCGAGTTTATTCCAATATACTGTTTCAGAACGAAGTAACTAATTCCCCTTACTGAATATGTTCAAAACACTCACAAGACTGTATATATCCTTCCGGGTGGGGTATGGGCCAGTAAATTAGCACCGATATGTGGGCTCAAACAAGTGTGTGTGTATATGCCTCAGCCAAAGAACCAAATCCACTGTATTTCTGAGTGGTTCTCGCCTAAAGAGAGGGAAGTTATGGCGGAGATGAACTTGTTTTAAGAAGGGTCGTGAACCCTTTAAAATTGAGAATACTAAAAGACCTAAACTTCCCACAAAGAGCTCAAATTGGGAAATCACCAGGAAAATGTCCGGGTGCTCTTTAGAAATGGACACTGTCACCATGCCAACCAACTTGACTCTCCAGGCCAACACATTTGGTTAGGCCACCTCGGAGACGGTAAGTTAAGAGCCTCCGAACCGATTTGGTTCCTATGTTTCGATTTCAGAGTTCTGGACGGTCAATGATCGGACTGGTTAGCAGTTAGCAGTTAGCGGTTATAGTTAGAATGGTTTGTTCTTTGTTTTTGATATCACGATCTTATTGTGTGAATTTCGAAAGCTTCCAATGCGCTAGTGGTTAAAACACTGGACTGGAAACATTTTCGGCGATGTTTTTAATTGGACGTATAACACAATTGGAAGATATGTACGATGATGTCGTGTGTACCGCGTGTTGTGTTTACTTTCTTTCCGAAGTTGTTGGTGTAGAACTGAGAAGCTCTTCAAAACAAGTTCTGTTAGCTCTGAAATGTAGCAAAACCGAGTACAACCTGCGCTATATATACAGTGCTCGCCTTTCTGTCTCGTGACAAGTGTGTGTTTGATCTTCACCATAAAAACAGAACTCATAAAGCGCTGTAGCGTAGAGGTAGTTATAATCCACAACAATGTTCAGAGATTCGATATATCGCCAGCTTGGAAAACTTCACAGTTGTGACGATTGAGCTAAATCGTTTCACTCAGTTTATTCAAGAATTAGCAGTATTGACACTCTACGGACTCGAATCCAGGTTCAAAATTGCAACCCGCAAAAGGTATCAGATCTCGAGCGCTGGGGACAGATTTGACACTGAAACCTCTAAACAGTGCTTAGACATCTCTGTCATTATGGGCTTGACTCTAACAGCGAATGATTTATTTGTGAATTGATTAAAAACACACACATACATCCTGTGGTTTCCGAGTGTTACGAGAACACACCATCTTTCTCCTTTAATACAACCCATTGAACTGAAAATTTCAAATGGAGTTTCTAGACTAACCTTATGCCGAACGTTTAACCGTCTACTTTGTCTCCAGATTCAATCAATACGTTATGGAAATAACGGTTGTGCATCGAGGATTAGACGTAATTGAATCATTTCCATGCATGACACGATTTAGAAGAGCTCATTTACGTCCTGCCTTCACTCGTCACGAGTGGATAGAATTTCCTTTATGAGTAAATAATTTAGAGCTTGGTATTGATCCTGTGCGTGCGCTCACGGGAAGAACTAATAGTACGCAGCTGACTCATAAGAAGCTCTTAGCACCACCAAGCCAACCAGTAGAACCAGTAGAACCAGCAGAAGAACCATCAACGAGATCCACGCCTCGCTCATAGATGAAACCTCATCTCTACGCCGGTATTAAGTTACCGGACCACCAGTCATGGCTAAATCCGCCATCCTTTGACTTCGTTATACGCCTAATAGATCGCTATCTCGTTTCGGTCTGCGCCAATACTGATATGTGTACTGATAGGAGTTAGACGACGTCACTGTTCATCCGGAAGTACTGCGCGTAATCCGAACGTCTATGATTGGCTGGATATGTCCTGCTTATCAAAACCCCGCAGTGCATCTGCTTTGTTTTCCGACAAACTAATCTTCTGGTGGACAGGCTGAAAAAATTTTCCCCAGGCAGTGTAAATTTTGCCTGAATCCCACCGCCAGAGGGAGAGAGCTGCCTGCGCACAGGCACAATGGGCAGAGAAATTCCCACTAGGAGCTGAAACACACACAGGAAGCTGGAACCACAACAACCACAAAAAAAAGAAAACTAGCCGCCTGGGTTCCAGTACAGGCTACTTGGCGTGGGCCCATTTCACTTTCTTCTGCCTAGGATTCCTTCTAGCGGGAGTTGTATACTCAGTTTTGTACTCAGTTTTGTACTCTCAGTAGGACACACAGACAGACAACGAAGAATACCCAGAGACATCCAATTTGAAAGGCAATGAATACAAAATATCGATGTGTTTGTTTCCCCTTCTGCTTTTACTTTTTCTGCTTTACTCGCAGAGAGAAGGCGAGATTTGCTGTTGTTGTTGTATTTTCGTAGTCACCGTGCATGGTTTCAAAATCTTGCGTCCAATTCCACGAGCTGGTGATCTAATCTATAAAACCAGCACCGATTCCCACCAAAACTTTGCTTTACTCTGGATGGAAAAATTTCCCTTCCTTCTTTTCTTTCTCTTCCCCAATTTAGATCAATCTCTACGAGGAGTCATTTAGAAGACATACAGATCATAATCGTTTAGTGTATTCCATAATTACTGTAAGTACCGCCAATACTTGTGTGAACTGTGTCGTGCTTTACCCCTTTGCTCTGCTTTATGTCTGCTAACAACGTTGTCCTGTTTTTCTAGAGACGATGGCTTCTCTTCGACAGATTGATTCCTTTGACGAGGAGACATATGTCTCCAATCACGTTTACTCCTACGACGAGGTTCCTGAGAACAAATCTTGGGCAAGTGCTTTGCCTATTGCCAAAGGTCTGTACAATCCAGAAGATGAGAAAGATGCATGCGGTGTTGGTTTTGTCTGTAACATCAAGGGAGTGAAATCCCACAAGATTGTGTCTGATGCCAGATTCTTGCTTTGTAACATGACACACAGAGGTGCTGTCTCTTCTGATGGTAACGGTGATGGTGCCGGTATCTTGATGTCCATTGGCCACAAGTTCTTCACAAAGGAGTTCAAGTACCTCTGCAATGTCGATATTCCAGGTGAAGGTCAGTACGCTACAGGTAACATCTTTTTCAAGAAGGATACTACCATCCTGTCCCAATCCAAGGAAACTTTTGAAAGAATCGCTAAAAACTTGGGCCTCTCTGTGCTGGCATGGAGAGAGGTTCCTCATGATTCTTCAATTTTGGGTTCAGTTGCTCTATCCCGTGAACCAATCATTCTCCAGCCAATTGTTGTACTCACTGAACTTGTTGGTGCCCAGCTCTCATTGGAGGAGTTTGAGACCAAGTACGATAAGCAATTCCAGAAACAACTGTACTTGCTTCGTAAACAAGCCACCAATTCTATCGGCTTACAGAATTGGTTCTACATCTGTTCCCTCTCCAACAAGCTTATTGTTTACAAGGGTCAGCTCACACCAGCTCAGGTTTACAACTACTACCATGACTTGAACAACGCAGACATTGAGTCCCACTTTGCCCTTGTCCATTCTCGTTTCTCTACAAACACTTTCCCATCTTGGGACAGAGCTCAGCCACTCAGATGGCTCGCACATAACGGTGAGATTAACACTTTGAGAGGTAACAAGAACTGGATGCGCTCAAGAGAAGGTGTCATGGAATCTTCTCTCTTTGGCGACGAGCTGGAGAAGCTTTATCCAATCATTGAAGAAGGTGGTTCCGATTCCGCTGCAGTGGATAACGTGTTGGAACTCTTGGTGATCAACGGTGTCTTGTCGTTGCCAGAAGCCGTTATGCTCCTGGTGCCAGAGGCGTGGGAAAATGACGAAAACATGGATTCTAAGAAGAAGGCCTTCTACCAATGGGCTGCATGTCTTATGGAACCATGGGATGGTCCTGCTCTCTTCAACTTCACCGATGGCCGTTACTGTGGTGCTACTTTGGATAGAAACGGTTTAAGACCATGTCGTTACTACATCACTTCAGACGATCGTATCATCTGTGGTTCTGAGGTTGGTGTCATTCCAATTCACGAGGACTTGGTGATTGAGAAGGGTAGATTGGAGCCTGGTCACATGCTCCTTGTTGATACCAAGGAGGGTAAGATTGTTGATAACAAGCAACTGAAGAATAAGATCTCGAGCAAAGTTGACTTCAAGTCTTGGTTGGCTAAGGTGATCAAGTTTGAGGACTTGTACACCAAGTTTGAGTCCCAGAACATCTCGTTGGGATCCAACACAGAGGTTGACAGCTCCGTCACAACCCAAACTGATCCAAGGTTACAAGCGTTTGGTTACACTTTTGAACAGTTGTCCCTTTTGCTTGTTCCAATGGCTACGAGTGGTAAGGAGGCTTTGGGCTCCATGGGTAACGATGCTCCACTTGCCTGCTTGAATGAAAACCCTGTATTGCTGTTCGAATATTTCCGTCAACTCTTTGCTCAGGTTACGAACCCTCCAATTGATCCAATTCGTGAGGCAAACGTTATGTCCTTGAAGTGTTTTATTGGGCCTCAATCCAACTTGTTGGAGATGAACGCTAACCAGTGTAACAGACTTCTTCTCGAGTCCCCAATCATGAAACCAGCTCAGTTCAACGCTCTTAAAAACATTTCTCAGATCATTCCTTCATGGACTGTTGCAAACATTGACATCACTTTCCCAAAGTCGGAGGGTCTCCTGGGCTACATGAACACTATCGAACGTATTACTCAGGAGGCTTCCGATGCCATCTATGATGAGCACCAAATCATCATCCTGAGTGATCGTACAATTGGACCCGACCGTGTCTCCATCTCCTCGTTGCTCGCTGTCGGTGCAATTCACCATCACTTGATTCGTCAAAAGCAACGTTCTAAGGTTGCCATTGTCTTGGAAACCGGTGAGGCCAAGGAAGTTCATCACTTCTGTGTCTTACTCGGTTACGGTGTCGATGCTGTGTTCCCATACTTGGCTATGGAAACACTTGTTCGTATGAACCACGAAGGTTTGGTTAGAGATGAGATTTCCGATGAGAAGATCATTGAGAACTATAAGTACGCTATTGATGGTGGTATCTATAAGGTTATGTCTAAGATGGGTATCTCTACATTGGCTTCTTACAAGGGTGCTCAAATCTTTGAGGCTCTGGGTATCGATAACTCTGTGATTGATGTTTGTTTCAACGGTACTGCTTCAAGAATCCGTGGTGTAACCTTTGAGTACATTGCCCAGGACGCCTTCTCCTTGCACGAGAGAGGATATCCATCAAGACCAATTGTCAAACCTTTGGGTCTTCCAGAGACCGGTGAGTATCACTGGAGAGACGGTGGTCCAAAGCACATCAATGAGCCTGTTGCCATTGCCTCTTTGCAAGATGCTGTCAGAAACAAGAATGAACAAGCATTTGACTTGTATGCTAAGAAGGAATACGAAGCCATCAAAGACTGTACCTTGAGAGGTTTGCTTGAATTGGATTACGAGAACTCCACTGCAATCCCACTAGACCAAGTTGAACCATGGACCGAGATTGCTCGTCGTTTTGCATCCGGTGCAATGTCGTATGGTTCTATCTCCATGGAGGCTCATTCCACCCTTGCCGTTGCCATGAACAGAATGGGTGCCAAGTCCAACTGTGGTGAAGGTGGTGAAGATGCAGAGCGTTCCTTGGTTAACGAGAACGGTGATACTATGAGATCAGCTATCAAGCAAGTCGCCTCTGCTAGATTTGGTGTTACCTCCCACTACTTGTCTGATGCTGATGAGATTCAAATCAAGATGGCTCAAGGTGCTAAGCCTGGTGAAGGTGGTGAACTTCCAGGACACAAGGTTTCCAAGTCCATTGCAAAGACAAGACATTCCACTCCTGGAGTTGGCTTGATCTCTCCTCCTCCACATCACGACATTTACTCTATTGAGGATTTGAAGCAGTTGATTTATGACTTGAAGTGTGCCAACCCAAGAGCAGGAATCTCGGTCAAGTTGGTTTCAGAGGTTGGTGTTGGTATTGTTGCCTCTGGTGTTGCCAAGGCTAAGGCTGATCACATCTTGATTTCCGGTCACGATGGTGGTACTGGTGCTTCCAGATGGACTGGTATCAAGTACGCTGGTCTTCCTTGGGAGTTGGGTCTTGCAGAGACTCATCAGACTCTTGTCTTGAACGATTTGAGAGGAAACGTTGTTGTGCAAACCGATGGTCAATTGAGAACCGGTTTCGATATCGCTGTTGCCGTTCTGTTGGGTGCTGAGTCATTCACTTTGGCTACTATCCCATTGATTGCCATGGGTTGTATCATGATGAGAAAGTGTCACTTGAACACCTGTCCGGTTGGTATTGCTACCCAGGATTCAGTATTGAGAGAGAAGTTCAAAGGTGCTCCTGAACATGTTATCAACTTTTTCTACTACTTGATCCACGATCTTAGAAAGATTATGGCTCGTCTTGGTTTCAGAACCATCGATGAGATGGTTGGCCACTCTGAGAAGCTTAGAGCCAGACAGGACCGTAACACCAAGACTTGCAACATTGACCTTTCCCCAATATTGACACCAGCCCATTCTATCAGAGAAGGTGTGCCAACGAGATTTGTCAAAAAACAAGATCACAAGTTGCACGTTCGTTTGGACAACAAGCTCATTGATGAAGCTGAAGTTACCTTGGATAAAGGTCTTCCTGTTAGTATTGATGCCAACATCATCAACACTGACCGTGCTCTTGGTGCCTCATTGTCTTACCGTATCTCTAAAAAGTTTGGTGAGGATGGTCTTCCACAGGATACTGTTGTCGTCAACATTAAGGGTTCTGCCGGTCAATCTTTCGGTGCCTTCTTGACCTCTGGTGTCACCTTCTACCTGGAAGGTGATGCCAATGATTATGTGGGTAAGGGTCTCTCTGGTGGTAGATTGGTTATTAGACCACCACGTGGAGCATCGTACAAGTCTTATGAGAACGTCATCGTTGGTAATACTTGTTTCTACGGTGCCACTTCTGGTTATGCCTTCATCAGTGGTGCTGCCGGTGAACGTTTTGCCGTTCGTAACTCTGGTGCCAACATCGTCGTCGAGAAGATCAAGGGTAACAATGCCTTTGAGTACATGACCGGTGGTCGTGTTGTTGTCCTGTCTCATATGGAATCCACCAACGCTTTTGCCGGTGCCTCTGGTGGTATTGCCTATGTCTTAGTTTCTGATTTCAAAGAGTTCAGCTCAAGAGTTAACCACGAAAGTGTTGAACTATCTGGCTTGACTGATCCTGTGGAGATTGCATTCGTCAAGGGCTTGATCGAAGAGCACTCTCATTACACTGGTTCCGAGCTTGCTGACCGTATCTTGAAGAACTTCAACCATTATCTTTCCTCATTCGTTAAAGTCTTACCAACTGATTATAAGAAGGTTCTTGAGGAGGAGAAGAAGAAGATTGAAGAGTTGAAGAAGTTGGAGTCTGAGACATTCTTGAAGTCGTTCCAAAGACTGGACCCAGATGCTGATGTTACCAATGGAGAGATCAAAAAGACCCATGCAACTTCAATCAAGTCAACTTTGAAGGAGCCAAAGATCTTGGATTTGGAGGACTCCATCACTGACAAAGCCTTCGAAGAGAAGAAGGTTGAGAAGCTTGATAAGGTGCGTGGTTTCATCAAGTACAAGCAACGTCATGAGACCTACAGATCCACCAAGGCTCGTACAAGAGATTGGAAGGAGTTGTCCAAGGCCATCTCCAAGAAGGATGCCAAGTTCCAAACTGCTCGTTGTATGGACTGTGGTGTTCCATTCTGTCAATCTGATACTGGTTGTCCAATCTCCAACGTTATTCCAAAGTTCAACGACCTTGTTTTCAATGACCAATGGAGAGCTGCATTGGAGAAACTGTCTGAGACCAACAACTTCCCAGAATTCACTGGTCGTGTCTGTCCTGCACCTTGTCAAGGTGCATGTGTCCTGGGTATCATCGAAGAACCTGTTGGTATCAAGTCCATTGAACGTTTGATCATCGACCATGCTTTCGAGCAAGGCTGGGTTGTGCCAAACCCACCAAGTGTTCGTAGTGGTAAGAGAGTCGCCATTGTTGGTTCTGGACCAGCTGGTCTTGCCGCAGCAGCTCAGTTGAACAAAGCGGGTCATTCTGTCACAGTTTATGAGCGTTCCGACAGACCAGGTGGTTTGCTGATGTACGGTATTCCAAATATGAAGCTGGACAAGTCTGTCGTTAAACGTCGTACTGACTTGTTGGAGGCTGAAGGTGTCGAGTTTGTCTGCAACACCGAGATTGACGATGTCAATGGTTTGAAGGCTGATTTCGACGCTGTCATTTTGGCTATTGGTTCTACCATTCCAAGAGATTTGAAGATCCCAGGCCGTGACTTGAAGAACATTGACTTTGCCATGACCCTGTTGACCAACAACACCCAGGCTCTGCTCGATGACTACTTGCCAGAGATTCGCTCCAAATTGGAGGGCAAGAAAGTGATTGTCATTGGTGGTGGTGATACTGGTAACGATTGTATTGGTACTGCCGTCAGACACGGTGCTGCATCTGTTGTGAACTTTGAGTTGCTACCACAGCCTCCTCAAGAACGTTCCAGAGATAACCCATGGCCTCAATGGCCTCGTATCTTCCGTGTTGACTACGGTCATTCTGAGGTTAAGGACCACTACGGCAAGGACCCACGTGAATACTGTATTCTTTCTAAGGAATTCATCGGGGATGAAGAAGGCCAAGTCAAGGCAATCAAGACCGTCAGAGTTGAGTGGAAGAAGTCTGAGTCCGGTGTTTGGCAAATGAACGAGATTCCAAACTCTGAAGAGATCTTTGAAGCTGACATCGTTTTGTTATCCATGGGATTTGTTGGACCTGAGATTGCCAAGATGGAGGTGCAAAAGACACCAAGGGGAACCATTCCAACCAAGAGCCATGCCAGTTACCAAGTTGAGGAGAACTTGTTTACTGCTGGTGACTGTAGAAGAGGACAATCGCTGATTGTTTGGGGTATCCAGGAAGGTAGACAATGTGCCAGAGAGGTTGATATCTTCTTGGAGGGAAACACCAAACTGCCGGGCAACGGTGGTATCGTCAAGAGAGATTTCAAGCTATTGGAGGAGCTGGCCAGTGGAGTTGAAGCATGATTGTTGGTTTCACTTTTGGTATTTATTGTGTATTTTGTGTATATTTATTGAGATATCATTTATTGAGATATCATTTATTGAGATATCATTTATTGAGATATCATTTATTGTACTGTTTGACATGACTGTACTTGCGAAGGTATTCCCATTATGAACGTGGATGGCGGCATATACACAGAGCTTATCTCTAATCCCCAACAGCCTTCAAAGCTCACCTGAACTGTACGTTCCATTTGACAGTTTATAGCATACAATTTTACGAGGTGAAGCTTACAGAATATCAAGGGTCCAGTATCCGCACTGTCAAATGCCGTAGCGTAGGCAAAATACGATAATCAACCTACAATCATTTGCTTCTCATCGGCCTACGCCGTCTCTTTCCAGTACGAAGGTGCCTCTCGGTGATTATCCAGGAGTTAAGACTGCCGCCTCTGCAGCCACCACCACTACACTAATCTTGAGGCCAAAAGTGTGTATTTCGCGGCAGTAGCCCTTATCTGATCTCTGTGCGATGATTCAGGTTCTCATTGGACCGTCAAAATGCCGAATGTTATCCATTGCCTTTGCTGTGATGTCATTAATTAGCCTGCCAAAGATGCCTACAGAATAACCGGATCATCGTCGTTTGCGATTGAAAGATGAAACCGTCGATTCTTAGTAGTAAAATGAAGATGTGTAGAGGGAGCATTGCAGAATATTCCATGCTGACTAATTTCCTCCCTCTATGTGCGTGAACTCTTGCAGGGGGGGGGCTCCTTCAACAGCGTCCAATGGGCCTCATGCCTTCCAGTGCCGTGGGAGCGTAAAAAGTGGCGGGAAGTTCTCGCTCCCCGTCTGCCCGCCTGCTTGCCTGCCTGGGAGTAAAAACGCAGTGCAGAAGAGAAGCTTTTACTCTCGCACACAGAAAGAAGAAAATTATCACATTAGAAGTTGTAGGCAGGCTCCTCGCTAGGGAGGGCTGACCGAGAGGGGGGGGTGAAAAACCACAGGGTGGAAAGATCAGTGGGAAGTGGCAGCTTCGCAAGTTGTTAAATACGCTTGGAAGAGCATACAAAATTAAATATTAATTGGTGCCCAGACTTTATCAATTTTATCCACTATCAGTTAATAAACATCGTTGATTTGAATTTTTGTTCCCTTTAACGATTTTTCCCTCTTGCCTCCCCCTTCCACTTTATTCCTTTCCCCATATTTCATATAGCTGTAAGCTTGAGGAAATCATTCATTCACAAACACACACGTACAGGCACGCGAGTACACGAACACACCTTCTATATTTCAAAGCTGTGACTATTGACCTTCCATAGTTTGTTACAAGCTCAAATATTCAACCAATTGGTTTCATTTGCTAGAAAGAGTACAATTTCAGAGCTATGACCGGAAGCAGTGCTGATCCTGAGGACTTCATCCCAATGTCCTCATCAACATCTCAGCCAAAACAGGACCAGAAGTACTACTACTCTACAGGCCGTGGAGGTGCTTGGAATATCAAGGCTTCAAAGGAGCAACCACAGCCCAACGTTGTTGAACAAGGCTCCTTAACGCCAAATCTTTTACAGCCAGTGTTTTCAACGGGACGTGGAGGTGCTGGTAATATGCACAGAAATACAGATGCTAAGCTTGCGAGAAAGTTACAAGATGTTGATGCTGATCCAGAGGACTACATTACACCAGTGATAAGTGGACAAGCGAATAACAATAACCCGATGAGTTTTGGTAGAGGAGGGTTTGGTAATATGATATCGCCAAAGAATTCGTATAACGAGGATCAAGAGAAGCAACGTGAAAAGGGCTCTTCAAAGGAAGCGAACGGTGGGTTCTTCAAGAAGGCGAAGAAGTTCTTCAAATCAAAGTAAACAGATAATGTTCATATGTTCTAGTACAATTAATGATGGTATTACATCTGCATCATCTTGTACACACACACACACACCTGAGTACAAGCATATACCAACGGCAACAACGTTGATTTCGATTATATAGATTAAGCTCCTGGGCCAAATTACAAGCTTGGGGCCATTACATAAAGTCGTCGTCAGCGAAATCGTCATAGTTGTCAACGACAATGTCTTGATCCTTCTTGAATGCACCACCGAGATTTGGCTTTGCAGCTTTAGCCTTCTTTTTACCGGCTCCTCCAGTGGCTGTACCTCCAGCTTTAGACAATCTTGCCTGTCTTTCAGCTCTCTCCTTATCCTTAAGAACAACGTTTAAAGTAGAGATAACCTTTCTAATGTTCTCAGTAGCCATAAGTTTACACATATCTCTTGTAAGATCGATCGCAAGCGAAGAGGCATAGTTCAGAGAGCTCTGTTCAGCCAGTCTATTCATCTCAGTGGTTAATGCCTTTCTCAACTTTTCGTAATCTTGCTTGGTCTCTGGGTTGAAAATTGGGTGTGCTGATAGCGGAGTATCAATGGTCAACTTTTGTTCTTGAGCCTTGGCCTCAGCTGCTGATTTCAACGCCTTCTCACGTGGATGCTCGTTCAATCCTAATCCACCAAATAGATCTGCAGCGTTGTTGAGATCGGCTTCCAACTCTGCCTTTCTCTGTAGTTCTTTACGAGTCTTTTCATCAACAGAATCGAGTTCGGAGGTTATTACCTTCTTGCCAGATGATTTGGCACTAGATTTCGCAGTGGAAGAGGCCTTAGCCTTTGGCTTTGGCTTTGGCTTCTCTTCTACCTCCTCAGCATCCCATGATTCTAAAACGTCATCGTCATCAGCTGCAAAGTCGTCATCCCAGCTCTCTGCAACTTTGGCATTGGAGGTCGCTGGCACCTCAAAGTCATCATCGTCTAGAAAGGAAACACATAGTGTTAGTATAAAAGAAACAATACCTTGCAAATCTACGCTACGCACCCCAACTCATAGTTAATTCTAATACGTTCTGATGAAATGTCTTCACTGTATGGAAAAAGTATCAAAATTGCTAAAGATGTCCACCCCCAAAAAAAAAGACACAAGCCAAAAGACAAAAAACACAGAAATAGGACAAATACCCGGTACGCGCAGTACAACAATCGTCGGAAAAAAGTCGTGGCCGGAAACCAGGTGAAAAGTTTGGAAAACTTTGGCCATCAACGGGGAGTGATCGAATCCAAAGTGGCCAGAGAGGAGATTAACCGTTACTAATCTCACAAGTAATTATACATAAGAATAATGTCTGCTGATCACACCAGAGATCCATGTCCTATTGTCATTCTTAACGATTTCGGTGGTGCCTTTGCCATGGGTGTATGTGACTTTGTTCTTGTATCTTTTTGCCATTCTGTTGAACTGAACTAACGTTTAATGCTAGGTCATTGGTGGTTGTGTTTGGCACGGTATCAAAGGTTTTAGAAACTCTCCATATGGTGAACGTTTCCCAGGTGCCATTTCTGCTATCAAGGCCCGTGTACCAGTCGTTGGTGGTAACTTTGGTGTCTGGGGTGGTTTGTTCTCTACTTATGACTGTGCAGTGAAAGCTGTTAGAAAGCGTGAGGATCCACTTAACGCCATCATTGCAGGTTTCTTTACTGGTGGTTCCTTAGCAATTAGAGGTGGCTGGAGACACACAAGAAACTCCGCCATCACATGTGCTTGTCTTCTCGGTGTGTTTGAAGGTGTTGGTATGATGTTCCAGAGATACATGGCATGGCAAAATAAGCCAATGGCTCCTCCTCTCCCAGAACAACAAGCTCCTCTTTCAGCTTAGACTTTTGTTGATCTTCACAGTTTGTCAATGCCATTTGTATTAACGATTACGTTCCACACATCTAGTGTTTCGTTCCTTTTATATCTGTTTGCCTTTTTCCGTTGTATGTGTGTGAGTGTGCTTGTATATATCTATGCCGTTGTTATTGAGGATACCCTGCAACGACATCAACGCTTTAACAATGCCTTTTATATCGAAATTACACATGTAAACCTTTGTAGAACTATCATTACATCATCATTATTAACTTCCAAAGTTCTCCAAAAAAAGAGCAGATAAAGGTATAAGAAAGATTAAACAGACCTCTTTCGAGAGCTCTGTGTTTTACCGTCTGGTAAGCCTCCAGTGGAACCAGGTGGTGACCATGACCCGGTGAACCTTTCACCAGTGATGAATGGATGCAATACAGCCTGTTGAGGAGTCCATCTCTGTAATGGACTCCAAATCAACAAGCCTCTCAAGAGATGCAACAACGATTCACGGTCGTTGTTCTCTTTCTCAATCATGGTGGAAGTCATATTCTTCCGATTCATGTCATACTTCGTTATGAGCACCTGGAGGTCATCAGATTTAAGGAACTTATCGCCAGGTTTCTCGTTCAACTTGTACTCCTCACAGTATTTGGCCAATGATTTCATCTTATACTTGTGATCTTCAGTCTTCTCAAAGAACCTCAAACCGTCACGTCCCATGTCTATCATCCAAGAAGGTGGCATCCCCAATATTGTAACAATCTTCAACAGTTGATCATACTCAGAACTACCGGCAAAGAGTGGCAGGCCTAGGAAGAGCTCTGCAATAACACATCCAAGGGACCAAACGTCAATAGAGGAGGAATAAGGTAGACCAAGAATTACCTCTGGAGATCTGTAGAATCTGGACTGGACATAAGTATAAAGCGTCTGGTGCTCTTTGCAAGCAGAGCCAAAATCGACAATTTTGATATCTGGTTTATCAGGAGATATCAACAAAATGTTCTCAGGTTTTAAATCACAATGGATGATCTCTGCACGTTTCAACACACATAATGCCTCCAATAACTGCCTTGAGAATTTCCTTACAAGGCCAATGTTCAAGCCCTTATAGTCATTCTGTTTCACCAGTTCAAACAGATTCGAAGATAACAGTTCAAAAACAATACACAGATGGTTCTTGAATAGAAACTTATCCTTTAGTCTCAACAGATGGTAATTATCATTTGGATCCACTTTCTGGTTGATGAATTCCAATAGGGCAACTTCTGCAAGACTTTGGTAGGTGCATTCATGTTTGCATTTCACAATCTTTATAGCAACAAATTCCTTTGTAGATAGATCTTGACACTTTACAACCTGTGCAAACGTTCCCTTCCCCAACACGTCTAGTACAAGGTACTTCTTACTATCCTGTTGTCCCAAAACGTCGTTAACGTATACAATGAGATTTCCTTCCTCGTTGTCAAATCCATTGTTTGATTTCCCTTCACTTGGCTTGGTCAGCACCCTCTTTGGATTATTGCTAACTTCATAGTGGAAGTCAGTGTTGCAAAGTGTAAAAGTTGTACAAATCTCAGTGGTTAAAGCCACGAGAGGTGAGATGTACTCCGTCGCCATCGAAGCACGACGATATTTGGGCATCTTGTTGATGACAGGGTGAAGATCTGCCTTCGATAAAACTTGCTTCAATGTTGGTGGAGGCACCTGTTTCAATTGGAATCCATGCACTAGAGATGGCCTTCTGTTGGTGAAATTAGACAACTGAGCTGATGCCTGAGTCAAAGGCTGTGGAGTTGGAACCGTTGCAACTGACTGACGTCTGTGTAAGTCATTAAGTGTTACTGATTGATCTGCAAAATACGTTGGAGGAGGTGCCGGTGCTCTCTTAGGAGGTTGTATGAGGGAATTCTTCCTTGATTGCTGTTGTTGTTGTTGATACTGCGGAGCAGCTCTATAATCATGGTACTCATACGTGGTTGGTAACGTCGGCGAGTTATAGTAAGAGCTCCGTGTATTTGGTGTCATCAGGGCAGCATCACCACCAACCACTGAGTTCCCAGACACTGATGAAGCAGACTGTGGAGACCTCTGTGATGAGGACCATGGGTTGTTGAACTGGCTTGTAGGTGAGCCATATGGATACGAATGCAGCTGCTGTTGTTGGAATTGTTGTTGTTGGTGTTGTGACATTTGTTGAGCTTGAGACTTTGGGGTTAGAGTAGGTGATAGCTCGTTATGCTGTTGTAGCCTTGGGGTAGTTCCCAAACCACTGGTTGGGATGTTTGACTGAGCATAGTTTGAACTCCATTGGAAGCCTTGTTCTTCATTGACCGACACACCATTTCTCTGTCGTGTAGGTGACCCGGATGCCGACCCCATTGGCGAAGTCTGTGTGGAGTTGTGGTCCTCCAAGAACGGTTGTTGCGTACTGTAGTGATGTGACATATGGAAATTCCCCTATGAACGTCAAAGCCGTAGGCCAGCAAACCAATAAACGAAAACCCACACAGATCAGAAGCTGATTATCAGTATCGCTTAGATTCGCACGTCGTCTTTCTTCACGAGGAAACAATTGACACGGATCTGAATCGACTGATTGATATAAGCAAATAAGTTGAAGGCTAAGGGAGAAATAAAAAAAAAGATACGCCAAAGGCAAAAAAGAAGAAAGTTCCACGGGGAAAGCGCTGTTTGCCAAATTCCAACGCTGAAGAACTGAACTTGCCATTTAAAATTTATAAGAGTGGTGTTTGGGTGTTGTGTGAAGCGAGGGGCCATTGTGATAATGTGGTGTTGACACGTGGGGAAATTGGCAGAAAGACGTGATGGATTACATAAGACATCATTATGTGAGCAATTACGTAAGTGATTACCTAAGTGATGATATCATAGGTAATTACACACTTTGCCGGCCGCAGTAGGTCATCCTGAGCTGAATGGGGAAGCGTTAGCCTATGTGACAGATCGCGCTCCGATTCTTTCCTTTGAATCTGTGTTGGCCCTTTACTATTTTTCCTTATGTTTCCAACGGCGCCGTAAAGGTTTATTTGCGAATTTCCTTGCTTGTTAGGCCAAAAATGGCCCAGAGACCACCGAAAAGGGGTTGCCTGTTAAATAATCAAGAGGTTTCAAGGCTATAACCAGGTGCTTTTTTTTGCCATCTCTTTAACCATTGAACTGTACTGCAATTCAACTCCTTAGTTCAACGGACTACGCATCTCACTATTTTTGCATCTCTTCAGC
Source organism: Williopsis samutprakarnensis (assembly GCA_030569715.1). Classification (NCBI taxonomy): domain Eukaryota; kingdom Fungi; phylum Ascomycota; class Saccharomycetes; order Phaffomycetales; family Wickerhamomycetaceae; genus Williopsis; species Williopsis samutprakarnensis. The sequence continues at coordinate 108,614 of JAJMLQ010000126.1, forward strand.
ATTCTATACATTCATAGTACAACACAACACCTTCAGCGCCATGATGTTCTTTTCCAGAGTAAAGCTCCAGTGTCTCCAAGCGGCACAGCGTGGCACAGTTTCTAGAGCAATTGTTAAGACGAATTGCACCGGGCTGGCTTGTACAAGTGCTTGTACGAAACGTGAGTTCCACAGCTCTAGAGTGACGCTTCAAAGCGTACAGAAACCGTGGAGACAACTATCTGACGATGACAAACGTGAGTTTATACACCGATTCGTGGAGATGTACCGTTCGAAGAATTCATGCACAAAGAACTACTATAAGCAACTAGCAGCGGGAATGGATGAGTTTCATGATATTCCGGCTATATTTGGGTTGTTGTACAACGACCTTGCGGACAAGAAGGTTCATAACGAAACCACTGCGGAGTTTGATTCTGATTTCTTCACGTTGGTGAAATGAGCGGTATATATGTAATCACGGGTACTTTGATTGGATCAAGCTATGTGGCATCGCCAATGTGTTTTATCCGTAGATCGGTTAAGCGCCTGTAAATGCGTATGGACTTTGAACGTTATTACAGGAACAATTAACCCTGGCGGAGGTATACACCGAAATACCATACTTGGTCAATGTGGAAGCCCGTTGAACTGCCCGGTTGGTGTGCCCGTGGATGCAGTTAGCTCGTAATCCATAGCCCATTTAATTAATTCTGGTGTAACGCCGTATTTGCGATTTGTTCCTTAGTTTATCCAGGGGAAATCATGTCAACAGCATTTTGGCCCCAACATGCCGGGTTTAAGAATCAGTTGATGATTTACAATGCTCATTGATCTCCACAATCATACGGTACCTACAGCTCAAACTGGAAACACCACCACACAGCACACAACAAAAACCCACCACGCAGCCTTGTGGTGGAATAACAGTGACTACAGAGCAACTGACAACCACGCAGTTATCTTGCTCCCAAGTGGCTTTTTTTTCTTTTTCGCTCCTATTGTACATATTTACAGCCTATCACGGCTCGTTCTATTCAAATTTTCATGCACAGATCGCTCAGCAAAGCGAGTCCGGTAACCGCACCTTGGACCCACTTGTGCTGTAAAAGCCACCACTTACAATGTGTGCTGTTGCCCAATCTTCTCCTGTGGTAAATGTAGGGGTTTGGTGTTATTTCCTGTTCGGTTTTATGTATGTGTGGTGCGGGTTTTCCCTCCACTCGAGTCCAAGTGACACCACTTTCTCTTCGTTGCCGTTGCATTTTACTTAGGCTCACGGATTAATTAGACCTTGTAGCTTAGAGGGAAACGGGTGTGGTTTGCAGAGGGCCTTACATGAATTGGAAAAAAGTATAAAAGGAGTATGAAACCCATACCTTGGAGCAATCTTTGCTTGGTTTCATATACTGTGTGAGTTGAAATCTCAAGGCGAATTGTTTTAAACACTTAACACACCACGTACACATAAAGAAATGTTATCCAGTACTCTGAAGTACCTCTCCACACCAAGAACTTTCCGTCTATCAGTGGGGCCTACAGCAACAACGCTGTCCATGTTCCAAAGAGGTTCTGCACAGGAACTTGAGAGCGCTAAGGAGACTTTTCTGTATCTGCGTGAACATTCCTATCTTGATTTCAACTCACACTACAAGTCATGGATGGAGTTGGATCGCGGCGAGCAGGACAAGTTTATCGATGACTATATCAAGTTGCACGAGGCCACGGTTGTACCAAGATCACACCCAAGATCCGTGCGCAATGCCATACGACAGATGTACAACGAAAACAAGGATGTGGATTTCATGTTTTGCTACTTGTACGAAGGGCTGAAGGATATGGCACATGAAAGCGAGAAGCAAGGCGACGTCTTGAGAGACGACACCTATGATTTACTCGTTGAACGGGAACGCTAGTGGCTTCAGGCAAACATACAACACAACCTATTTATAAGACGTGGAGTTTCAGACCAATAAAGGGTCCTCTGTGCAAACTATTTATTATCCTCACCAGTGCTGGTTTCACTTACTGCTCTCGACTGCCACTGTTCTTGAAGAACACGACGTCGATGGAGAAGATCAGCCTTATTTATAAGACGTGGGTTCACATTCACGCTCATTTCATTTCTGTCTTTATCTGTCATTATGATGTGATGTCTTGCTGTGACCTGTGCAAAGCTTTATTTATTTCCTATTTATTTCCACATCAACAGCTTAGTTGGATTTATCGGCTCCACTAGTTGAAGAACAAAGAACAGAGAACTGTTAAGCAGTTTTTACGAATTCTAACGACTTTCATTTATTAATGTCATGCTGTAGTTGGCTAGTTCGTCATAGAGAAGTTTCTAGCCCGTTGAGGTATGTTACAAGCGCAGCGTTATTCGTCTCGACTGCGTGCTTTGTAAAGAGTTTGATTTTGGACTTCAACTGACTGAGGTAGCCATCACTGAGAGTTGGGTCCATCAAATGGAGAAATCGCAGAGAGAGGAGGCAGTGCACTATTGTTGTGGAGATCTGCTGGTAGGTCTTGTATACCAACCCGTTAGAAATGTACTGAATGTTACTCAGATATTCCATAGGATCTTCAATGTGTAAGCTGTACAGCTCCAATTTTGGCTCATTGTTGACATTATCCACCTGGACCAGTAGCTTTCCAAACTCATCGAGTTCTGCCTTAACTTCACCACTGAACTTATCCAAGAGCCTTGGTTTAAATTTGTCGAATTGACGTAATATATTGGTTAAATTCTCCAATGTGATTTTCTTCAAAACAGTTTCATAAATGACATTATCCAGTTTTGCTTTGTTGAACCAAGAAGTTGTGACGATGAAAGTATCAATCTTGACAAGTTCATCCAACTTCATTGTGCTGATCTTTGCCTCCAAGCACATCTCTAGCTCTGCCAGTTTGTTGTCCACCAAATCAGAGCGATCCTGGAACCATTTGTCCTCAATGGGCAATTTGTTCAGCACTTCAACAATCTCACTAGCTGAGTTCAAAGAGTTCAGATTTAACAGTTCACTCATAACCAGAAACAAATCCGCATTCTTAACAACCTTCGAAGATCTGTCGTTGGGCTTAATAGGCGTGGACGAGTAGAATTTGGAAATGTTGGATTCAATATTCATATTGCGGCTCAATCTCGGAGTGTTCAAAAAGGACAACTCATAGAGTCTCTGATCACATGTCTTTGATATCGAGTTCATCTCGATAATCTCATCTGCCGTGCTTAAAAGGTCTCTGTATTGAGAAGCAACCAGAGTACGTAGTTCATTGTGTTTGTTCTGTGCTGCTACAGACAAAGTGTTCGAAAGCTCCGTTATGTCTTGTAGAGAATACTTTTCGAATATCTCATTGGCATTGGACTGAAGAGCATCAGAGATCTCGATTGTCATTCTGTTCCACTATTGCTTCTCTTGTTGTTTACACGGTAAACCCTCGTCTTTGGTAGGAAGCGTTGTGAAATTCAGCCTAGGAAAAACCGTTCGGGGTTGGTCTCTGCGAACAGCAGCAACAAAAGCCTGCTTACAACACGCAAACATTTAAAAGAACAGGACGGAGTCCTCTTCTACGCAGACAGGGACGTTAAGCAGCATTGATTCAATGACATCGTTATTTCTCGGCCTCAAGTTCTTATTCATTCCAAATTCCAAAACTGGTGTCACCAAGATACGGCAGAAGTTGGCAATGGATCATGGCGCTCAGATATGTAGCGCATTTAGTGAAACTTCAACAACACATGTGCTTGTTGACACCAAAGTTATCTCCACCACTAATATTGAAGCGCTTTTAAGGACGTTGATGAGGTTAGGACTGAGTGACATTGCGAAAACGAACATTCCCGTGATGCGCCAGGAATGGTTGATCCAGTGCGTGTCGAAATGTGAGCTCTTGTCCACGGCGAACTATACCATTGACCTTACACAGCGGTCACCAAAGAAGAAAAAGGTGTCATCACCTAAGAAGGCGAACTCTCGACCGATAGTGGATGCCATACTGGAGCCTATAGAGAAGATTGTAGAAGGCCCGAATCAGAAGACCATTCACATACTCAACGAGATGGCTGAATTGCACAGGATCAACGGCGAACCCTATAAGGTGAAAGCCTACAGGAATGCCATTGATACCTTGCAAAGCGTACCAATACCTGTGACGTCTTACAACCAAGCGGTACAACTAAAAGGTGTGGGTGCATCGATTGCAAAGAATATTGAAGAAATATCAACGACGCATCATCTTAGGCAGTTGGACGCTTTAAAGAGTTCCAAACATACGCAACTGATGAACTTGTTCAAGGGAATCTATGGTGTTGGTACAGTGGTTGCGAAGAAATGGATTGATGAAGGTATGTCCACCTTGGACGATATCAAGAACAGAACTGATCTTACAGATTCACAGAGACTAGGGTTACAGTACTATGACGACTGGAGTGAGAGAGTTCCACGGAGTGAATGTGCCATACACGCTGAATATGTCCAACATAAGGTGAATAGTGTTGACCCGTCTATGGAAACAACTATTGGCGGGAGCTACAGACGTGGTGCAAAGACATGCGGTGATATCGACTTCATCGTGACAAAGCGGGATGCGACTATAGACGATTTACAAGCGGATATGGAGAATCTAATAGACGTGCTCAAACATGAAGGGTACCTCCAGTGTATCTTACAACACCAAGTGAAGCATAAACTTCTAAGTGGATGTTCACTACCACCTGTGTGGAGTAAGAAAGTGGATGGCCAAAGCGAGGAATGGGGGAAATGTCGTCGAGTGGATTTCCTACTGGTTCCCTGGAAGCAACTCGGTGCTGCGATGATCTATTTTACCGGTGATACTGAGTTTAACAAGAAGTTAAGGTACAGAGCTCAGAAACGTGGTATGGTGTTGAACGATACTGGACTCTACAAGGTTGTTAGAGATGGGTCAAAGGAGAGACACGTGCTCGTTGAATCATTCGACGAGAAAAAGATCATGAGCTTGCTGGACGTCAAATGGCATGAACCAGAACAGAGGAACACTGGAGTCTTTGATATTGCATGAAATGGATGACTGAAGGATGTGAGTATCTGTGTTCTTCAGGGTCCACCTTATAATTTTTGCTAACAATGACGTTCTGATATATCACAGAACCAAATATCAATAATAGATATTCAGTGGGTACTCCCTTCACGATGTGCGGTTTGAAATATTTGAATGATACCAATAAAAATAACAAACCGACCTTAAAATCTTCCTCTCACGTATATCGAACTGTAGCTAACACTTTAACTAAGAAATATACAAAGTCCGAGTATGTAATCTTTAATTATATACTTCCTGAGTTATAACCATTCATAGATTTGTATGGTGTAACTAGAAAAAGCGTACAAAGTTGCTTATATCTGAGCAACCAAACAATAGTTGGAAAATGTGATCAATCAAAATTGAGAACAGATCTATGTCATCAAAAATACCAACGTTCAGCTTCATTGGATCGGTGGTTCTTCTAAAATAACCTAACATGTTGTTTTTATATAAAATTCTGGTCCTCCGTTGCCCTGGTATAATAGTAAAAATGTAAGGATATTTTTGTTTCTCTAGATATTCTTTACATTTTGAATTCTTATCAGTACAAAATGACACAAAACCAATACAGCTTAATACACCAGAATTAAAAGATCACGAAAGGATGACCTTAACTTGAACAAGAAGCATCAGCGGTTAATCCAGAACTACAGGGGGAACTTCAAACAATTGAAAGTACGAAGCAACCAGCATAGCCGGTACTCCTTGAAACAGACTAATTGACCTGACGTGAGAACCACCACCGGAAGAACCACGAGAAGAGGTATCACAACAACCGCCAATACCTGAACTTGAACGTGAACTTGAACTTGAACGTGAACTTGAACTTGACCGTGAACTTGAACGTGATAATGTAACTATGCCTGATAGAATAAGAGGTCTTCGCAGAAATGCAGCACAGGTAGGGGAAGGATTATTGGAAGAAATTAGACGTGATGGTGCCTTTGTTCAAAATCCCAACTTTGAACATAACAGCAGGAAATACATTAGTTTGAGTGAGCATAATGGGAAGATCTATATGCCGCTTCACCGTCATCATACATTATGCAAGAGTGTTTTTTAACTTCGATATGTCCTCTTTAACACATAAAGCACGAAGTAAAATTTTTCCGCACTGACAGGACTTAAATTAGTATCATTTTAACCATACACATCATACACACGCTTGCGACTGCGTATACGAAAGCTTACGGTACAGTTTTACGAAACTCTTTGAGCGTTGATTCCGTTAGTTTCAAAATCATCATTTTATCAAAGAGGGAACATGCATTAAAAGTTGGTAAACTACGGATTGCGCGGCGCCAAAGTTGATAGCGCGGAAGTCCAAACCGTGCGCCTTCACCCTTAACGAGGCAATACATATCAGCTTGTAAAATAATTACAATAAGATAATTATTGAGCAATATAGCGTGCAAAATATAGCATAGAAAGGTTGGTTCTTAAGGAACTAAGAGAAGAGGAAATATGAGGTTTAATGTGTGCTTTTTAAACCATCACAGAGTATTCGAATCTTAACGAAACACGAGGAGATGCGATTGGCTAAGGTGTACATAAGGCATCTTCAGTGAATTTTACGACAAATCGACATGTGCACGCAGGGCTGCCTCGAAATATAAGTCATAACTTGTAGGCTGTGAAAGTTCACCTACCGACATCGTATTGGAGTGATATTAAAAATAGCAAACAACTTGTTAAAAAGTATATAAAGTATGAACAGTTTCCAAATTTATCACCAAGCCTTTAGTTCTGATCTACACATCCAAGCAAGACGATGCTTTACAACACCATAGCTTTATCATACACCCTTTTTGCTGCACTAGCCACATGTCAAGAGGTTGATACAACTGGAACATCAGAGTCAGCTGTTATTTCAACAACGATCAATCAAATTCAAGCGGACGAGATCTTTGGATTTTCTGTTCCAACATTCACGATTCCATCATACACTATCCCTACTTTGGATGTCACATCGATTAAGAGTGTAACTTCAAAATATATTCAGTCATTGGAGAGTGTTAAGAGTGCATTTGAGCACTCTATTAAAACCGATATCGAAGCTGCAATTAGCTCTGCTGAAATGTACACCAGTAATGACTCACACAAAAGTTCCATACAAAGTGTAACTCATGAGTTTATTGAATCCGTTGAAAGTGTAAAGAGTCAGTACGAGGAGTTAATTGCAAGTGCCACCAGTGCAGCTATGCAAACTCTGGCGGCTGAAAAGAGTACTCTTGCTTCACAAGCATCATCTGCCTTGTCAGAAATCACTGAGAGTACGTCCACTTTAAGCTCAACCAGTACTGGTACAGATTCTACCTTCTTTACATCAATTTTGGTTACAGTATCAACGAGCTCATCTGCTGCGTCCGAAAGCTCAACTTCATCAACTGCAAATGGTGCGGGTAGTATTTCACAACAGACGATCCTCCCAGTGGTTCTATGTGTCATTTCATCATTGCTAGCATTACTCTGACAACATGGTTAGTTAGTTAGTATATACTTCACTTGACGTATAATCCATTACTTTGATTTATTTTTGTAGTTGGTTAAGTGATACGAAGTTTAAAAAGAAGATTTAGGGAAGTATGGGAATTCAAGTCAATTTATCAGAATATGAAAGCAGTCAACAACTGTGCAACAAAGCCTACAAATGGGCTTATGACTATGGGCTTATGAAAATTTGATATTTTTGGAATTTTCAATATCTTCAATAGAGGACTCCTAAATTTTACCGTGGAGTGTTCATACGCTACAAGGCACCCCTGACGCTCTCAGAGCTGGCTGGGGGTTTAATTAACTGCAAGGTACCTCTAAGCCCTGAATGTGAATTCAAGGAGTGCCTGTGTTGATCAAGCCCTGTAGACTTGAGTTGAATGGTGATCTAATTTCGGACATACTCATTGTCTCCTGGTGTGATCGATATCGTCAAGGACTTAAGCTCCACATAGACTCTTTGAATGAACTTGTACAATAAACTGTTCGTAACCACGCACAGCGAAAGCTTCTTCAAATCACTAAATTTCTAAGCAAATCAACCTGAGCTGTCCGCAGCAATTATATCCGCACATAGGAAACTGTTAAGATTTAGTTTTTACATCTCCTCGAGGTCCAAGAATGCAGAAATAAACCAAGAAAACCCTCCGTAATGCTAAAATTCTTATCCAGTCTCTATTTACAAATTTCCCAAACAGGAAACATCGTCGACGTTTGGGTAAGAAAAAGCCAGGCTATTTTTAGGTGTTTCCAGCGTGGCTTATGTGTCAAGAGATGATCTCTGATTAAAAAAGGCCGTGATGAATCGTATAAAGAATTATGGAGAACTCGAGTATTTAAGAGCTCTCAGTTCCTGTCTAATTCTTCAGAAAAAAATAAATATGTCTTGTTCCATCATCGTATTCAACTCGATTGTTTCCCATATATCAACATCAAACACAAACAAAAATTAACAATGCTCTACAAACAACTTGCTCTCACATCGCTTTTCTCTTTGGCGCTGGCTCAGAATGGCGGTTTAGATGAAGGCTTTGCTCAAACAACCACCACAGCAGCTCAAACAACTCGTGAGACTGAAGTTACCACGGATGGCACTGATCTCGTTGCAACCACCGAGGCTACTGTTAGTACAGTAGTCACAACAGGTGCAGGAGCACCTGTTGTTTCACAACAAACAACTCCAGTAACCACCGTTGTTCAATCAACACCAGAATTGGCAACACCACAAGCTCTCTCTGTGACTCAACAAGAGGTAACTGCCGCAGCATCGGCTGTTGTTGCATCGCAAGAGACAGTCTCTCAAGTCACTCACAACTCAGAAAACACAGCTAGTACCACCGTGTGGTGGACACCAACACAGACAGTTTGGTGGACTCCATCTCAAACAGTTTGGTGGACCCCTTCAACAGCCTCTAGCGTGAGCGATGGTAAAACCACACTCGCTGATGTGAGTACTTATGTCTCTGGCTCTTCAACTTACACCACATCGTTGTCTAGAGATGTTAGTGAAACAGTGCTCACCACTTCCGAGAGCCTGGTAACATCTGTGCTCACACAGACATCGGGATCATCCACAGGACTATCAACAACAACTTACACGAGCTCGTCAGTATACACGGTGCTCACGAATGGCACCAACGGCGCCGTTGGTGTATCAGTATCGAAGAACAACTTCATCTTGCCGGCAGTAGTGTGTGCTGGTGCTTTGTTGATGGCTTGAGAGAAGCCGGTTCGGGGAGCTTCAAGCATAACAGGAAGGGACTATCGCTTATTTCATGAATAAATATAGATTAGATGTATAAGACTTTGTAATTTATCTTTTAATTATCACCATGGTATGTAGTTTATACAGTGAAATGGCCTGGGAAATGGCCTGTGAATTTAACGGTTTCCTGTCAGCAAAAAAAGCTGGCGGTCCCAGCCCAGTTTGGGAAATTTGCACGGTATAAAAAGCAGCGCAATCTCACGTCTTTAAGGAAAAACTTATCCAGCTATCACTACAACAACAACATTGTCAGACAGAACGTTTATACCCTCAATTAAGCTGAAATGTCTGGAGAAGAGCCCGTCCAAGGCTCGTCGAGTAGCATATATAAAGGCACTACGCATTTGGACGAACCTGTTGAACCACAACACTATCAACAGGATGAGGAGCATGATATCGAGGCCATGCGCCAGCCACATCAATCTTCAAATTCGATTTCTATCTTTGTGAAGTCATTCAGGGCCATATTTGGATTCAGAAAGACCTCGTTGACGTTGTTTGTTGGACTGACGCTGTTCCTGGTATTCATTAGCGTACCATTGGCGAGAGACTATGCTCTTGTTGTTCCTTCACCTGAACCAAGTGAGTTGACTAGTGCATGGTTTGACTTGCAGAGGATATCCCACAAACCTCATCCTTACGTATCGCATGCAAATGATGAAGTTCACGATTATCTCATGGAGAGAGTCACTCAGTTGGCTAAGAAGTCTGTGCTTAACATCACGGTGGATGACGACAAGGCTTCTAATCTGACTTACTTTGACGTTCATTACCTCTGGAAAGATGAAGATGTGGATTTTAACCCCTTGCACTACTTTGAAAGCTCAAATATTCTTGTCAAGATTGAAGGAAAGGATAGTAAACTGGACGGGGTCTTACTCAGTGCCCATTATGACTCTGTGGGGACCTCGTACGGTACTACCGATGACGGTGCAGGTATCGCTTCACTCCTAGGAGTGTTGGAACATTACGCTTTAACGGGAAAACAGCCTCTACGTACCATAGTGTTCAACTTCAACAATGACGAGGAGTTTGGCTTGTATGGTGCTATGGCCTTCTTTGAGCACAAATGGTCGAAACTTGTCAAGTACTTTATCAATCTTGAAGGCACAGGAACAGGAGAACGGGCAGCTCTATTCAGAGCGACCGATTATGGTGTTGCTCAGCTCTATTCAAGCGTGAGATCACCATTTGGTTCCTCTATATTCCAACAAGCCTTTGCCACTGGTGTGATTAGAAGTGAGACTGACTACAGAATATACCATGAGAATGGCCTCCGTGGTGTTGATATTGCGTTCTACAAACCGAGAGATTTATACCATACAGTGGCAGATTCAATCAAACACACGTCAAAGGGTGCGTTATGGCACATGCTTGGTAATACTCTGGACTTGACGAAATCGTTGGCAAATGCAAATGTGATAAGTGATGATGAATCTGGTGCTGTGTTCTTTGACTTACTTGGGTTACAGTTCTTTGTCACGTCATTGGATACTTTGATTACTGTTAATATAGTGCTACTGATTGTCATCCCAATTGTGTTGATATTCTTTGGAATGATCATCCATAAGAGGAAAATATGGACAACTGGGTATAGCTGGTTCAGATTACCAATATCTTTTGCATTAGGGCTGTTTTTTGCAAATGCAGTTAACAAGTCGATCTATTACTTGAACGGTTACATTGTTTCAAGAAATTTTACTTCACCTCTAATGGCAGTTTCTGCAACGTTCCTCCTTGTCAACTATGCCTTCTTAACAGTTTCCCAGTCTTTGGCACCGGTTCATGATTTTAAATTGATCATTACTCTGGAAGTGTATGTCGTTCTTTGGATCTTGCTTCTGTGTTTCACCATCCAAGAGAAGACGCAGATTGGAGTAACTGGTGTCTATCTCGTCACTATTATTTATACCCTTTATTCTATTGCAATAATCTTGGGACTGTTTGGAATTGCCATTGCCGTTCCAAGAAAGAAGCCTCTGGACGATAACCACTATCCACAGCCTGGAAATGTATCTACAAGAACTACAGATGAGTTTGATGAAAATACACCTTTGATTGATAGTGGAGATGTTGAAGAGGGAGAGGAATTCCATCCAGAACATAACTCATTCACTTATGATTGGAGTTTACAGTATTTGATCCTTGTTCCTATTCCTTTGCTATTGTTATACCTTTCAGCTAATTTATCACTCATCGGTCTATGCCAGACCATACAGGAGAGTCTACATTCTGGTCTTGTCTTTTACCAGGTTCTGCTTGCAACTGGTATTGCACTGACAATTCCATTATTGAGTTTTGCATATAAATTGAACTTTTTGTTTGCAATTGTTCTCATTTTGTCCATCATCATTGGGGGTTCTGAATCAATTCTTCAGGATCCGTTTACTTCAGAAGCACCAATGAAGGTACGTTTCGCACAAACGATTGATCTTGACGGAAGTGCTTCTCCCCAGGTAGAAATTTTGAGTCGTACCGGTTTCTTATATGACATAATCAGTGATCTTCCAAGTGTCAAGGAACATCACGAGAATGTTATATGTACGCCTTCCAATGATGGAAATGAAATTTGTTCTTATCACTCTGGTGAGAGACCGTATCTTTTCAACGGTACACTCAAGGATAACTCGATCGAGTCCTATTTGACTGTTGATATTCTGAAGGCAAAAGATAATGAAGCATCGCCTTATTCTCCAATGAAAGCTGACATACGTATTAACGTCAAGGAGAACAGAAACTGTCTTGTTACTTTCAACACTAGCGCATATTCTCCTCACAATGGTAAGTCGCCAGTACGTGTTGTTACGATATATGAATCAGTGAACAATGTATCACTTTCTTCCAGCTTTGATAGTACTGGCTCTGTATCCAATGGGTTGACCACTGACTCCAGTGGAAACAAAATCTTCAAATGGCTTTCTGGAATTGATCAAATTGCCTTGCACAAGACAGATTGGAATTCACCTTATCATCTAGGTCTTCAGTGGGTTCCAAAATGGCTTGAGGATGGCGAGGATCAACCACCAAGTGACTCCCCCTTGAATAAATTAGGAGTACACGTCACTTGCCATTGGGGAGAGTGGGATGACGTCTCAATAGTGGATGGTGTATCGAGGCGTATAATACCTGCCTATGATGAACTTTTACAATATTCACCAGAGACAACGTCGATTTCTAATTTATACGAAGGGTTGGTAAAGATTGACAAGTATATTGAACTCTGAATTAGGTAACTGGTACCTTAGTTTAACAGTGATAACATATCGTTCCAGGATTGTATGTGTTTACACCTATTTATGCCCTCGATACCTTCGTCGTATGGGATTCCATACTGCTTAAGTTTCCGGAGAGCACTTCCATCACCAAATGCCACACCACAGTCTGCGTTAATTATTGTTAAGAAATCGGAGGAACTGTCTCCAATGTAATAAACACCATCTTTGATCCCCTGTCTAAGAAGATCTTGTTTGATGAGCTTGAACTGTTGTAGTTTATCAGACCCTGTGCGTATATCTCTTGTCGAGACCACTCTACCAGAGAGCTTGTCATCTTCCAGCACTTCGAACTCGTTTGTTATGAAGTGCAAGTTCTCAGGATCTATGCCATTCAATTCCAATGTTCTCTTCATAATCAATGAGGACCAGTTCACACTGAGTATATAAATTGGTATTTTCAATTGTGTGAGTTTCCTTAGGAACTCAATGGATCCTGGGAACGTTTCAACGTGCTGAGCCTGTTCCTCCAACCTTTCCTTATGAACGTCTTTGAAGAGCTGTAACTTCACAGCTTCTGCCAACGAACTCAATTCCACACATCTCAACTGGTGCTGGTACTGGAACTCTTCCTCCAATGAAGTTGGCTCAGTGGCATGCTTCACGAAGTTTTGATACTCTTGAAGGTAAACATCAACAAAATGGGACCAAGGGTATGGGAATGAACGGTCTTGAGAATACGCAGCTTGTCCAACCAAATGCATGGTATCCTTGGATATCGTTTCGTCCCAATCAGTCACCAACGCTCTAATCGCAATCATTAGGCTCGTCTTCAACGGTATTTGAAGCAACTCAGCACACTAAGCGGAGCACAAGGAACTTTTCTTAAAGGTACATTTCCTAAGGAACTTTGCCTCCATACGTCTATAATTTTTGTCACACAGAGGTCATCACACCAACGCGGAGAACATGTTCTAAAGAGCCAAAACGTTTGTTTCCGTTGTTTATATATAAATAGGAAAGAAAATGTGAATAAATAGTTTATAAATACGAATAAATAGAATGCCAATAACAGCAAAGAAAGCGCTTGTTCACGCTGTTCTCTTCACTTTGCTCATTTTGTTGGATCGTTCTTTTGGTAACCGTAGAACCCTTCAATACGTCCCTGAGTATCCATCATTTGCATGTACTTCTCAGCCAGCTCTTTGCAGTCCTCAAAGTGGTTCACACCCTTGTTCTTGTAACACTTCTCAAGGGCATGACGGGTGACTTTGAGTGCGTTGATACGAATCCACTGCTCTCTAAGCATAGACTCCTGAGCCTTACGGAGGTCTTCGTAGTTGTCATAGTTGATATCGTCAAATGACACGAGCTCGTTCTCCTTGTGTGCTACAACAGCGGTTAGTATCCACAGTGGAAACAGTGTCTAAACTCATGTAAAATCAATCACTTACCAGACATCTTCACTTAGTCTCTTTAGAGGGTTCTTGTCTCTTTTTGTGTTGATATTGTTCGTTCAGCGGCTATTTCAAAACAAAATTTCCCCCTGAAAGAACAAGGTAAGGAAAAAAAAACACACAAAATGCGCGAACTCGTTTTATAAAGCTGCGTTAGCCTCGGCCGATCACCAAAATACGCAAGGCAGCGAGAACAAGAAACGTCGGACATTTTCTCTCTTGTACGTTGTTTTGTTTTGGTTTGTTTACAACGTGAAACTTGATTCGAACCCTCACGAGCGAGTTCATTCTCTTTACATTTCAATTGATACCTGGGAGGAATCAGGCCAACTTGCCAATGTCGGAAGGACATTCGTTGTTGACGTTGAACGCGCGCTATATCTCTATAGCTCATACTGTGTGCGCTACTTCAGCGTTCGTGGCTGCTCTTATTGTTGGGTGCCTTCTTCACTACAACAAAATAGTTGAGAATGCTCATTATGGTTATCCAGACGAATGGTTCCCAAGTGTGAGTGCCACTATTGGCGACAGATACCCTGAAAGAGCGGTTTTCCAGATTCTGATTGCGTTGACTTCGGGACCACGGTTCCTGCTCCTGATCATCTCGTTCTTGCGCTATAGCGGTGTCAAGACAACTGGTCAGAACGTTTTTGGCTTATTTGTTGGTGTTTTGAGAACAGTGACGTGTGGTGGATGGGTGTATATCACAAGTACTGACGATCATGATGCCCATGACGTTTTCATGATTTCTTATATCGTTCTGACCATCCCATGGGATACGTATGTGATCACTGCAACTCCAAAGAGAACAAGATTGAGAAATTATAGGCTTTGGACCTGTTTGGCGTTCTTTGGAACCCTTGTACCGTTGATATATTGGTTTGTCCAGCACAAGATCCACAGAGTTGCTGGTGCTTACTCTGTTTATGCCTATTTTGAATGGTCGTTGATCATTTTGGATATTGCATTTGATGCATGGACCGTCGTTGATTTTGCAGATTTGACACTGGTATTACAAGGTACTGAGTTGGGGTTTCAACTCAAGCAGGAGACCTCCGAGTCTTCGGCTTGTGCTGAGCCATCAGAATACTCCGTCAATGACGTTGGGTTATTCGAAATAGTTATAAACACAATCAATGCCTTTATGTTTTGGTCTGTGATTACCGGGTTGCCACTTGTTGTTTGGTACTTTTCCCTTTGGGAGTTGGCTTTTTCAGGATTTGAAGTGTCTATCGTTGCCAATATCTTTACCTTTCTCCTGTTGATTCCATTTGTCAAGAAATTCTTTACTTATTACCCACAGGTTTCCCGTTTCATTGGGGTCTTGGCTGGAGTTGGGTCATACAAGATCCATCAAGAGGACTATAGATTATTGGCCAATGGTATTGCATGTGTGTTTATGTGGATTTCTTTGGCAAATGAAGTTCATTGTTACTCATTCAATAACAAACGTGGGAAAGTTTATGCAACAACTTTTACCCTTGGTCTTATCCTCACTTCGATTGCCAAATTTGCCAATTATACCAATAACCCAATTTGGCCAATTATGAACGAGGCCAACGGTGGTTGGAACATGACTGGTTTGGTTATTGGGTTGATATCAGCTTTGTTGACTCCAAGAGCAAAATCAACTGGTGGCGTTGTATCAACCGTTGAAAATACACCGTCTTTCCTTATTACCTCTGTGGGACTTGGTGCTCTGCTTTTCAGTTTGCATGCCATGATTACTGATTCATCCACAATGATAACGTGGTTATGGGAAGGTTATCCACACGTCGGACCAACTGCTGTACCACACGGTGCAATCTCAATAACAGTTGCCCTGCTCGGTGCATATTTGGGTTTGGCATACCCTGCCATAACGTCACCAATATTTGTCATTTTGGGCTGTATATCAGCAGCTGTGTTATACAACTTGAGAGGATGGTTTGGATATGCTGGTGTATTGGGTTATACCATATTCCTCACCAGTGCAGTGCCAGCTTATTTCAACGAGGCTTCAAAGTTCCATCCGGGAAAGATTTTCACATTGACTGGATTGATCAACATTCTTTATCTTTTGGCACACGTTTGGGTCGTTGCTTATGCCTTCGTTCCTGCTGGTTGGCTATTGAGAGAAAGAACGGATATCGTGTTAGGGTCATCTACTTTTTTGGTAGCTATTGGCCTTTTGTCCTTCAACAAGCTACCTTCTCTGCAGATTGATGTTTCAAATGCGTTGAGCAGCGTGAAGAAGATCATATACCCACTCGTTTTAATAAGTGGACTCATCGCTTATATTCGTCTTCCAACTTCAGATCCAGTCCCATACCATCCAGGGACAAATATGTTTACCGCAGGTATCTGGACCATCCATTTCGGTCTCGACAACGAGATGTGGGCTTCTGAAGGACGCATGCGTGATTTGATTCGTGATTTAGAACTGGACATTGTGGGACTATTAGAATCTGATACTCAAAGAGTCGTTATGGGTAACAGAGATTTAACCCAAAAATTGGCTCACGATTTGAATATGTACGCTGATTTTGGACCAGGTCCTAACAAACACACGTGGGGTGCAGCTCTCCTATCCAAGTTCCCAATCATCAACTCTACACACCATTTACTTCCTTCTCCCGTGGGTGAATTGGCACCTGCGATCCACGCAACCTTGGATATATATGGTGAGCTTGTGGATGTCGTTGTTTTCCACTCGGGCCAAGAGGAGGACGTTGAAGACAGATTGTTGCAATCTTTGGGTGTTCGCGACATTATGGGGTCGAGTAACAGACCAATGGTTCTTCTGAGCTACCTGGTGACCACACCGTTGGAGGGAAACTACCACAACTACGTTTCGGAAAAGAGTGGGATGCACGATGTTGACCCGACAGACTGGGACAGATGGTGTCAGTACATCTTGTACAAGAATCTAAAGAGATCCGCGTATGCAAGGGTCAGCAGAAGCACAATCACCGATACGGAAGTACAGGCTGCTAAGTTTGTTGTAAATTCACCAGATGCACAGAGTTACTCCCAAGAGAGAATCAGCGAAGATGATGTTCCAGAGGAAATGAGATTCCCACTGATGTTCTACGGCGAAGGTGTAAGAGGGCATGCTTACCACGTCTTTGATGAACCTCGCTATTACGAATAGGCAGAGGGTGTGTGTGTGTGTGTGCGATGCACTATGAATTGAATACATTACAGGACTGTTGTTTGGGATACGTAAACCGTCTTCTCTGTAGCGTTGGCCCTTGGCCTCTATAAATAACTGAAGGCTGGGTTTTTCTGTGCTGGCTTGTTAGTTCGAGTCTAGTCCCCCAGTATAGTCCCCCAGTATAGTCCCCCAGTATAGTCCCTCAAATCTGGCCCAGCGAGTCCAGACCCTCGAACTTGTACAGCCTTCGGCTTTTAAAAATTTCTCTATCTGGTTCGGATTTTCGCAAATCTGCAAATCTCGCGTACAAGTTGTCCCCCCAGCACACAGACCGAGGCCTCAAAAGTTGAAACTGTCAATTGGAAAGTCCCCTTTTGGAGCACTAACACGTGTAATATACCTCACTGCGTATAAATATCCTGGAGGTGCTCTTCAAGATGTCTACTCCGCTACGAAGAAAGAGCGGACTGAATCTGAGCGTCAATTTGAACAAGCCATTGCCTCCAATCACAGTTACCGTGGAGGAGAGAAACATGCTACAATCGACGTCACGACAAGACCATCTGGACTCACATATATCCGAGGTTAATAATGGTTCAAACCAGAGTGACTTATTGTTCCAGCCGAAGACCATGAAGAGAAGGAATCTGAAGAAGCTGACGCTTGGAGAGGAATCTGCCTCGTCCAATCCTGTCTCATCTCTATCATCACCGGTGAATATGTCCCTGAGGACACCTGTGACGATATTATCTACAAAGAGTACAGAGGATTTGGAGTTGGCAGAGAGCTTTGAAAAGCTCTCAACCACGTTGAATCGTGATTTTGAAATAAGGCAACATGATCTACTCACTTTGAAATCACTTGGGGAAGGGCAGAGTGGTGTTGTCTCAAAGGTTCTTCACGTACCTTCTAATAAGATCATGGCTAAGAAACAGATATTGTTCGAGAAGAACTTCAAAGTGCAGAACCAAATCCTGCGTGAGTTGAAAATTCTTCAAGAGGTTGATAGCCCATACATTGTCGAATTCTATGGAGCAACGTTCATAGACACAACTTCATCAACTTCTGGCGAGTCGACTATTACACCTACAGAACCACGATCGAACGACCAGGAAGAATCCAAACAGGCAGTAGTTCCTAATAGCATTGATGAATTACCAAGCTTGTCTTCAAACGGTGTAATAATATGCCTGGAATACATGGATTGTGGGTCTCTGGATCATATATTAAAGCAGCTAGGATATCTAAAGGAGGTTTACCTTTCCAAAATCACACATAATGTATTACAAGGCTTGAATTACCTCTATTCTGCTCACAAGATCATCCACAGGGACATAAAGCCATCGAATGTGCTGTTAAGTTCCAAGGGTGAAGTGAAGATCTGTGATTTTGGAGTCAGCAGAGAGTTGAGTAACAACTCGATAGCTGACACCTTTGTCGGAACATCGACATACATGTCTCCAGAGAGAATACAA
Source organism: Williopsis samutprakarnensis (assembly GCA_030569715.1). Classification (NCBI taxonomy): domain Eukaryota; kingdom Fungi; phylum Ascomycota; class Saccharomycetes; order Phaffomycetales; family Wickerhamomycetaceae; genus Williopsis; species Williopsis samutprakarnensis. The sequence continues at coordinate 127,195 of JAJMLQ010000126.1, forward strand.
GGTGACGTATACAATATAAGAGGAGATGTATGGTCCTTGGGGTTAATGCTCATCGAATTATCCACTGGTGAATTCCCATTCGGTAAAAAGGACACTCCAAATGGAATACTCGATCTGTTACAGAGAATTGTCAACGAGGAACCACCATCGTTACCTAGAAATAAGTACAGCAAGGAGCTGTGTGATTTTGTTGATCTATGCTTAAAGAAGCAGAATGAACGTCCAACGCCGTTGGAGTTGCTCAACTTACCCAATGGCCTATTGAAGAAGTATGAACGGGAAAAGAGTGGTCCTCTGTTGAGACATTTAGCAAAGAAACTAAGATAGCACATCATATTCTTGAACATACACACACCATAATAACAGCATTATCATTTTATCACAATCAACGCTATGTACAAAGCAAACATCTTAAACCTAATCATTCAAGTACTTCACTCCTAGTTCCCCAGAGTATTCCTTCAGTCCCTCTCACCACACCGAACCCTAGTAAACCAATACCAAATCCTTTAACTGCGTTTCTCCACCATATTGGATTCTTCTTCAGATTCTCTTCAACGGTAATCTTATCATTCTCAAACACCCGGCCACTGGCAAACCAATAACCAGCACCTAGTGCAAAGCATGTGGACATTATTTGACAAGGAACACAGTCCTTTGTTTCCTCTGGTGTGAGGTCCCTGGAAGGAGGAGGATTAAACACGTTCACAATGTTAGACATCGTATACGCTGTTTCCGTGGTTAAACTGGTTGTATTTAAAGCAATCTGATTTCGAACAGAACCGAGAGAAAGCGAAGAAAGAGAAGCAAGAGTAAACCGATGAGATGATGTTTGGGAATTAAACCAATGCATACAGGATTTGCTTTGCACTTCCAAACGCGGAAGTCAACGAGGAATACGGCATTTAAAGCATTACATTTACCAGATCGGGTAATCAAGCCAACCCGTTCACCGGGCAATTTTTCTTCGTGCCACAAAGAACGGGCAAAAACCCAGAAAGAAAAAAAACAGCGACTTCAAGGGTGAACAACTTCAACAAATAAACAAAACAACTTTTTATAAGGAAATACACACTATTACAGTACTTGTTTCCATTTTTTGAACTCATATCGTCTTATCCCCTCTCATTTTCCTGTTATAATTAATCACGGTACAATTCCAGCTTGTTGATTTACACAGAATTAGAGAACGTTACACAAATTTGATACGATACATTGGAAAGAAGGACAAGTTTTACACTCATACTCATACTTATACTCACACATACAATTCAACACGATGTCTGACGATTGGAAGAAGAACTTACACATCCCAGAGAGGGATACAAGACCTCAGACCGAGGATGTGACCAACACTAAGGGTAACTCTTTTGAAGATTTCTATCTCAGTAGGAAATTACTCATGGGGATCTTTGAAGCTGGTTTTGAGAAGCCAAGTCCCATCCAAGAGGAGTCCATACCGGTGGCTTTAGCTGGCCGTGATATTCTCGCAAGAGCTAAGAATGGAACCGGTAAGACTGCGTCGTTTATCATTCCAACTTTGGAGAAAGTGAAGCCAAAAGTGGAAAAGATTCAGGCGTTGTTGTTACTCCCTACAAGAGAATTGGCGTTACAAACGTCTCAGGTTGTTAGAACATTGGGTAAGCATTTGGATATCCAATGTATGGTGACAACCGGTGGTACCTCGTTGAGAGATGACATTGTTAGATTACAAGAGCCTGTGCACATTCTTGTTGGTACACCCGGCCGTGTCTTGGATTTGGCTAGCAGACAAATTGCTGACCTATCAAGCTGCTCCATATTTGTCATGGATGAAGCGGACAAGATGCTTTCTCAGGAATTCCAGAAAGTGATTAACCAAATTCTCGCATTCTTGCCAGAAAAGCACCAATCTATGCTGTTCTCTGCTACTTTTCCACTTACAATTCAGAGCTTTATTGCTCAAAATTTGAAAAATCCATACGAAATTAACTTGATGGATGAATTGACATTAAGAGGTATCACCAATTACTATGCGTACTTGGAGGAAAACCAAAAATTACACTGCTTGAACACATTGTTTAGCAGATTACAAATCAATCAGGCTATTATTTTCTGTAATTCTGCAAAGAGAGTTGAACTGTTGGCTAAAAAGGTTACAGAGTTGGGATTCTCTTGTTACTATTCGCATGCAAGAATGCCACAGGATGCTAGAAACAAGGTGTTTCACGATTTCAGACAGGGAAAAGTTAGAATTCTTGTTTGTTCTGATTTGTTGACAAGAGGTATCGATATTCAGGCTGTGAATGTTGTCATCAACTTTGATTTCCCAAAGACTGCAGAGACTTATTTGCACAGAATTGGTAGATCCGGTAGATATGGACATTTGGGTCTTGCCATAGATTTCATCACTTGGAATGATCGTGAAAACTTGTTTAGAGTGGAGAAGGAGCTTGGAATTGAAATTCCAAAGATTCCAAATCAAATTGACGAATCCCTTTACGTTGCCCAGAATTCAAAGACTGTTCCAAAGCCATTCCCAATTCAAGAAATGCCAAAGGCAAACACCGAAGGATTCGGTTACAAAGGTCAACCTGGCGAGATTGCTCAGGCACAGACAGGTCAACAAGTTAACCATACTCAACCACAGCTGTCGAGTGCTTCTCCTTCTAATGGGTCTGCTACTCCATCTCAGGTACCAGCTCAGCCAGCACAACAGCAATTTGTACCACCACCACAACAACAAGGCTACTCACCTCAGGGATACCCTCAACAATATCCAGCTCAAGGCTTTGTTCCACAAGGTTACCCACCACAGGGTTTCCCTCAAGGTTACCCACAACAGATGTATAACCCTCAGGGCTTTCCTCAAGGTTATCCACAGCAAAAGCAACCTGCTTCACAATGAAGACGTATATTTTGGGGTGGTTACAATATAGATACAACACATTCATTGAAACATACTGAGAAGAACATTAAACTAGGTGTTTTTGAAGCCTTTTTAAGGAATAAATACATACAGAGAGAGGCAGACAGAGAGAGAGAGAGAAGAGAAGAGAAAGAGGAGTTGATGATGATTGTTTTTTGGGGTAATGTGAATATGAATATTGGAGTTTTGCTTTTGTCTTTTTTGGCAGTTTCTCATCTTTGTTGTTTTTCATTGCTAACCTGTTTTGCAAGGAAGGTGTCATACTGAGGAACCATGTGCCTTTCATCATGATTTTACGCTTGATGCACGACGCTTTTGCTTTGTTGATGTCCAATTTTGTTTGCTTTGATTTTGAAGTTTTGAAGTTTTTGATTTTGTTGGTTGTTATTTGTCTGTCTTTTGTTTTGTTTCGCTTTGTTCTTGGTTTCTTGTTGATTTATCACTGACTTTTTTTTATATATATATTTGAACTATCGTGCAAAGATACTGGTTACTGCTGCTTGTTCATTGAGTTGCAGTATACTCTCTTCTGAGTTTTCAAGACAATTCTCAGCTCAGTATCCAACTGAGTAATGAGACTATTGAACGTTCAACAGAGAGTATAACTGGACCAAACATAACCAATCCTTTGTATCATAGTCCTGGGTTTTCAATCGGGTTTCTCCTACAACTGGAGGCTTTTTTTACGTTCAACCAAGTTACTACATGGACATATTCGAACAGATGATGTTCTGCACATCGGCATGATTCTCATCTATTCTTCTATGCCTATGTATCTTGTTCCAACTTCTTGTGTTGTTCTTTCCCTTTTTTTTATCCCAGACGTTGACGGTCGTGATGTACTGCGTTAGTACACATATCCATTCTTTGTATTCGACTCAAGGCGTGTAGTTTGTTGCAATTGGTTCAAGTATTCTAAGCTGTAGATTATTGGCTTTAGTCGGTGAAGATACGCAGCCAACCGAGTCAGAAAAATAACCTGTGTGGCGCCGACTGGAAATTGTATCGCAAATTGACTGAAATGTGGCAGCGAGGGAAACACCCAGACACCACGTAAAAATTTCACGGTGGGTTGGTTCCCACGATGAGATGACGTTTTTAACAGTTGAGGATTCATCCGTTTGGAAGAAAGAGAAAGAGAAAGAGGTCTGTACACTTTCAAGGTCTCTTAATTTGACTCCAATCCTGTTATTAAAACTATCTCATGTCGCTTAACATTCTCGTTGTTGGTAACGGTGGTCGTGAGCACGCTCTTGTTTGGAAGCTCGCTCAGTCCCCATCTGTGCAACACATCTATGTTGCACCAGGTAACGGTGGAACTGACTCACTTCCAAACGTCACCAACGTTGCTATTGGCTCCTCTGTTGCTGATTTTGAGAAGCTTGCTGCCTTTGCACAGGAGAAGAAGATCGACCTGGTTGTTCCAGGTCCAGAGCAGCCACTGGTTGATGGTATCTCCACAGTTTTCAAGAAGATTGGTATTCCAGTCTTTGGTCCTTCTGCTAAGGCTGCCATGATGGAGGGCTCCAAGGCCTTGTCCAAGGACTTCATGGCTAAGCACAACATCCCAACTGCGGCTTTCAAGAACTTTACCGATTTTGAAGCGGCAAAGGCATATGTTCAGAGCGTTTCCCATAACGTTGTGATCAAGGCCTCTGGTATCGCTGCTGGTAAAGGTGTCCTCATTCCAACTACAAAGGAAGAAGCCATCGATGCGTTGAAACAAGTTATGATTGACAAGGAATTCGGCTCTGCCGGTGATGAAGTTGTTGTTGAGGAGTTTTTGGAAGGTGACGAGATCTCTATCCTCACGCTGTCCGATGGTTACTCCTTCTACAACTTGCCAGCAGCTCAAGACCACAAGAGAATTGGCAATGGTGATACAGGCCTCAACACCGGTGGTATGGGTACCTATGCCCCAGCGCCTGTTGCCACACCATCTCTTTTACAACAGATCGACGATTCTATCATCAAACCATCTATTGATGGTATGAGACGTGATGGATTCCCATTTGTCGGGGTGTTGTTTACTGGAATCATTATCACAGCTACAGGTCCAAAGGTCTTGGAGTACAATGTCAGATTTGGAGACCCTGAAACACAATCTGTTCTCCCACTCTTGACAGATGATACTGACTTGGCCCAAGTGTTCCTAGCAGCCGCTGAAGGTAGATTGGATTCTGTTGAAATCAAAACAAAACAAAACACTTTTGCCACAACAGTTGTTATTGCTGCTGGCGGTTATCCTGAAGAGTACAAAAAGGGTGATGAAATCACTATCGATTCCGATATCCAAGCCCTTGTATTCCATGCCGGTACGAAGAAGGAAAACGGTGTTGTATACACGAATGGTGGTCGTGTTATTGCAGCTACTGCCACTGCTGGCTCTCTTGAAGATGCCGTCAAGAAGGCTTATGAAGGTGTTGAAAAGATCCACTTCAACAATAAATACAACAGAACTGATATTGCACATAGAGCCTTCAGAGATGCTGCAAAGACTGAGGGTTTGACATATGCCACTGCTGGTGTCTCTGTTGACAATGGTAACTTGCTTGTTGAAAACATCAAGGCCATGGTTAAATCTACAAAGAGACCAGGTGCTGACTCTGACATTGGTGGTTTTGGTGGTATCTTTGACCTAAGCGCTGCTGGCTACAAGACTGATGAGACTTTACTCGTTGCTGCTACTGATGGTGTTGGTACTAAGTTGAGAATTGCACAAATTTTAAACATTCACGATACCGTGGGTATTGATCTTGTTGCCATGAACGTCAATGATTTGGTTGTCCAAGGTGCAGAACCACTCTTGTTTGTTGATTATTTTGCCATTGGAAAGTTGGACATCAACATTGCTGCAAGCTTTGTGAAGGGTGTTGCTGATGGTTGTAAGCTTGCCGGATGTGCACTTGTCGGAGGTGAAACCTCTGAGATGCCAGGTATGTATGAGCCAGGTCATTACGACACTAACGGTACTGCTGTTGGTGCTGTTAACAGAAACAAGGTTCTTCCTCTTGTTGATGAAATGGCTGTTGGTGATATACTTCTCGGTTTGAAGTCCGATGGTGTTCACTCCAACGGGTTCTCTCTTGTCCGTAAGATCATCGAGACTTATGGATTCTCATACACAGACGTTGCTCCATGGAAGCCAGAATCTACCATTGGAAAGGAGTTACTCGTACCAACCAGAATCTACGTCAAGCAACTGCTCAAGCCAATTCAAAAGGAGTTGATCTTGGGTCTTGCACACATCACCGGTGGTGGTCTACTGGAGAACATCCCAAGAGCTCTTCCAAAGAACTTGTCTGCTAAGGTTGACTTGAAGAGCTTTGAAGTTCCAGAGATTTTCAAATGGTTTGGTGAGACTGCCAATGTTCCAGTTCATGACATGCTCAAGACTTTCAACCTGGGTATTGGTATGGTTGTGATCTTGAAGAAAGAGAATGTTGCAGAAGTTACTAAACTTCTTGAAGAAGCTGGTGAAACCGTGTATGAAATTGGTGAACTTGTTGCAAGAGGTGATGACATCGGCACAATCATTGAAAACTCTGAAAGCCTTTACGCCAACTAGATAGCTAGTCTCATAATAAGTAACGATACCGTTTTATCTTAGACAATCCGTTTAGAATATATATACATGTACAACGAGACTTTTGACCTAATCCGCTTGAAACGGTTTTTCCTTAAGTGCTCTTGTTATCTGGTTTTCAACGTGCTGATAAACCGTGAATGCAACACCTCCAGATGTACCAACCTTCAAGAGACGAGGGAACCAACCAGCCCAGAACGCCTTTACACCTTCTTCAACAAAGATTCTATACGCGCAATTTAAAGAATTCTTGTACAGGTAAAAGGTTTCCCGACTCTGCATTCTTGTCTTGATGACATCGATAGGTTGAGTCACTGCAACGACAACGACAGAACTTGTAACGCCAATTGCGAATGTCAGGTAAGTATTCATCTCACCACTATGGCCAAAGAGAGATCTTAACCAAGTATAAGTACCAAATCTCACTGCACTGTTGGTACACTGTCTCAAGAGAGTTGGTACGGTGCCTTGTACGAACCCTCGGAACCCTCTAGTTTGGTAAATCTCTTGAGTTGCTTGTAAGAAGTTTGTGGGAGGGTTTTTATCCCATTTACGTTTGGCAACAACCATTGGGTGGTTGGACAAGTCGGAAGTCAAAGACTTGTGGAACGTTTTCTTTGACTTTGTCGAAGTTTCAGTAGAACCTTGAAGGTTCGAATCAACGGCACTCCGTTCGCCTCTATCACGTGCGCTTGTTATCAATGCACTCTCAATCATTGTAGTCTTGATGTTTTCGAATGGAATGATCCAGAGCGATTCGACAAAACCTGTCATCGCACCAGCAATCACCAATCTTGGAGCACTTGTCTTGCCTGTATCAGAGGCCATGAACTTTGAGGCCCAATTGAACACCATGAATCTGGAACCTGACTTCAACGCATTACCAACGTTCAAAGCGCCGCATCCTGCAAAGTAGTGCTTAAACTGATGATGTAACTCCAGTGGAGGCAGTACTCCCTTGGAGTTTGGGATTCTACGAGTCAGCTGTGACACGGTTTTCCCAAATTCAAAGGGATATGTGAGCGTGGTTTGTACCACAGAGGCAGTCACGCCTGCTATTATAGCAGTCACCAAATTGGGCTAATGATTGATGTCAGTTAACGTCCCGTCGTATACAACACCAACACCTTGTGATTACTCACTTCAACTTGTAAATCACGGTTCAAACGAGGGTTACTGTAGACATGGCGACTACTTCTCGAGCTTGGAGGCAGATCTTCACCCATTGTACACAGAGACGAGGCTCAAGCTTCGTTTGCTCTATGAAATAGCAACGTCAGGAGTGTTTATCATATCAGAAAGAGCAAAGCTCACTTCGATGGGTTCTCCGATGATCTTTGCATTCTCGAGGGATTGACACGTGACTTTGTGGGAAGAAAAAGCGTATTCCGATTTTTAGTCCCTTTAGTCTCTCTTCGAAGTCTCACAACTTTTCGTCGTCCCGTTCTAGGGGGGAGATGCTTTTGTCTGGCCACGCGCAGAACCGAAAAGGGCAAGCAGAACTGTAGGGGGAGGGCTTAGGGGGGCTCTTGAGCCTAAAGTTTTTTTTTTCCTAGCGGTTTTGGGCCTGCCCTCGTGTTGATGAAACACGCAACGGAAAACAGAAGGGGAAACCCAGCTGGACGCGTTTTTTCTCTCTAAAAAGTTTTTCTTTTTCTACCAAAAAAGAACAACAAGATCTATATCAACCACGAGGATTAGATCTTCAGCATTGCTATCTTTATTCTCATCTGAAAAGAAAGCACGGAACAACCATGTCGACTCTTCCACAAGCTTTTGAACCCCATGGGACTCTGGCTGCATTGGCCAACAGCGGTCCTTTGTCCATCTTTTCTTACTGTATGTCCTCGATCCTAATGACCGTGACAAACAAGTACGTGCTTAATGGGTTCTCTTTCAACATGAACTTTGTTCTCTTGCTTGTGCAGTCTTTAGTGTGTGTGGTGGCAATTGCTATTCTCAAGTTCTTTGGTGTCATCACGTACAGACCACTGAACAAGACGGATGCTAAGAACTGGTCTCCTATCTCTGTTTTACTGGTTCTTATGATCTACACAGGTTCAAAGGCGCTCCAGTTCTTGTCAATCCCAGTTTACACCGTGTTCAAGAACTTGACCATCATCTTGATTGCATACGGTGAGGTCTTGTTCTTTGGTGGTAGCGTCACGCCAATGACGTTGGGTTCCTTCCTCCTGATGGTGTTGTCCTCTGTCGTTGCATGTCTCGGTGACAAACAGGCTGCTGCCGATTCTAGTATCTTTAATGCTGGTTACTTCTGGATGTTTACAAACTGTTTTGCTTCGGCCTCTTTCGTCTTGTACATGAGAAAGAGAATCAAATTGACCAACTTCAAGGACTTTGACACCATGTACTACAACAACGTGTTGTCTATTCCAATCCTATTGGTGTCGTCTTTCCTCATTGAGGACTGGTCCCAAGCCAACTTGGAGGAGAACTTTACAAAATCATCCTTCATTACAATGGTCATTTCCGGATTGTCCGCGGTTGGTATCTCCTACTGCTCCGGTTGGTGTGTTAGAGTCACATCTTCAACTACTTACTCCATGGTTGGTGCTTTGAACAAGTTGCCAATCGCATTGTCTGGGCTGATTTTCTTCGATGCTCCAAAAAACTTCTACTCAGTCTCCTCAATCTTCCTGGGATTCTTTGCTGGTTTGGTTTACGCTGTGGCTAAACAACAGCAGAAGAAGTGAAAGAGGAAAGCACGAACCATTCTCTCCTTTTTTGCACTTGGAGTCACTGACTAAACAACATGTATAACAAACATAAACAACACGGTCAACTGATAGAAGATTACACTTGTTCATTGTTTGATTTCCTCTGTATGTCTGTAGATGTAACTTTGATGTAATATTGGTGCTCTATACAGTACACAGCAGATCAGTCTATGGCCACAAAATCTACAGTCGACTTTGCTCCGTGCCGTTTCTGTAGGTATCAGAAGCTGTAAAGGAAGCGGTGTGATAAACCGTCGTTCGGTGCACGTTGCTTCATCGACACGTTTAGCTCCGATCGAAAAGGGGGTAAATGGCGCTACGCTTTTTCGTGCCTGGACGGGTGTTTCGTGCCTGGGCAGGTGTTTCGTGCCTGGATGGAGAGCCATACAAAGGATTATGGGGAGATCTATGGGGAACAAAAATAGCGGTACTTTTCTCCCGATTATTAAAGCTCTTGAAAGAGAAGAAGAAGAGAAAGCTCTCTAACACACCAAAACAACGATTCCAATGGTCTTGCAACAGATTGAAGGAGACCCAAACACCACTCAGCTACCACCTCCATACCTGAAGGTGTATACTGCACAAACTCCAAATGGGTTCAAGATTACAACGCTGCTGAAACTGCTCAACGTTGAATTCCAACGTCGAGAGATGGAGATGGGCAAAGGCGAGCACAAGCAGCCTTGGTACTTGAAGATTCACCCTGATGGTAGAGTTCCAGTGATATCTGATGTCGATGCTGACGGTAACAGAACTATTCTGTTTGAAAGCTCAATCATCCTGGAGTACCTTGCTGATAAGTACGACACTGAGCGTAAATACTCGTATGATAAGTCTTCACCATTGTACTGGAAACAGATGGAGTGGTTAGTGTATGGATCCTCTAACAGCGATCCCGTACAAGGAGCCGCCTTTTTCCATATCCTCATGTTAAAGACCGATCCTCCAGGAGGCAAGGACGCCTACGTTCAGCAAACCAATAGAATCCTCAAAGTTTACAACGATAGACTTGTTGAGAACAACGGGTGGTTTGTTGGTGATCATCTGAACATTGCAGACATTGGAAACATCGCCTTTCTCAAACTGGCTGTTGAAATGTTGGGTATCAAACTCGATAACTTCCCAGCAGTGGCTGATTGGATGAAGAGAGTCACCGAGATACCAGGCGTTGGTGAGAGTATCAGTGGTGCCTGATCTCTACCAACTGCACTCTACAACCAACCGGTATATATACATTTTATACCATTGACATCTCCGAGACAAATATTACACCGGTATTGCTTATAATTGCGTTATACAGTGCTCTTGTTGCGTGTACCCAAATATGCATCGATTAATAATCCACAGGGCATTGCCCCTTTTGGTGATGTTAGCTTGCTTTGGAGGAGGTTTGTGCTGGACACTAATGAACGGATATTATAAATCAACTTTACGCGGTGCTATTTTGGACTATAAAAGCAATATACAATCCCCCTTCTCTTTTCTTACTTCTTCCGCTCTATCTCTTCTCTTCACAGATACTTCACTACAGCGCTTAGAACACAATGACACTGATTGACGAAGGTGATCCAGATTATCCAAAGCTTGAGGCTCCATACCTCAAGTTGTACTCTCTAGGGACTCCAAATGGACAAAAGATCACTTTATACCTGGAGTTGTTGGGGCTGAAGTATCACTACCGTAAAGTTGATATTCTCAAAGGTACTCAGAAGGAACCGTGGTTCTTGGAATTGAACCCAAATGGACGCATCCCTGTGCTATCCGATGTTGATTCAGAGGGACACCGTACTACACTGTTCGAGACAGGCGCTATCTTGCTATACCTCGGTGAGAAGTACGATAAGGAGAGAAAGTACTACTACGACTTATCTTCTCCGTACTACTGGGATCAAATCACATGGTTATCTTTCCAGATTGCGTCTCATGCTCCTTATCAAGGCCAGGCTTCCCATTTCCTCAAGTTTGCCAAAGAGGATGTTCCGTACGGTAAAAAGAGGTATAAGGAGGAGACAGAAAGAGTCTTTGGAGTGTTCGAGTTGAGACTGAAGGCAAACAATGGCTGGCTGGTTGGAGACCACCTCAACATTGTCGATATTGCTGCATACCCTTGGATCAGAAAGTACGAATTTGTTGAGATTGACATCGCAAAGTTCCCAGAGTTGGAGAAGTGGTTGGCCAAAATTGAAGCCATCAAGGGTGTTGAAAGGGGAATAAATATTGCTTAGTAGTTCACACGTTGTATATGAATACATTAACACATTATTGAATGAGACTTGATATGACGCGTGACTCTAAACAGAGCAGTAACCACCGTCAACTCTGATATCAGAACCTGTGGTGTATGTGGATGCATCTGAGGCCAAGTATAAATAGGCTCCAACAAGCTCTTGTGGTAAACCTTCTCTTCCCATTGGAATCAAACTCCACCATTTGGCTCTAACTTCGGTTGGCAAGACATCTGATAGGCCAGAATCGATATAACCTGGGGATACAGTGTTGACACGGGCAAAGCCGGCCCATTCAACAGCCAATGACTTTCCCATGTGGATACACCCAGCTTTGGCAACGTTGTAAGCTGTTTGATAGTTTGGAACATTCACGATATGACCAGACATGGAGGCCGTAATGATGAAGGATCCACGCTGTTTCTCCTTAAAGATACGACCCACAGCTTTGGCACAGTAGTACACAGCGTTCAGATCAACATCCATTAAACGTCGCCACTTCTCTGGTCCATCGGCATTCTTCTCCTCGTTCAGAATTGCACCATCGATCCAGATGATTCCCGCATTAGCAACAAAGACGTCAATGGTGCCAAAATCCTTCTCAATAAGATTCACACACTCCTCCACAGCCTCGTTGGAGCTAACATCTACAAAGTAAGCTCCGCTTTTCACACCATACTCTGCACTCAGTCTCTTTGCACTCTCTGTGGCCAGTTCTATTTGATAGTCAATGATGGCAACTTGGGCACCGGCCTGGGCATAGCACTCGGCAACTGCAAACCCAATGCCACGAGCACCACCGGTGACAACAGCAACTTTACCTTTCAGTGAAAAGTTGTCCCAGATGGATTTTGCAAGCTGTGGAGCTGGCCATGGGAGTGCTTGTTTGAAGTCGTCAGAGATGTATGATCTGAAAACCGAGTCGTTTGTCATCAAAGTATAAAGCGCAGTTGTGATCGCAAATAACGGTGAAGAGAGAAGAATTGGAAATTGAAACAAGTTTGAGCGAACAATTTACTCAATTTATATCCACGCTGGGATCCACCTTGAACAGGTTTTCACGCCCCACCCTCCCCAAGGTTTTACCCCCAAATTATTCAGCGTATATGTGAGAAATTCCATCCTATATGTCTCATGCATAGATGACCAGCCAAGACTGGTCTGAACCTAAAGGTGCATAACAATGTTCCGGGGACACGTAAACAGACGCATGTCACCGAAAATTGTTCCGGTTCACACCACAGCTTAGCAATGATTGAGGACAAAAAAATGTGAAAGGAACGATGGGGGGCGATGAGACTCAACATAGAACACGTTGAATTCATACAGTCAGAGATGTCCCCCAGCTTCAACTGGAAAAACATTTATGCCCGTGTCTAAATTTAACCCAGTCTCTCCCCTTTGGAGAGGGAATTTACAACTTAGAGTTTGCTAATAAGAAAATGAATCACACCTCCAATCTTGCTTTTTCTAATTAAGGCTTTCTGCTCAGAGGTTAACCTTCGTTTCTTTTCGTTTATCTTCTCATTCGCATGTTTCTTCTTCTTTTGTTCGTTATAAACACCTGGTTAAAGCCAACCGGAGATATCTCGTTTCTTTTGAATTATGCATGTAGGTTGAGCTAACCTCTAAAGACCGGTCTTAGACCAATTGTTTGCGGTTAAATTCGTTGAAGAACTACAGCAGAGAGGGCTATAAATTATATTTGGCAAATATGCACAAGTGTATCTGTCTGATGGGGAAAAACCTTTGATAGATGACTGTTGAACATCTTCATCATTTCAGATAGTCCTCTTGGAAAATCTCATTACGCAACGAAATCAGGGTAGCCTTTGTTTCTTGTTCCTCCTTGGAATCCTTCTGTTGGTCTTCTTTCTTCTTGATGGAGTTCAACAACTTGTCAATACCAGCACTTAATTTGGCCCTAGTTTCTGGACTTAAAATAACGTCATCAAATGCCAACAATTTGACAATGATAAGAGAACTAATCGAAATGATATCTGCCTTTAAACCATAGTTCACAACGTTTGTCAAAACCTCATTAAAATCAACATTCTTCAAAAGGTTATGGTTTAAGGTCAATTTGTACAATATTTCGAATGCATTCTTACGCACCTCTAACGCTTTATCAATCTTATGCTTAAATGGCCCAATTTGGATGCTCTCTTCGTATTGCTTTTTAGCCCCAAGCTCATTGTAGACATAAGGTAAAACAATAACCAAATGTGGAATGAGAATGGTAAATTGATTGTTCAACGCAGTCATAAGGGTAACAATAGACACTTGCTTCACTTCAAGATCTTCATTCTCAATCTGGGAAAACACTTGGAGGAGCAAGGGATCAACGAGATCCGCAGTGAAGATATTATCGTACGCCAATATAAACTTGATAGCAGCAATCACTGCGAAAAGGATCACACAATTATCAGTCTTCAAAAACTCAGACGCCTGTTGATAGAAGAAACCGGTATCACTATTGTTCACCAATATAAGACCGATATCTTGAGATGCGATACGTGTCAAGGCTTCATCAAGAACTTGTTCTTGTTTCAAAATATCAAACAAAGTGTTCCAAATTGTTAAATAAGTCTCAAATGACAACGACTTATTGATCTTCAACACTTGTTTAATCGTAATCAACAACAGGCAACGGTCCTGATTAGCGGTAATTTTTTCGAGGAACTCGGGCAGGTAGGACTCTGGATTGGTAGAAATCAGTCTACCAAGAGACTCAGCAGCATAGAATTTTGTCTCATCCTCGGAGAAGAAGCTCTGTAATTGTTTGATGGAGGTTGTCAATGGCATCGCCTGTCCAATATAACCTAACAGTCTGATGTTGAATGAAGGATTTATGTGTTGAGCAAGCTCCCTTTCCTTAGTTTCGACATAGTCTGTTAGGTTCTCGTTAATAACAATATTGGCTAGAATCTTGATATTCTTTGGATTGTCACTATGCTGCTCTAAGGTCGGAATCAACTCAGATCCAATTTTTCTTGACACCTCTAATAACGCTGTTTCATCCACCTCGTCGATAGATGCAGCTTGAAGGAAGATTTTCTGTAGTTTTTGCTTGTCATAGTTCAAGTGGGACAATATACGCAACACTTGGGACTGATAGACATCATTTTCAAAGACTTTCAATAATGAATCACCAATAGACGAATCAATATCGGTGTATTGTGAAATCTCAACCAATGATTCAATAGTGTGTGATAGGAGAACGGGGTTGGAAATGAACTCAGTATACGTCTGAACGATGGATGGAACTGCAGGTACATTGATTGCAGATCCATAGATTTCAGCGATTTGCGTAATGGCATCAATGGTACTGATAGCAATAGGGTCATACTTCAAAGTAGCAGCAAGTAATTTCAAGATCTCTTCAATCTTTTGTGGTGGCAATGTTTTCAAACTTCCTAATGTCTGAATTGCATTGTTTCTCACAACGCTATCATTTTTTGTATTAGCAGCAATTTCCAAAATAGAATTAGTTAGTGTTTCGTTATAAGTCAGATTCAGTAAATCAACTGCTGTATCCATGGAGTTTGTCACTGTAATGTGGTTCTTGTTACTTAACCCACTATTGACCAATTCCACAATATATTGAAATTCTGATCCAAAGAACCTAACGTCATTATTCTGAAGCATTGCCGAATAGAACTTGAGTAAATCTAGATTGATACCAAAATTGTGTGTTCTGACACAGGCAAGTAATGGTTTCAAATCATCTGCCAATACATTAAAGTTTTGGAAGAAGTTGAGTAAATAGCTATACTTTGTTGAACCATTATTTTTAACAGCATCCAACTCCGTGATAAACTTGCTCACAATTTCAGATCTATGTTCGTGCAAAACAGCTAGCGGATCCTCATCTTTGTCAGACATTTGAACATCAGAGTTAGTTCTCTTACGCCCAGAACGCTTAGTGTATAGTTTGAGAGAGGTCTGAACTATGGTGTCTAAAGTGGCAATCTTTTCAAAGGACACAGCATCAGAAGAATCAGCAACAGTGCTCAACAAACATTCAAAGATTCCAGAAGAGTAAACATCTTGAAGTGCTTCTGGTGATACATTGATCAATGTGGTAATTATTCTTGCAGATTGTTTACGAAGCTTCCATGAATTGTCATCGTTAGCATCAACTTCATCATAATCATCATCTGAGAATTCCGGGTCAGAAAAATCATATTCATCTTCATCCATAACGTTACTGTATGGATCATACACTAAGAATCTCTTACAAATCGTCAAAATCTTATCCGTTGGCTCTGGTAAGGAACCTTGTTCCAATAGTAGAACGTCTACTAAGTTTAAGGCCTCATACCTAACATCGTCAATCTTGATCTGGTCATCATCCAAATCCGTTTGGTCGAGATATAATTTTTCAAAAGCCTCTTGAAGGAATCCTGTAAAATATTGTTCAAATAGGTGACAGTTCTCCTTCACCAACGAAATATAAGTTAGCAACTTCAACACGACACTCTCATATGAAATTACATCTGTTGAGTGAATCTTCTGCAGCAAGTTTTCTGCATCTGAAACTTCGAGATATGTGCTCAAATGGCCCAATGCAGCAATCGCCTTCTTTACCACAATGGTTTCACCTTTAAAGATTGTTGAAATTAAAACCTCGTACAGGCGTACAAGGTTCTCATGAGAAATGGTATTACCCAAATTCTGTAATAGAACTGTAAGGATCTCCATGGAATCCAAAGAATGAATCACTATATCTTCAAATACTTGTGGCAATAACAAATCAGATATTAGTGAACCTGTACTCTTGTACTTCAAGTTGATATTCTTTAAAACCTCACAGATCGCCATAGTTTGAATAGACGTGGTGATGGAACTCTTGTTTGGTGTTGGTTCCCTCAATCTACCAATGACGTTGACAACTTCTTGGTCCTCCAGCACACCAACCAGAGGTGAGAAACAGTGCAGAGATTGATTTTGAACATCGGTGTTAACATCGTTCAACGCCTCTAATAGAATCGTAGTGACCTGATCAGAGTAATGATTCACCTTGTTCAGGATAAGTTGGTGTTCAACCAGCAACTTGTTCAGATCGTTGAGCGCCATAAATCTGAGATCAGGATCAACGTCACGGAATTTGTTAAGCACCTCCTTGAGCTTCTGCTCGGCACTTTTGAAGTCTGTAGACATATCGTGGTAAGAGCCTTGTCAACAAGTGAGGTGTATTTACTATCAAGTGGCGGCTGTTAAAGAGGATTTGGTGATTGTGTTTTTTTTGTGTGTTTTTTGTGGTGTGGGTTTATCGAAAGATGGCGCGGTATTATTGTACGAAAAAGCTGTTGTTAGGGCCTATTGATTCCTAAGCTTACGTTTTAATGATGGGAACAATCTATGAAATTTTGGTGCAATTGACTACTGTTGTCGTTGTTGATTTCACTGCTTCTTTGTCTGCTTTGTCTTTTTCAATTTCTTGTCCTTCTTTGGTTTTTTCTCCTTCTTCGTACCGTCAACCTCTACGGTTTGATCAATATCGTTTTGAGAAACGTAATCTGAAACCTCTACAGATTCCAAGATAAGATTACTTATATCAACTGCTTTTGAGGGCTCTTGTGTTGATTTCTGTGTTTCCTCCTGTGTTTCCTCCTGTGTTTCTTCCCCGAGACCACCTTGTTGTTCCTTGTTTATGGCCTCATCATCTTCCTTCCCTTGTTCTACTCTCTCGTCTTCTTTCTCAATCTCTGAATTTTGATCTTGTATATCTTCAACCTTCTTCTCATCATCAATACCATTCAGTTTTGGTGCTTCGCCAGTCATTGCGTGTAATATCTTCTGTGCTCTCATAGCATAATCAGCATCAACACTGGTGAGCTCATCATGGAGATCCTTCTTCTTTAATTTCGCTTTTTTACCACTCTCTTTCTCCATAGCCTTGGCATCATCTGTTTCATCAGGTTTCGGTTTTGAGATCTCCTCCTCTTGTAATTTATTCCACGATTCACAAACTTCAGCTAATATACGAGCCATTCTATCTTTACCACCACCTTGTAGCCCGGAAAAATAATTTATGAGATACTCTTCGTACTCTGGTTCAATAACCTTGACATGTTTCAGGACCCAATTCTGCTTCTGCTTAGAAAACTTCCAATTCTCCCTATCAGTGGTGTACGTTTTCAAATACACAAGTTGATCCTTCTCAGGAGGTGGTGGTCTCTCACTCTTTGGAAGCTTTTGTCTTTTAGGCGGCTTCTTTTCACCTTTTATTTCTCCATTCTCTACACCTCTTGAACGTTTGTTGTTAATCTTCTTCTGTTGCTTCTTCGTAAGCTTACCAGTATCCAGATGCGTTGTTAAAGCAAGCGGGTCATGTTCAAGCTCCTCTTTCACTTTCAGACCAATACGTTTCCATGCAGGAATGTGTTCTCCCATGGTTTCAGACTTTATTGGTGACTGGTCCTGGAAAGTTTTACCCTCTTTCCAAATATTCAGCGTACGCTGTAGTATGTAGTTAAGAGAGCTGAATTTTTTTTCCCTCTTCTGGCTGCGATGAGCTTCTCTGCCCGCCCGCAAGCCTCGGGGTAACAACGTATAGAAAAAACAACGTGTGAAAATTTTATCTCTCTCTTCCCTCAACGACTTTTCTTCTCTTCTTCACATTCAAAAATATCAAGCAGTTGTCTCTGTTCCTCTGATGCGTTCTACCATTGGATATTTCCCATTTCCAATGGGGAACTGAACTGGAGTTTAGCAGCGTGCGAGATTAATATTACACGGTTTGAGTCTGATACGCTTGAGAAGAGATAGTTTCTCCTAGTGTGTATCCAGATATAGAAGTTCGTATACATTTCCCATAACGACTGTAAAATGATTCTTTAATTGAATGATCTGTAATTGTAGAATTGGTAAAATTTCAGTCTTAATGTCATTCTGTGTGTGGGTTCTCCCTTGTTCAGCAAGAGTGGATTAGGGCATAACGAGACGGCTCTTTGGTGGCAGATTCTCTGTCTGTCTGTCTGTCTGTCTGTCTGTCTGTCTGCTTACGACCGCTGTGTAATCAGAAGGCCCGGTGTGATCTGGAATCACCGGGTGGAAAAATTCGGCTTCAGTGGGAGATGAGCACATGATCAACCACATCAACTGGAGCACCTCACCAGGAGACAGGTACCCAATTGAATTGTGCCAAAACACACATCACACAACAACAGAACAACAGAACAACAACAACATCATCATCATCATCTGATTGTCATAGTTGTTCCCATAGTAACATCACCTAACGACACCATTCGCTTTATAGATCTTCTCCATCCCTGCTTCCCCTACCCGGAGTGCCCCGGTCCACTTTTCTGGCTATTTTCGTCAGTTGTGTCCAACTGGTGCCATCACCATATGTTCAACTGCGTGGCCTGTACTAACGTGCTTGCTGCAGTATAAAAGGGATTGCTGAGAGCCCCTTTAACGTTTTCACTTGTCAATTGTTTCTTATTTCGGCATAGTCATTTCGTACTACACCATACATAAGAAAAGTGAGTGTTACTAGACAGTTTTACCGATCAATTGGAGCCTTTGGACTAACGTCTTTTCGAATCAAGATGTCTCTTTCAAGTAAACTCTCCGTCACAGACCTCGACGTTGCAGGTAAGCGTGTTTTCATCCGTGTTGATTTCAACGTTCCATTGGATGGTAAGACCATCACCAACAACCAAAGAATAGTTGCTGCCTTGCCAACCATTAAGTACGTCTTGGAGCACAAGCCAAAGGTTGTGATTCTTGCCTCTCATTTGGGTAGACCAAATGGTGAGAAGAATGACAAATACTCCTTGGCCCCAGTGGCTACAGAACTTGAGAAGCTTTTGGGTCAGCCAGTTGAATTCTTGAGTGACTGTGTTGGTCCAGAGGTTGAGGCTGCTGTTAACAAGGCCACTGACGGTAGGGTTATCCTCTTGGAGAACCTCCGTTACCACATTGAAGAGGAAGGTTCCAAGAAGACCCCAGAAGGTAAGGTTAAGGCCTCTAAGGAGAATGTTGAGAAGTTTAGAAAGCAATTGACCTCTTTGGCCGATGTTTACGTCAACGATGCCTTTGGTACTGCCCACAGAGCCCACTCCTCTATGGTTGGTTTCGATTTGCCTCAAAGAGCTGCTGGTTTCCTCATGTCCAAGGAGTTGACCTACTTTGCTAAGGCTTTGGAGAACCCAGTTAGACCATTCTTGGCCATCTTGGGTGGGGCTAAGGTTTCCGACAAGATCCAATTGATTGACAACTTGCTCGACAAAGTTGATATCCTCATCATTGGTGGTGGTATGGCTTTCACTTTCAAGAAGGTTATCGATAACACCGCTATTGGTGACTCCATCTACGATGAGGAAGGTGCTAAGATTGTTCCACAGTTGATTGAGAAGGCTAAGAAGAACAATGTTGAGATTGTTCTCCCAGTTGACTTCGTCACTGCTGATAAGTTTGCTGCTGATGCCACCGTTGGTTACGCTACTGCTGCCGAAGGTATCCCAGATCACCTCCAAGGTTTGGATAACGGTCCAAAGAGTAGAGAATTGTTCGAAGCTGCCATTGCTAAGGCCAAGACCATCGTCTGGAACGGTCCACCAGGTGTCTTTGAATTCGAGAACTTTGCTGCTGGTACCAAGTCCATGCTTGATGCTGCTGTCAAGTCTGCTGAGGCTGGTAACACCGTTATCATTGGTGGTGGTGACACTGCTACCGTTGCTAAGAAGTATGGTGTTGCTGACAAGTTGTCCCACGTCTCCACCGGTGGTGGTGCCTCCTTGGAGTTGCTCGAAGGTAAGGAACTTCCAGGTGTCGTTTACTTGTCCAACAAATAACTACAAGCTATTTTGTAATTAAACAATAACGGGATTATATGTCAATATCAATTATGATTGATTAGGAAAACATGTACACTTTACCAGATGCTCCTCCACCTACAAGCCAATTCTGAGTGGGATGGAAGTTACACACTGCTGGCACGTTAGTAACTAATGTGTTTGACAAATGTGCCAGTTGATGACCATCTCGATCGTAGACGTCAAAGTATTTGTTCATATTGGCAATGACAAATTTCTCCTTATCAGGGGTATATTGCTGCCATCTTGCCTTTAATATGGATACCCATCTTCCCGTTTGACAGTTGTGTTTGATACGATGATTTGGGGTTAAATCATCATCAATGGTAAAGCTCTTAGGTTTGCTGCTGATGCTTTCACCAAGGTTGAAGATATTAACCGTATCATCGTAACCGTTACAAACGAGGTCACCAGATCTGTTCCAATCCACGATGGAAACTGATAACCTTGAATCATAGACACCAATGGTGTGCAATGTCTCCAAGTTATCGTCCCATTCATCCCAATCGCACGTAGTTGTTGTTCTTATATCCCAAACTTTCATAGTTCTATCCAATGACGCAGTAGCAATCTGGTTCTTGTTCATCGGATTGATGGTGAATCCACCAATCTTCTTATTCGACAATCTCAGAACCTGTCTCTTTGAATGATCACCTGCTCTCAGGTCAATTCTGCTGAATTGACCTTGCATTGTTGTGTAGTACATTTCATTCCCGTTGTTGTAATTGATATCAGTGATTCCAACGTCAAAGTCGTTAATGAACAACTGTGACGATTTCATGGAGCGTAGATCAATTGAACGAATGGACCCATCATACGATGCACTGTAGACCTTTGTGGTATCGTTCATGTTGAATTCGAGCTTTGCTATATTCTTACCGTGCAATTTGAAAGATAGGATATCGACATCATCAGTGTTCTCAGAGTTCCAGAGCCCAAAATTACCCGTGGAATCTCCCCCAATGATCAGTCTACGATCAATATCAGGGTGGAAACAGATATAGGTCATTCGATCCTTTGTAAGCTTTATATCGTTCGGTTTGAAGTGAGTATACAGTTCCTTGGAGCCCAACTCTTCTCGAAGCTTCTTAACATCCTTGGAGGAGTTGTCCTTCTTTACAATGGTTTCAAAGTAATCACCAATACTAAAGGACTTTGAATTACCCAAGAACTTTTGAAACTTCTCCAACAGCTTTGAATTGTCTTCACCATCCTCAGATTTCACCGTTTGATCCTTCACAAGGTCTAACAAACTTAGATCACCATCGACACGAAGCGTCTTCAACTTTTCGAGCTCTTCACGTTCACGTCTTCTCCTGTCCTCCTCTAGCTCAAACTCACGTGCTTTGGAGTCTGAATCATCAATGGAAACTCCAGCCAATCTTCTGGAGCGTCTAATTGGTTGGACCTCTACTTTTTGACGCTTTGTCTTCTTCTGCGTCTTTGAAGATGTCTTCTTTCTCTTCGACGCCTCATCCTCTTGCTTAATGCTCTCTGAAATTTCGTTGGACAAGGAGTTGAGGTTTAAGGAAGCCAACAACTTTCTATTACGTTCGATATTGGCTTGTCTTTGCCTCTCAAATTCAGAAACCTCACCCATATCTACTCAAGTCCACTTGTTTCTACATAGTGTATATATTGCGAAGAACGCGTCTCGAGGGTTTTTTTTGGCTTACTCAATACACACGCCAGACCAGCCATAACGAGCACTACTACAACAATGAATGAATATCAAAGAGCTGTCATATATATAAAAGAAACAGCATTACTTACAATATTTAATAAATAGAAAGAGGAAAATGTTCAAGAGAGAGAGATTCTCCGATTCGTTGCTCTTTTTTCTTGAAAAGACAAATATCAACACAATCATAAACAATCAGGTCATAAGCATAAACCATATACAAGAATTTAAATCATCAAATTCTCTCCCAACACTTCAATTACATTCACATCGTTTCACATTTCGTCAATAAAAATAAATTAAGAGACAATTTATTTGGCGTTCAAGCTCTTAACCAACTCAATGTACTTCTCAGTGGAGAAGGACTTTGGTCTTTCGATTGGAGCACCGACAGCACGGTCAATGATCAACTGTGGCAAGACACCAAAGGCTCTGGAAACACCAAACAAAACGGTGTAGAAGGAGGCCTCGGTCAAACCGTAGTATTGCAAGAGGACACCAGAGTGGGAGTCCACGTTTGGCCATGGGTTCTTGGTCTTACCGTGCTTGGTCAAGACACCTGGAGCAACCTCGTAGATGGCGGAAACCAACTTGAACATGTCAAAGTCTGGCAAGTGCTTCAAGGCAAACTCTCTTTGAGCGGTGTAACGTGGGTCAGTCTTTCTCAAGACAGCGTGACCGTAACCTGGAACAACTCTACCAGCGTTCAAAGTATCCCACAAGTACTTCTCAATGGTTTCCTTGGAGAAATCGTTACCGACAGCCTTCTTGAAGGTTTCCAACCATTCCAAAACTTCTTGGTTAGCACGGCCGTGGAGTGGACCAGCCAATCCGTTCAAACCAGCAGCAAGGGACAAGAATGGAGAAGAAAGGGCAGAACCAACCAAGTGAGTGGTGTGTGCAGAGACGTTACCACCTTCGTGGTCAGAGTGGATGGTCAAGTACAATCTCATCAACTCGACAAACTCAGCGTTGGAACCGTAACCCAAAAGGTTGGCCAAGTTGGCACCATAATCCAAATCCTTGTTGACAGCTGGAAGCTTACCATCCTTGAAAACGTTTTGGTAGATTCTAGCAGCAATGTTTGGCAATTTAGCCAAAAGGTCAATGGAATCTTCGTAAGTGTAGTTCCAGTAGTCCTTCTTAGAGACACCGGCAGCGTAAGCCTTGGCGAATTGGGACTCAGACTCCAAAGCAGTGACAGCCATGGAGAATTGAGCCATTGGGTGCAAGTGAGATGGGGAGTTGTCAATGATGTCCTCAACGTGCTTTGGCAAAGAGGATCTGGCAGCCAACTCAGCAGACAAAGCTCTGGTTTGGCCAACAGTTGGAACCTCACCGGTCAACAAGAGCCAGAACAAAGCCTCTGGCAATGGTTCTTCACCACCTTCAGCCTTTGGCAACTCCTTCTGGATATCTGGGATGGTCTTACCTCTGAATCTGATACCTTCAACTGGGTCCAACACGGAACCTTCCCAAACAAGACCCTTAATACCACGCATACCACCGTAGGCCTGGTCCAAGGTGACCTCACCAATCACGGTGGAACCGTAATCCTTCTTCAATTGCTTGATCTGGTCAACCTTCTCTGGAATGAGCTCAGCAAAACGTTGCTTCAAAGTCTTCTCGGAGGAGGAGTAATATCTGGCAGCCAAGAGCTGGGTAGTGTTCTTCTTCAAGAGAGGGTTGGCTCTGACGGATTGTGCGAGTCTGAGAGACATTGTATATGAGTTTATGATTCTTCTTTGAGTGTCTTGAAACAGAGAGAAAGAAAAGGGGTTTGGCAATAGCATTCTTCAATTAGAGAGGAAGTTGTCGGCTTATATAGCCAAAATGATGCCGCCAACGACAGACGCATATGGTCATCACTTTTTTGGAGTCGAAACCACTAAAACAGTCCTGGTACGCGCACCACAAAGACAACTTTCGGAGCCTAGCGCGGTTGGTGGGGCTCCTTGTCTAATCAACATGGCCAAGAGCCAGACCAATTTTTCTTCCCCTTTCCATGGTCTTAGTCGAGCCGATAGTCACTTGCGGCCACACACGCGGTAAACTTTGGTCTCAACGGTAAAAGTTTCAATGGAAAAAAAGCACCAGCGGAAATAAAACATGGGAAAAGTTAACAAACAGTCCCGCCAAAAAGGAACGCAAGCCATGCCCCACCCCCACAAATCAAACAAGAAAAACTTTAAGGTGCCACTGTGCAGTGAAAGAACGGTTTTTGACCAATGATAACACTTGAAGAATGTATTGTGGGGACCCTCCCTTTTTGTGTGCTTAATAATGGTGGGGTGATAGTTCAACGCTGGTGGTAACAATGGGGAGAGAAATGGCGCACAGCGTCAACGCTGATATCAAATAGGTTTTGAAGTGTTAACCGGTTTATATTTGCCTCATTCAACTACACAGTGTGGTTCTCCCTGGCCAATTAATCCGCGATGTTTTTTTCTTTCTTTTTGTGTTTTTTTTTTTGAATTCATGTTTCTTCAGTGTTTGCGGGTTTCCATTTGCTTTCACAGCATTGACGGCACGATTGGCAACGGTGTATGTGAACACACCCACACACATAGAGACAGAGGGAGGGATTGAAGCCGGCGTGGGCTCTGGGAATCTGGGAAGCCTTTCCCTCTATTCCCTAGGCGTGTGTTGTCACCAGGAAACAGTGCAATCACGTCACAGCCGTTCGGTTCCGAAAAGGTGTCTTTCTTCAATATTCCTTCTTCGCTTTAGTCCCCTCCAGCCGAGCGCCCCGAACTAGCGAGTTATTCCAGGTGTTCATCCTGAGGGAAAAACTATGGAGGCCAGCGAGACCACGGTGGTCCCAGCACCGTGGCCCAGCATGGTTGACCCAGCTATCATCGTCCTCCAGAAGCTCGGCTACGATCTTCTGAGCAGGGGGGGGGGCGTGTAAACAAATATACCAAACCCGGACAGACACATACAACCGTTGTACACACATCAAGAGTGTAAATCATGGTGCGTGCAATTGACCAAAAACAATGCAAGAAGCCAATGTGTAGAGTTCATACGTACGTAAGAGGTCACCTGGATGAATGTCATTGTATATTTGGCCCTTGACAACTGGTCAATCTTTCGAAGTGGGATATGGTCACATCTTCCTCCGCTTAGTAAAACCGTTACACCGAGATCAAAAATGACCCTCCGAGACAAACAACCATACATTCGGGAATTGACACCCATTTTTTTTCCTTGTTTTTGGTGTTTTAATAACTGGTGTGTGTTTTTGTTGCAACTGCCATGGACATGAGTGACATTGGAACTGGCTGAAACATGCCCTAAGAGTATCAATTGACACATATCCTTGCGTGGGAGCTTCCTACTGCCTGTTAGCGTCTTTCTCCATCGGTCTCCGTAGTTTCTCCTGCCTCATCGTGTAGTTTTAAAGTCACTGTTCAAATTGTTGATGTTTCCACACAGAAAAACAGCACAGATTTAACCTTAAGAGTCTATCTGTGTGAAGTGATTCTTTACTCGTTTATTTATACATCTAAGCATAAGGGGGTAGACCTCAAACTGGATTTCTAACCCACCCTGCTTCTACTCCTCCGATTTCTGATGGGGATTTTCTGTATTTTTTTTGTTGAACTGCGGTGTTTATGTCAAACGAAGCTACCGGAAAGTTCCCAACGCCTTGGGGGCTATAATGAGCGTGCATTGATCAATTGAAGCTGTAAACTGATGGTATATACAGTATATACATGAACATTATGTAATTCCTCTGTCGTTGTTCCTGATAGACAAACTACTCTACAGTATGAAGTACCATCATGCATGAAACAAGTGCGTATCGAAAAGTACAATGCAAGGAGAACCCATAATTGCAACATGGTGTAAAAACCACGATATACCTGGGCTGGTGTTAAAATAAATGCAGCTCATCTCCCATGGTTTACAAAGCCATTGCAAATCTCAAATGAGAGTTCAGTTTGGTTACACACGTGGTTCAAAGAGTCACTGGCTCGCTGAAATGTCAATAGCTTTAGTCATACACAACTTCCCATCTTTTAGCCATGTTGACCACATTGAGAGTTGACGTTTGAGCTTTGATTAAAATGTTCGAGTTGTGAACTCCATTGTAGCTTCAAACTGGAAACTTTGGGTGCTTTACAAAACCTCACACTGATAAGCTAACAACTAACAACGGTTTTTTTTGGCTGAAGCAACGTGCTTAAAGATCACAACCACGAGGTTAGTTAAAACCCTGTACACTTGAATGGCAGGCATTTAAAATTATTTCAACCAGGACTCACTAAACATTCATGTTTATATAAAAGGGTGGTTGGGAACCCAGTAGAGATAACTGAAAGGACTCCATGTCAACGTTACACTTGGGAACAAACTTGTCTAAAATCCAAAAAAGATGACAACCACCAGTTCTCTAGGTAGTATGCCTTTGACAAAGGCATCCGCAATGATGAGATCGCTCAAATTTATGTTGGCGCTCGTTAGTGTTGTTACTTTGACTTACTTCACCACTACCAAAATCTTGACATCAAGCGTTTCTAGACCTAGGTTGAACAACAGCTTGTTGAGACGTGATTATTCGTATGTTACGCAGGAGAAACCTCGTTTGCTAATCCATTCTCATAACGATGAAAACAGAGATGACCCTGTTTATGATGCACTACTTATCGGTGCTGCATCCATTGAGGCTGATGTTTGGTCTCTGGACCCATCTGATGGTACTCTCCTCGTTGGTCATGACGCTTGGGTCCTGACCAAAGAGAGAAACTTGAAAGATATGTACGTTGACCCTTTGCTCCAAATATTGGATGAAGTTAACCAAGATCTTCAAGAGGGAGAGCATCCAAACGGGTTTTATCCCTCTGATCCAGGTAGTACCTTGTTCTGGCAAATTGATGCCAAGAATGAACCGGTTACTGTTTTCAACAAGTTACAAAAGGTTCTAGAATCATTTCAGAAGAAAGGATATCTAACAACGTATAACACTGAGACAGGAGAATGGTACCATGGTCCCCTGACTGTCGTTATGACAGGCGCGCTTCCAATTACTTTCCCGGTTGAACAAATTGCAGGATTGAAAGTGAGAAACGTATTTGTAGATGCACCACTTGATGATCTCTCTGCTCTACAATCCCGTCTTGACTTCTTTGGAAACACGGAGAAGTTGAATACCATTGCAATCACCTCTTCTTCTTCCTTCTCAAAAATCACCGGTACCCCGTTCGAAATCGTGAAACTCGGTGGTTTGAGCGATATAGAAAGGGAAAAGATCAGACTGGTTTTTGAAAAGGCCCATAATGAAGGAATCCTAACAAGAATTTGGTCAACTCCAAGTTCCCCAGAATCTCATAGAAATGCCATTTGGGAAGACCTCTTAGATTTGGGAATCGATCTCCTCAACGTCGATGATCTTCTTCCAGCTGCTCGTCTCTTGTACCAAAGATCCAACTTCTAATACCTTTCTTCATAGTTACTCAGTCAGCAACGTATGGAGCAATTTGAACATTCCCATGTAGATAAACATTACCAAAATGGTAAAAGTAGACTCTGCTTATATCATCTTCAGTTACGTCAGCAGCTCACTCATGCTTATGTAATACGCTCAGCTTTTTTTTGTTTGTTTGTTTGTTTTTGTTTCTTTGTTTACTTTTCGCACGATCATCACTTGAAACGAGTGTTGAAAAGAAGAAAAACACAACAAAGAAACAGTTTCCGAGCTTGTTTGACCCTGTTGTCTGTATACATTACGCCGACTTACTAAATCCTTTTCCATATATCCATTTTCTTCCTCTTTGCTCTTCCAACTCCGGTTAGGGTGATCTCTTGACAAATCATCGAAAGGATCTCAAAGACATAAACACACAAACACAGCAAGTCAGAGGATCACTACCCCTTCAACTTCCTCTAAAAGTGAATATGTCACAGAGAGAGTCGTCTATTACGGTTTCTGTTCGTGTAAGACCGTTCACAGCTGCCGAATCCTCACATTTGGTGAGATATCAACAAGATAATTTATTCTTAGGTGATGGTTCTCTTAGCTTCAAGAGTATAACAGGAAAGGAGAATAGCTATGCACAGAAACGATACGCACCAAAGGGCCTACGAAAAATTGTTGATGTGGTGGATGATAGGATGTTGATATTTGATCCGCCTCATGGAAATCCCTTGGCTACACTGCCAAAGAATACGTTCCAAAGAACATCTATAAGGTACAAAGAGCATCGATTTGTATTTGACAAGTTATTTGATGAAGACTCGTCTCAACAAACAGTTTATGAAGAGACGGCAAGGCCATTGTTGGATAGCGTATTGGATGGCTTTAATGCCACTGTGTTTGCCTATGGAGCTACTGGTTGTGGGAAGACATATACAATCAGTGGAACTATGGATCAACCAGGAATCATCTTTCTCACAATGAAGGAACTCTTTGAAAGGATCGAGGAGTTGAAAGACACAAAGCACATTGATGTTTCGTTGTCTTATTTGGAGATCTATAACGAGACTATAAGGGATTTGATGGAGCCCAATACAGGAAAGCTGTTAACTCTACGTGAAGATGCAAATAATAGAATCACGGTCTCTAATCTTTCGTCTCATACACCAAGTTCTGTGCAAGATGTCATGGATATGATCATTATTGGTAATGGTAACCGTACTTGTTCACCAACAGAAGCCAATGCTACTTCGTCAAGATCACATGCAGTACTCCAGATCAACGTCATTCAACGAAACAGAACAGCTGATATACAAGAGGATCATACATTTGCAACGCTCTCCATTATCGACCTTGCAGGAAGTGAACGAGCCGCTGCAACCAAGAACCGTGGTGAAAGACTTCATGAAGGTGCAAACATCAACAAATCACTCTTGGCTTTGGGTAATTGCATCAATGCATTGTGCGATCCGAGACGAAGAAACCATGTTCCATATCGAGACTCAAAGTTGACAAGGTTATTGAAGTTTTCCCTTGGTGGGAATTGTAAAACTGTGATGATCGTCTGTGTCAGTCCATCGAGTCATCATTATGATGAGACGTTAAACACTTTGAAGTACGCTGATCGTGCCAAACAGATCAAAACAAAAGTCATCCGAAATCAACACAGTTTAAACAGGCATGTTGGATCATATTTGAAAATGATCACTGAACAAAAGCAAGAAATCGAAGAGTTGAGAAACAGGGAAAGTTTGAAGATTGTTGAGGCTGTAGAACGTTATAAAGTGAATGCACAAAGGGTAACAATAGGTATACTTGAGCTGCTTGATACCCTCAAGAATAACCTGAACTCAAAGAAGTTTCAAAACTTGAAGATCAAAAAATCTCTCATCTTGTGTAAGAGAAGACTTTTGCTAGAACAACGTACAGAACTCAAGCAGTACGTCACTTTCTCTCAAGAAGTTGCACTATCACCGGAACTCAAACACACCATTGGACTAATAGTCGAACTGTTGGCCAAAATTGACGCAAAGATAAGTGAGTTGGAATATCTGTATGAACAAGAGAGCGAACTCGATCTTATTTTAGCAAGTTCAACAGATGCAGCGATGAGAAAAATGTCAGAACTTGAAGGGTGGACTGAATACGACAAGCTGACACTTGAAACGTCGGTAAGCCTTATTAAGGATTCGGTAGAGAGAACAATACTTCACAACGCTTCAATTTTGCAAGACAGAATTGTTGGTGGTGAGCAATTTATGAGTAACTTCAAGTTCACTGCATCCACATTATTTCAAGCTATGATGCACATACACAATCAGAGTTATTCTTCCACTGACTTTGAATTGTCAAAATCTACATTACAAGAGACTGTGAGAGATTTCTACAAGTCATTTCGTGATTGCATTGATCAAATTCTCAAAATTGATGAAAAGTTTGAGGCCTTTTCTAGTGAACTTCACAATGATCTCAGTGCAGATACTGTAATTCCCACCTCACCAATCAGAAGACTTAATAAGGCTAGAGCTTTATCTCCTTTCAAGTTATCGCCTTCATCACGTCTTTCTTTGGTCAAACCCACAGGTGTTGGTCGAATCTCCAAAACAAGCTCACCTTTACCTACAAAACAAAAGATCGTAAAGAAAGTTCGGTGGAACGTTCCAAATGCATCAGCTAGTATCGCTGACAATGACGATGACAATTTCGAAGATTCTGACGAAACCATGGAAGATATTCCTAAACCAACCGACGACGATTTGACGACCTCAAATAAGGACTCTAGTGTAGATGAGTCTATCAATCACAGCTTGTCTGAACTAGAGCAAGTGTTTTCGCAAAGGAATAAGAGGAAATCATTAACCTCGAAGACTCTTAAACCATCTACTGGGAATACAAGAAGATCGTTGACTGGAACACCATCCACGCTCCCCGTCGGTACCACCACAGGTACTTCACGGCTTGGTGCCCCTGTTCGGGTAAATGATGACTTCCAAATGGACGACAACGATCAGTGAGGTATACATACATATGATTCTAATGTTGATTAGGTTACAATATCAATGTTTTCACACAAAAAAATGTAACATGGTTGATGATCCAAGTAAAGAACCAGCAACCAAATGTATTGACTTTATATAACAAACGTTGCCATAGTAGTTTAGACCATGAATTAACCAAATGAATGGGTCCTTAGTCGTAATAGCAAAATATATCAAGGTAGAAAAAAAAAGAAAAAGAGCCTCGTTTGAGTATAACGATGACATCGACCTTGGAAAAAAAAACAAAAGACGATCGACAAGACATATAGAAAAGACAAGAGGTGTAAAGTTCGTTGATGAAGAAAACTTCAACAGTTAAGTGGAATCAAAATCAACAACCAAACCAAACAGAGAGATGGATAAACCAAAAAAGCATAAAGATAAAAGAGTGAAGTCACAAGAAGCAGCATAAAAGACTTTTGATGTATGTGTGTATAAGAATACTTTTTTTTTTGTTTTTAGATTTTTCTGGAGAAAAAAGCAAGTATTAGTAGTATAGTGTAGACAAATAGGAGGAATAACAATCAACAAGCGGTACCCAATCTTGAGTTCCATTCAACTCCTCTAACAGAAGACGAGCAGTATGTACAAGAGCAAAATTGGCTCTTGTGTTGAAGCCCAGTTTTTGAGCAGTAATAACTTGGTTCAAACTGATCAACTTGCCAGGAGTAACTCTTTTGATGGCCGTAGCTACCAAGTCCCGCATTGTTATACAACTGTTGGTAAGTCCAAGGGGATTGGTGGATGATACCTGAGTTGTATCTTGGAGAGGACTCGGAGTTCATGGAGATAGGAGAAACTGGCTCTTGAACACCATAATGGTAGTTAGTTGGAGTGGCTCTTGCAGCAGACATAGCTGCAAACTGTTGTTGCTGCTGCTGTTGAAGTTGGAGTTGAATCTGCTCCTGGTGCTTGTTGATGTTAATTGTGTACTTGTCAAACTGAGCGGTGAGTTCGTTGAAACGTGCCATATCAATCTTGTGTAGTTTCCACTCAATCATTGCTAACCAAGTGGCCTCCAAGCTATTGATACGCATGATAGAGAGACCAGTTGCCTGGGACCACGACTTGTTGATAAAAGTGTGGTCATCGTTAGCCTTGTTGGCAAGGGCAAGAGCGATAACAGTGATCTCGTAGAGCAGCTCATCTGATGACGAACTGAAAAGGATGGAATCCTTTTCATATCTGTCAAGCAAGTAGTAACACGCCAACATCATTGAAGACTTTGGTAAACGAACTGCACCCAACACGGTCTTCATTTGACCGACAAAACGTGGGTTCTCAGTATCGTGTCTTCCAAAGAGTTTGTGCGACAAGTAAGCGACAAACTTGGTCATAATGTCCAAGTCATAATCCAACACTGGACTAACGCCACCTGTAACTGCATCTTGGTCTTGTGGGGCCGGAACAGGAACAGGAACAGCAACTGGAGCAGGCATAGGAGCTCCACATGCACCATAAAACATGTGCTGTTGTTGCTGCTGTTGAAGTGGTGGGCCCATGGTGTAGTTGTTGTACCGTCCACCAAACTGATGTTGTGGTGGTGGCATGTACATAGGTGGTGGACCAACCTGTTGGTACTGTGGCAACTCAAAGGAATGGGAATAAGAGTGAGATTGAACGTGAGAACGACCACCAAATGGTTGATATGCATAGACAGCAGACATAATGGTGTCTCTTATTCAATATTCAACTTCTTGAAGAAAAAGGAAAGAATAAAATAAAAAGGGAAGAAAAGTTTGAGGGAAGTCCAAGAACAACCGTCGCAGATAAGCGATGACTTAACAAAAAGCTCGCCTATAAAAATGGAACAACCAAAGAAATTCAAAATCAAGATATCAAAACTTGGAAAATCAAGTTATTATACCTAAACAACGCCGAGTGAAATGAAGAAGACGATAAAGGTTCTTCTCTAAAATCACACGCGTAATTTCTTTATGTCCTGTTGTATTTCGTTGTTGATGTTGCTTTTGCCCTTTATAATTTGCTCTTCAATCACGAAAAAAAAATCTGTCTTTTTTGCGTGTAGAGTAGGGTCTTTTCGCTGACAAACAAACGTGCACCGCTTTTCCAATGAGAGGTTTACTTCACAAATTAAAACAAATAGTCAAGTGCTGGGATGGATAAACAGTAGCCTGGCACTTCGGTAAGAACAAGGGTTTGTAAAACTCTTCCGTTCTTGTTGTTTAAGCCTGTAAGGTTCCTCCTTTTTTGTTGTCTGAAAGAGCTCTTAAAGACGTGGAGAGCAAGTGGTTGTTTGAGATATCGGCAACCTTCTCAAAATTGAAAAACTCTGGTCTGGGTCTCTTCTATAACGATATTGACCTTCTTTGGACTTGTAGTGTTCGAAACTCGTAGAACAAGCCAGGTAGGAAGATATCACAAGAAAATGAAACAAAGACTAAGGAACAAACGGACAAATGAACAGTTGTCTTCCTTTCCCGGTACTTTAAAAGACGGGTTGTGTTTGTGTGTGTGTTTTTTTTTTCCTTTTTAGATTAAAAAAAATCCGTATAATCTCCTCAGACCAGGTTAAACTAACACAAAGTTATAACAGTCTTTTAACAAGGAAATCTACTTTGAGATTTTTAATAAAAGAAAAAAGGGGGGTTGGGGTTGGGGGTTGTTGAAGATGGATTTAAAAGGGTATCATCAAAGAAAGAAAAGCGTTCTCTCGACTTTTTTTTATGTTTTCCGTGCGTTGGTGTTGAAGTTTTTTTCTTTTTCGTCTTTCTTTTTTTTGCGTTCGTGGTTTTTCCTTTTTTTGTGTATATTTGCGCAAATTTGCGCAAATGTATGAATCATTTTACGCAAAAGTGCTCTTTCAGAGTATAAATTGGCTTCCAATAATGAAATGAACACATGGCTGGAATTTTCTTATCCACAAAAACACAGCCGTGTTCTTTTTTTGGTTTGGGTTTTGTGTGTTTTTGTGTCACGAATCATTTTCCCTTAAAGAGAGACTGTTCTTTTTTTGGGGATTTATTTGCAAACTTCCCCTTTCGGTTATTCGTTCGTTGTAATTTTAGCGAGGGAACAGCGTCTCATGAGACGTTGTTTTTGCCTTGTACTGGATTAGGTGATTTTGACTGTGAGGATTGGCATTTGAGCTAAAGTTGAGCTTATAGCTTAGAGCTTAGAGCTTAGATATTACATTTATATTCCCATTGTAAATTACTCCAGTATCTATACAAATCTCTCATGGCGACAAAGGCGTAACCTCAAAGTGTGGGTCAGCAACAATGCCAGGGAAAGTTGCCTGGCCAATGCTGATGTCACCCTCGTGGAAGTCAACTGAAAAGTAAATCAACCCTAACAAACTGCCTGCAATGGTGACAGTGTCTGCATCGTCATCGATTGGAATAATCGCAAGGGAACAAGTTCCATCGTCATTTTGAGTTGTAATTTGACGGATTGGTACGGTGATTGAAACTAGTTCGTTGAATTCGTACTCAAAGGACTGAAGCTCATCGCATCCAACGATAAACAAGCCTGCTGCATCTGTCGTCAATTCAACGTAGCCTAATTGATACAAGATATCCTTCAACAATCCCAATGGCAAAGTGGAAAGCTTGACACCAAGGTTGAACTCCGCCCTATAAGTAACATTGTTCAAACGGGTTAACTCCTCCTTTCCGGTTAATACCTTGACGGCAGAGAGGGCAACTTGTAGTGTTTGATCCTCACCAATAAGTGGAATCGTGGTCAAGTTATCGAACAAATTGCTAGCAACACCACCAAAGGTCAACCAGCCTTCGAGCTCCTCTTCGGAAGGTGCAGTCGAAAGACCAAAGGAGAAAGATGGTGAGCCACCAAGCTCTTGAATGATATCCCAAAACCTGGTATCATTTGTACCAACCTTGAAGGGATTTGCCAGTCCAAAGATGGAAGACTCCGTCGAATCAGCAGTAGCACCGATAACAACATCCTTGTAAGTGACTTCTGAGCCACCAAAGGAGATTGATTCTTTACCCCAGATGAGGTTATTGATCTTGCTCAAACCTTCTTGGAAGTTCTTACCAAAATTTGCCAAATCAACACTGACATCCTTGTTCAAACCTTGAATCAAATGAACAATGTCAAAGCCGGAATCCTTGGTGAGGAGGATATCACCAACGGTATTGTCCAATTTAACAACTGATTTTTGGGCACCAACATTTAATTCAACACCGTAAGGGAAGTCGGTTCCCTCAACAACTTTAGCGACTGGAACGCTAAAAGTAGCTTGAGTTGCAGTTGAAATGGACAAAAGTGTCAATAAAATATTAGTTGAGACCATAATTGCACTTACTTTCTCTTTATCTTAGGTAACAGAGCTGATTTCAACATTATTAGAGACATTCAAAGCCACCCACCTCAGAGGACTTTGGTAAATTTATACTTTTCGTCGTCTCCCAAGTGATTAGAATAATGATCAGCGTATCGCTCATCCCTGAACCGACCTTAGCCTATCATAACGATCTTTTAAAATCCCGTACCGGTGAATGTTCCTCCCGAACTAAAAAACACACTTCCATGGATCACTACAGCTGTAAATCACTTTGATTACCTCCCAAGAGCACACTGACATTTCCACAAGACAAAAGGCATGTCTGAGTTAAAGAACATGCAAAGTCATTGCCTCGCTTGAAAATTCATCACGATAACCTCTGCCGAGGTGTCATGAACTCGGGGGAAAACTAGAAGGAATAACTGGTTCACGAAGGCTCCGTGATAACTTAAAGCCCAAGTTAGTAGATTATGCATTAAATATCATTTATTCCGGACTGGACTATCCTAGAAATTAATATGTGCTATATACATGCATACATCAAGCTGGTTACTCATACATTTGGATAAGAGCTCGGCTCGCTGCTTGATGAAATCCAGACTCCAAGCATCAGATTTTGGAACCGGTTTGGATTAAAAGAGTCAAAATTAATAGATAACTGCAACGAAATGCGTGTACTTGCAGTTTTCTTCCAGGGTTTTCGGGACTTATCTACTTGATGCTCATTGCAAAAATCTGGTGTATAATATCAACACGACGTGAATAGAAGACTATTTTAGTATTAGGGAATATCTTGCTGAGTCTAATGGTGGGAATTTGCGCTGGCCAGTTCAATCTATGGCTCGAAAAGTTTATACGTGTATGGGAGTTTACCGTGTATGTCGGATTGGCTGCATATTTCATATAGAGAGCATCACAGGTTTTAGATCGACGTTTATTTTTCCGCACAACATTTGGGTCTTTCATGTAATATATGTATGCACATATTGATGTCATTGAGCTAGGTTATTTCTTAAGGGAAATGCAAGCTTGTTCCGTTGCTATAATAATGCTCGGCAAGGATTTACCAACGGCACTTTCTAAGAAGATAATGTCTCATGGCAAAACAACAAATGTAGAATTTTAACCAAAGAGATATATCTCTGAGTTTTGAATGTATGTTGAATGAAGGCTGACTTTGTTTCAATCCATTGGTGCTGTATTCATTGGGGAGCGATCTTATGATATTAAGTTTTCACGGAGGATCGACTAGGAGGAAAATGCCAGTTAAAATATCATCCGTGTTTTTTTTGCTAAGATACTCTCATAAATACATGCCCTTTTAGCGTCTGCAACAGAATAAACACCAACCATATCTCGTTAATGGATAGCCACAATAGAAACAGGAAATTACGTTCTATTACAAGGAGAGAAATGACTGCTTATGAACATCGTAGGTAAACATAAAGCAACCAGGCACTCAGAAATTGCGGTTGAAACTTTTGAGCCAAGTCTTCTTTGAATAGTACATTATAAGCACGCTCACCATCGCTATAAAAATAGAAAATAATTGGGCGTATGCTTTGAAGGAGTTCAGCTCTCTAAAAACCCCTGAATTCTTTTAGACCACTTGAATAACGGACTAAGAACTGAATGTTAAAGGCCTCGATGTGTGCATGGTTATGGTGAAGTCACAATGTCCAATCATCTAAACCTGATAAATATGATAGGCCCCTTCAAAGGTAATCAAGTCACTAATAAAGAAGGGTAAGTAAAATTTGAAATATTCAGGCAAAAGAACGAAGGGATAGTCACCCCAAATAGGTACTCAGTACAACTAATCCTATTTGGTATGAACCAGTGTGATAACTCACGTTTAGCTTCACTGCAGTAATGGCATGAACCCTCTAAATTGGCAAATTTTGTGTATTCAATCGTTGCAAAGTTGAGAGAAGAGGAATGGAGATACTGTACCTTATTTTGAAACTTTTTAATAATTTTTTCTAAAATGTTGAACTCTCAACTAAATATAAATAATTGGTTTGAAGAAGTACATTTATATTCTCAGTTTTCACTACCTATATCAGTTCAATTAATTAAATTGAAGGCTTCGATTTCAACAGTTTAGACATGAGACCTACTCTAGTCAAAATACTCAATTTTAATCTTTGTCGAAAACCATACACTGGTAAATTATAATAGAGCTTGTCTTTTAATGACATATTGCAGTGTGAATCAAGTCACACCAACTTTTCATATCACAAGGATTACTGGAATTTCGTAGTTCGGAACTCGTCCCTGTTAGCTCAGTCGGTAGAGCGTTCGGCTTTTACAGAACTAACTAGGGGAAGTTGACCGAAATGTCAGGGGTTCGAGCCCCCTATGGGGAGTTCCACTTTATTTTTTTTCTTACTTTTTGGAAAATCGCGTGGGGAACGAAACAACAGTTCTGAACACCTTTCCCTGCTATTGTTGACAAGGCCACTGACTTGGACGACCGATGCCATACAAGATAATAGTGCTACTAAAGAAGCTAGAGTCTTGTTCGTTTATTCATACTAATTTTACTTTATGAATATCGACAAGGAATACTATACCAGGAAGAGAAATCCTATTATCTTGAAGAAGTAAGGCATACTTATGCATACGTATAACTTGGCTTTAACACATACTGATATCCATGTAGATGAACACGCACGAGGTCAACACATCTATAACAGCAGTTCAATATTGAATCTGTTGGTAAATACACCATACCTCTATGCTAGTGTGAAGAGCTATACAACTCCTGTTCTAACTTAAACGTTCTCGTTTAGATAGTTATTTTAGTGCTGTATACTACTATGATTGACTTCACTAGTGCCTTGTTCGGAACTTCATATAAAAAAAAAATCAAAAACTTGATCAGAGCAATGGCACCGAGGCACCGTCACCACGAGGATCAGAACCTGCAGCATAGACCAGCTGCTCACCAGGTTCTTTTTTAATTACCTGTCCACGTCCAAAGACCTTTCTTGCCTCGCCTTCGACAATTCTAATGTCGTGTCCCAGCTTTCTCAGTCCATCAATGACGTTTGAATCAATACCAGTTTCAGCGTTGACCAATGTCACACTGGTACTCACAGGGCCTTGTGCACCAAGTCCTGTATCGGTTGAGGAGAATTTTGGGTGAGGTGCCAATGAAATTCTAGGAGCATCAAGCGCCTCCTGAGGAGTCATACCAAACAGTAACAAGTTGAGATACACTTGAACATGGGCCTGCGGTTGGTTGAATCCTCCTTGGACTCCATAACTTGCATACAATTCCTCCGTTCCATCATCCAATGGAGTGGTGATCATAGCAGGAATAATTGTGTGATATGGACGCTTAGACCCGGCAATAACGTTCTTTGAATCTGGATGTAAACTAAAGTTGGCTCCACGATTTTGAAGGAAGAATCCACGATCTTCAACTAGAATACCGGAACCAAAGTTATGAAACACAGAGTTGATAAAGCTTGCTGCATTTCCATTGCTATCTGTAACGGAGAAGTAAACCGTGTCAGACTTGAACGACTCGTTTGGTAAAGTACCAATTTCCAAAGTGGTATTGTCAAGTACTTTATCCTTGTTAAAGAATTTTGAACGTTCTGCAAAATAAGCAGAAGTCAGTAGCTGTTCCTGTAATGGTATTGGAGAATTTGCAATCTTGAAGTTCTTTGAAACATGAAATTGATCATGAACATACTCTTCACTATCTTTAAATGCTAGTTTCAAAGACTCAATAATCAAATGGAGGTATTCAACGGAGTTATGCTCAATCTCAGATAGTTTAATATCACCTTTAGAATCCAATGTCTTGATCAGACCCAATGTGAGCTGTGCGATGATTCCAGAACCATTTGGTGGAATTTCCCACAATTTCTTACCCAAGAATTCAAAGTGCAATGGAAATACTTGAGTCGAAGAATGTGCTGCTAGGTCTTCTAATTTCAACAACCCACCACGGCTTTGAACCTCCTTCACAATTGATTCAGCAATCGGACCTTCGTAAAATGCATCACTTCCGTTCTCAGCAATAAGCTTCAAGGTTTCAGCCCATCTCTTGTTTTTCATCAACTGACCAGGTTTAGGAGCTTTTAACCCTTCATTTGGCAAAAATGTCGATAGTTGTTCTCTGAGGAAGTCATCCCCCTTCACAGAGTTCACTTTCTTTAGAGTTTCCTCGCTCTCTTTGTAAAGAGAAGCACTTATTTCAGAGATTGGATATCCATTCTCAGCGAGCTCTATTGCTGGTTGTAAAACCTCAGCAAAAGTAACTTTACCAGAACCCCATGTTGAAATTGCATTCTCCCAGGCGGCTACCGCACCAGGAACGTTTACAGTCAACGGAGAGCTCACTTTCAGTCGGTTATTTTCAACATGATCTGGGTACTTGGAATTGATCAAATCGAGACTTATCTCAGACGCAGATCTACCACACCCGTTAAGACCATGAACCTTTTTGCTCTTGTTATCATAAAAGAGAATAAACGCATCACCTCCAAGATCTGTTGAAGCTGTCTCAGTGATGCAAAGTGCAGCGGAAACAGCAACAGCGGCATCGATGGCATTACCGCCTTTCTCGAGAATTTTAACACCAGCGGCATTGGCTAATGGTTGGGTCGAGGATACAACACCCTTTGTTGAGTAAACAGTTGATCTTCTTGATTGGAATGCGAGGGACATATGTGGCCTTTATGGTTCCTGAATTCTTCTTGCCTATTGAAGAGGATTTTTGACTGGAAAAGGAGAAAATCTCTAATAACTGATTGTCAGGAGAAACTTTCCGATCTTTTATAGTCTCACCCACGATGACTCAATCATCAATCACATACAAAGTCACACTATGGCGCCGTAAATCCATCAACTTTGCAATTTTTTGCGTAAAAGGCTGCGGTGGGTTTCGCCTGCCTGGAGAACCCGGCCGCGGGGAAGTTGAAGAGAATAACTTCATTGTTCCATCGGACATAATGGGTTTCCACAACAGGGCTCGTTAATTGAACAACATAAGGAGCGGTTATTTTTACATTTTATCCATTCGCGAAATCTGAAAGGAATACGAATCTGATATCCTAGTGCACTGATTGGCAGGTTCACCAATGTTCTAGGTCGATTGACCATGGCTTCCAGAGTGGTTTCCAGCGTAGGAACCCCAACCTCTCTTGCTGTGTGGTTAAAGCCGGATTTCCAAAGGACATCTCCGAGAGCCTGAAGCATCAGCTAGTGTGCCCCTACCGTTGCGGAATCTCACGGATAAACGTTTCTTTCTCATCGTTGATACTTCTAAATTTGTTGTGATGGTGGAGCAGAAAGAGACATTGACAGGTTCAATTCCAAGCAGAAACGAATTCCAAGATGGCACCAACAAACACAGGAAGAATCATCGCAGGATTCATAGGGTTGGCTATCGGTGGTGGTGTGACCTACTACTTGACAAAGGACTTCCAACTCATAAAGTTTACTCCAGCAACTCCAAACCCAGATGGTACATACCCTCCAAAGAAAGTATCAGTGACCTTTAGAGAGATGCAACCGTTAGAACTGACACCAGAAGCACAGAAGAAAAGGGAACAGAACCTTGCTGAACGTGCGAAGAAGAACGAAATCGAACAGATCATTCAAGAACCAACTTCATGAGATGTGTACTGTCTCCCTGGCACTTATGGCCTTTTACTTCTTATGAATTGAACGATACATATATATTTATATCTTGTTGTCGCCTCTCAAACTTGGAAGATGGATCAGACCGTATCAGTTATGATTTGATCGGTGAATTTGATTAATCATATCAAGTTGCTAGTAGATCCATTTGTGCCTCTAGTGATCCAATTTGAGCTACATTGGAACTGTAATTCTTGGTCGGTTAATACACCTCTTTGTTTCTTCAATTCTTGATGAGGATTGGTAGGGTTACTCTTGTTACTCATTTGACTCGCAGAAATGATACATATGAGAAGACCACTGTGGCAGCTTAATGGAATACTCATGTCAGTCATATAATTACTTGTTGGTCCTCTTTCTACTCATAGACATTTGAATGGACATTGAAGACCATGAGGAGATATAACTATGGGTTTAGACCGTGTCCAGGACTTTCAATGGAATCCAAGTGATCCTACTAACTAAGTGAAGTGGGTCAACGATCGTCTCCAAAGGGAACAGTTCTTGGAGAAAGATACCGAAATCACTCATGAGGAATCGTTAACATCAACAACAAGACATATCTTCCAAGACCCTGAGGTGGCTTTGCATCACAAGAAAAATTTTAAATCATGATCACTTAGACACTACACACACTTGGACACTTAGAGATGAGACTCTCCACCTTTGATAAAAAATCTATTAACATTTTCTAATAGTGTACGGACATCCATCATTATGTTACTGATAGGTTGGCCCTCAGAGAAGTTGAACAATGGGGATTCTAGGCCATCTTCAGCAGTGGTCTGGTATTTCTCTTTTTTGGTTCCCTTGAGATTATGGCCAGGATCTCAAATTGAAGTTTGGATCATATATGCTACACTGACAGTGTTGCTTGATTATGCTCTACTTTTAGGCTATTTCGACCTCATAGACTCCTCATAACTCCAATTAGGTTTGTGAAAGAGTTGCCATGGCAGTATTGGTCAATATATTTCCCCAAGCAACTGGTATTGTATGGTCAGGTTTCCACCGTGCGGATGGTGGTCCATTGTATCGTAGATGTAACAATTGGTTGGTTGGTACTAGTATTACATGTTTCATTGTATGTATTGGAACCAGACAGTATTGTATTTTTAGAAACAAGAAGAATACCCAGGCGTGGAACAAATCTATACACGATGGAAGAAACATATACAGAGAATCATCCACCGATGTTGAAAACAAGAGGATAATTTTTCAATTTGTTTACTGATGTGTCAACCTCGGTATGTACTCTCTGTATGATTTGAAATGTCTGTATCTATTTTAAAGAATCTATTTTCTAATCTTTGCCCAAGCCACGTAGCTCTTACTATTGAACAGCATCTACTTGAACAACTTGTTTGTTCTCCTGAACAAGTCCATAGGTTTTAGCATGCTTCTCTCAACAGTCGTCAAGAACATGTTGATAATTCCCCGCCTGTGCAGTCTCTTGCATCTTGTCATCACATAGTCAAGCAAAAAATGGCAATGTCTCAACATTACCAAAAAACACTGCATTCACACAATCCAATTATCCACGTCAATTTTCATACATATCTTGTATCTATATTTAATCTATGGATTATAAGTAGATACTTTGTCTTTTAATGTGAAGTGCTTTGGTGTCTATATCTTCCATCATGTTCAAACGCTCGGTGTTACTCGGTTCGAATACCTTCAACTATATCAACGAACCTATATTGCCGACTTCTACGCCCATGTGTTTTTTACACAACAGCACCACGGTATAAGCTACACTGTACACACAAGAGCTACTTCTCTCTCCTACTGTATATTTGCTATTCCAGCTAAGTGCTTGGAACGCTTTTTGAGCGGAAAATAGGACTCCATTGGGGTAAGCCTCTGATGATAGGCCCTGTCAATTGTTATTCTCACTATCAAGGTTAAATCCATGGACAACTAGGCTCTAAAATACCACAATCGCCCTTCATCCAAACCAAACCACACCAAACCATACCAAACCGACTGGAGTATCTTATCCTGCTCAACCAAAACCAACCCTACACAAACTGAAACTAATACAACACAGCGTTCGACTGTCCTTATACAAATCAACCAAACCCGTACATCTCACCCGAAAATTCAAGCAGAATGTATGCGTGCCTTGGACATAAATAACGCTCGCCATGCATTAGAAAACTGTAAGGTGATCCTATGTTGCGCATACCAAAGAATATACCCCTATAAAATTTTTTCCCCTTCTCAGCATAGCCACATTTTTGTTTGTGTTTTTGTGTATGGCCCTTTTAAATTTCACCGAGGCAACTTTTAAACGCGTTGAAACCAGCTGTTTTTTTCTCTTCTGCCTGTGAATGTATTTTTAAGTGTCGGTGTGTTTTTATGTGTGTTTCGTGAATTGGTCAACTTATCAAACAATCGATGCTTTGTTGTTTTTTGTTTTTCTAGTTTTTCTTTGGTTTCCCTTCACTCTTTGACCTTCTTTACACTCGCGGTTTTCCTATTTGTTCCATCAGTTGTTGACACATCTAACACCCACCTGGCTTGGTTTTTTTGTCACAATGAGGGCCATGACAAGCTCTGAAGAGGAAAGTCGTTCAGAGTGTGAGAGGGAAAAGTCCTCGTCGCAGGAATCCATTGACAAATTTGCTCATCTGAATGGATTCGACACGAAATCACCATATGATGACTCGGGAAACTTCCCCCATATACATTACAAGACTAAGATTCATCCCTTGAGGTTTAGGATAAGACAAGTGCTACTACCCTTGATCAGAGCAGAGACGCCAATTCTTTCAGACATTCAACAGAGACTGAGAAGTCCCCTTTTGGATTATTACTTTGCATGGACAGCAAACTTAGCCGCACATACTTTTTACGTGTTGATGTTACCTCTTCCCTGCTGGTTTGGATACGGTAAAACTACTCGTGATTTGGTGTTTTTATTAGGATATGGTATCTACTTGACTGGATATATCAAGGACTTTTGCTGTCTACCACGTCCAAGATCACCACCTTTGCACAGAATCACAATGTCCGGTTATACTGCAAAGGAGTACGGATTCCCTTCATCGCATTCTGCAAATGCCACTGCTGTCTCGGTGTATCTAATGTTTGAAATCTGGAAGCACAGGGATTCGTTTGGCAGTACAAGTTCATTCGTCTTAACCTCTTTGATTCTATCGATGTACTACTTTTCACTGATCTTTGGAAGAATATACTGTGGAATGCACGGTTTCGCTGATATCATCGTTGGATCGCTAATCGGTGGTGGGTTATACTCGTTAAGAATATGGACTGCAAAC
This sequence comes from Williopsis samutprakarnensis, assembly GCA_030569715.1. NCBI lineage: Eukaryota > Fungi > Ascomycota > Saccharomycetes > Phaffomycetales > Wickerhamomycetaceae > Williopsis > Williopsis samutprakarnensis. The sequence continues at coordinate 170,839 of JAJMLQ010000126.1, forward strand.
AGCTACGATAAGTTTATTTTGGAGAGACCTCCTTATGTTGTCTTGTCGGCTGTTTTGTTCGACTATGCATTGATCTATTTCCATATATCTCCAGTGGATGATTGCCCCTGCTATGACGATTCCGTGGCGTTTATAGGTGTCATCATGGGATTTGAACTTTCAAACTGGATCTTTGTGAGAACCGATCTTCGGTCAGATTTGACGAATCCATTAGATATCAGCATGCCTTATTCGTTTGAACAATCTGGGGTACTGAAATCTCTGATTCGTGTCATCATAGGCATAATGCTCGTTGCCATTTGGAAAGAGGTTTCCAAACCTTTGTTACTGAAACTATTCCAGCCAATATACAATTTGTTGAATCATAAGTCAGATGCACCAACGTTCAACAGAATCAGATCTGCAACTATGGACAAACATGAAGCAGATGTTACTGGATTTGTCAAAGAAATGAGCTCACATAAGACAAGGGATAGCGTTGGCCCACAATCCACAATCGATTTAACAGAATTTGAAGATTTAAAAGAGCATAAAGAATACTTTGAAGCATTGGATAAACTACAACAGAACAATGTTGTGTTCACCTGTGGAGTGTTCAAGAATCGTTACGATATCACAACCATTGTACGTCTCATTGTGTACGCTGGAATTCCATTCATTGCAATGGTTGTATTCCCAATGTTGATGTGCCTAATAGGACTATGACCATATGATGTTTTTTCTCTTTCTGAGCTATCATTTCTAAGCCTGACAGAAAGAATGGGAAATGGATATGAATAAATTCCAAAATTAATCACTTTATGACTTTTGTAGCTATTTAATCAGAAAATACCACAGTAAAATCTTCTGGAGAGGGAAGAAATGCAAGAGCCCGGTAGAATCCCCCGGTGGAACCCCCCCCCCCCGCCGCCGCCGGGGACTATATATAAATGCCCATCCATCTCTCTAACCTCTCTAGCCAAATTTACACAGTTTCTCAATCACCAGTTGGTTTATAAGATGAGATTTACAAATGTACTCACCATTGCTTCAATAGCGTGTGCTGCCTCTGTGTGGGAATCAATTCAACAAAGCTTTCTTGGACAAGTATACCATCAGGACTATGAATTAATATCGCTTCATAAGAGTCTTGTTGATATACCTTCAGTTTCCGGTGATGAAGAAGCTGTTGGGAAGTTTTTGCAAGGATACTTAAAACAAAATGGATTCACAGTGGAATTACAATCTGTTAAACCTGGTAGGGATAACGTGTATGCGTATTTCGGCTCCCAAAGAAACACCACTGTGTTGTTAACATCACATATCGATACTGTTCCGCCTTATATTGCTTATTATCAATCAGGAAATAGGATATATGGGAGAGGTTCAAACGATGCAAAGGGATCTGTTGCGTCCCAAATCATTGCCTTGATGGAGTTGTACGAATCTGGTGAGGTTGGTGAAGGCGATGTATCGCTCTTATTTGTCGTTGGGGAAGAGTACGATGGGATTGGAATGAGACACGCTAGTGATAAACTCGATGCTTATTGGGAGCATGCTATCTTTGGTGAACCAACAGAGTTGAAGCTAGGTGTTGGACATAAGGGTATTTACAACATTGAGATTGAAGTTGAAGGTAAGGCGTCACATTCTGGTTATCCACAGTTGGGGATCGACGCCAATAAAAAGTTGATTGATATTCTATATCAAATTGAGCATGCTGAGTACCCAACAGATAAGCTATTGGGTAACTCAAGCGTAAACGTTGGTATCATCGAAGCAGGTGTTGCTGCCAATGTTGTTTCTCCAAAGGCACATGCAAAGATTCTCATCAGAGTTGCGCATAGTACCAGCACTGTCAGTGGGACCATTAAGCATATTATCGATGAAGCCAATAAGGAGTACGATAACGTTAAACTGATAGATATACAAAACAAGGAACCAGTCTATTTGGATTTTGAAGTTCCAGGGTTTGAAACCGTCGTCCTAGCCTATTTCACAGATGTTCCAAATCTGGAGAGACCCTTTAAGAGTAGATACCTTTACGGGCCAGGTTCCATCTTAGTAGCGCATTCAGCAGACGAATACATAACCGTGGAGGATCTTAAGAATGCTGTCGATGGCTATAAAGCACTCACAAGATATCTCTTGAAGTAATAAATACGTTTCTAATATTGTTCCGTAAACCACGTACTACCGTGCTTGTTTATGAAAATTGAAGACGCGCTTGTTACGAAACTGTGCTTTGTTTAGACGTAAACAACGAATATCAACAATCCATGGGAAGAGGCGCTTTAATCCTTGTTGAAGGACTCGATAGAGCCGGTAAGACAACTCAAACCACTGAACTTGTTACCAGATTACGTAACGAGGGATTTAACGTTGAACTGATCAAGTTTCCTGGTACGTCTGAACAACCTCATTTCTTCAAAAACACATAGTACTAACTGTGGCGGGATTCATATCAACAGATAGAACTACACCAATTGGTAAGCTGATCAACTCGTACCTCGTTGATAAGTCATTTGAGCTTTCAGATGAATCAGCTCATCTTCTGTTTTCAGCGAATAGATGGGAACTTTCCAATGATATAAAAGAGAAATTGCACAAGGGCACAATTGTGGTGCTTGATAGGTATGTTTACTCTGGTGTGGCATACACGGCGGCAAAGGGTTTGAACACTCAGTGGTGTCTTAATCCAGATATTGGACTTCCAAGGCCTGATTTGACCATTTTCCTAAACTTGAACGACAACCAGTCTACTAGAAGTGGGTTTGGAGATGAACGGTACGAAGTCTCTGAGTTTCAACAACAGGTGAAACTACAGTTTGAAAAGTTCTTTGATGAACCAAATTGGGAAACTTTAGTCGTTGATGGTAAAAGTATAGAACAAGTTTCTAAAGAAGTCTGGACCTTGGTACAAGACGTGTTATCCAAGGATTTGAAGCAAATTGAACTGTTTTAATGTGTTGTTTATATATCTTTTGTTTATTCAAGCGCTTCAATTTCATCAAATCTATTAAGAATCACCTCCTTTGACGTTTCTTGTAATTCGCCTCCGAGGAAGATCTCATCAAGGCATTCGTACACTTTGTAAAAATTGAACACGAGATCCAATTCACAAACGTTTTCAAAGTGTTGATCTAACACTTCCACTAGTAGATGTATGGCGGATAAATAGGCAAGTTCGTCATCTTGGAGATCGATGCTGGCAATGAAGAATAACCCAGCGTAGCGCTTATATACCAACTTGGAGTCCTGCAACTCGACAAAGTTACTGTGTTGTTTATGTTCTCGTGATGAGATCAACTTGTGAACGTCCACGTTTATCCTGTACTTTTCATCATGCTGAAACAGGTGTTAGCTATGTATATGTGTGTGTCATGAAACAGTATACGCCCAGAAGATACTTACTGTATAGTTCCGATACCATTTGGCAAGCCGCACTTTACCTTGACGGTTCATGCTGATGAGATAATGAAGTCCCATGGCTTGCTTGTTTGATAATGGTTGAAGGCTTCCGGTCCTTGGATTGTATTACGGATTTGGTTGGTATTTCTCCTCACAACAGTGGTATGGCCTGTGATGACAAGAGAGATCTACCCCAATGATAGCTAACCTGTGAACCAGCTGAAGATCAAATTCACGGTGTAATGAACAAACAGTCTCTTCAAAGGTGTTGATATGCTACTATCGTTGATGCGAAGAACCCGCGGTAACTTTAGCTACCGATGGGCTCAGTTCCGACCCATTGTTACCCCTCGAAAATCAGCGCTGTTTCCCATACCCGAGGCTTCTTTTCTCCACACAAATCGGGGCATAAAAACCGGTCGTCGAGGATTCCAATTTCTTCTTTACTTTGAACAGAGAAATACCCTTGGAGTAAGATATCGACGAGTATGGAATCTAAGAAAGTATCTGTACAGATTGAGTCGTTTCGTACGAACTTTGTCTCATTGCCCACTTCAATGGTGGGCATGTTGAACAGTGCTGATATTGTGAGTAGCGCATTGAATTGAAGAAGAATGGGGAAGAGAATGAGTACTAATGATATACAGCCATCACAAAACGTTGTTGTTGAGTTGAAGTGGAAAGACAGGAGAAATAACAAACCTCATCTTGTGTATGCTGGTTGGAATGGACTCCATACAGACAAATCTATTGCTATTGACCCGACTTTTGCTCAGAGCGTGGAACTCACTGATAAGCAGCTCGTCGACATCAAGGTTGACTTGGACATTCCAACGGTGTCTACGGTGGAAGTTGAGCCTCTCACTGAGTCAGATTGGGAAATCATAGAGCTACACGCAGGTGCTGTGGAGAATCAGATCTTGTTCCAAACAAGAGCTGTTCAGATGAATAAACCATTTGTGGTGTATCCATCTGAGACGGTGTCTGCAACGTTAAAGGTGATTAAAATGGACCCTGAACCTACAAATATAGGCAAAGTTGCTAAACTAGTCAATGATACTGAGCTTCACGTTGCTCCCAAAACAAGAAGATCCAGACGTAAGAAGAGTTCTTCTGCAAGATCCGTCTCAAATGGACGTCCAACTAGTGAATCGGCTCCTTCAGTATTGGAAAGAGGTATTGCACTGCCTCATAAGTTGTTTGATGGCTATGAATCCACCTCTTATGTGGTGTATGCAAACTTTGACCAGATCATGATTCCTCTACAGAATGCACAATTTGTGAATGTTTCTATCGTTGCGGGTCCCGATGCACTAAAGACCCAACAAGTCGATGCAAAGGCTCAGGTTATATCGAAGAAAATCGGTGCAAAGCTGGTGCATCACCCTTCTGTGCAATCCCAAGTTGGGTTATCCAGGTTATTGGCCATTGCACTGGATGTTGATGGTGAAATTGGGTTCATGGTTAAGTTGGAAAGGACCACGCCTTCACCAGTCACCAAATATCCAACATTGATAGTGTCACCACTTACTAGTGAATCTAAGCCAGATTCATTGAATGAGTTGAATATTAGTAGTACACAGGGTCAAAGGGAAAAGGAATTGAAGAGACTGAAAATACAGAAGCAAAAAGAAGAAATTGGTAAACACTTTTTTGATTTGGAATTGAATAAAACATGTTTGACTAAAGGCGTCAAACTACCAATAATGGCTGGATTCCCAGAAGGTTGTGTTCTGCATTTTAAAGATCAACTAACGTTATTGGCTCCATCTGAAGATTCAAAGCTATCCTTTTCCATAGGGGAAGACATTCTTGTTCCAAAATCACAGGTTCCTTCCTCGCTCACTGTTAAAACATTACCAAATGATACGATTTCCATTGGAACCGAAGAAACTTCTAAAAAGATCAAGAGGTCGTTGAAGAAGGGCAAAGTTGGAGTGTTGGTTTATGGGCCAGCTGGATGTGGCAAATCCCTTTTAGTTGATGAGATTACGAATGAAATATCACAGAAGGGTACACATATTTTGAAGGTTGAATGTAATGACTATTCAAAAGAATCCGTCTTAAACATCAAGGAGAAGCTTGATCTGTGGTTGAATAAGTGCTCTTGGTATGCACCAAGTGTGCTCGTTTTGGAAGGATTGGAATTCTTGTTCCCAGTTGAGGCTGAAAACATGGACTCTTCCCAAACCAGACAACTATCAGAATATTTCATTCAAGCTTCGAATACTGTGATGCAATCTAGAGCCGTGTCCATCATAGCCACTGCAAAGTCCAAAGAAGCTGTTCATAGCATTCTCTTCTCAAGTCATTGTTTTGAAGAAAATATTGCTATCAAGGCACCACTGAAGGAAACAAGACAAAGAATTATTGAACACTACCTTCAAAAGTATGGCCTCTCTCTTGCTAAGGAGTTTGATGGATCAGAGATGTCTCAAGAGACTGAAGGGTATTTACCAAGCGACTTAAAAGTTCTGGTGGACCGAATCAATCATGAGGCGATTTATGAGGCAATTGAAAGAGACAGTTCCCTTTCAGACGTTACTAATAAATTATTCACCAAAGCCATCACTGGTTATGTCCCCTCCAGTTTGAGAGGTGTTAAGCTTCAAAAATCCACCACAAGCTGGTCCGATATTGGAGGATTAAAAGAAGCAAAGTCCATCCTTCTTGAATCTTTGGAATGGCCAACCAAATATGCCCCAATTTTCAAAGCAGCAACTCTTCGTCTCAGATCGGGAATCCTTTTGTATGGTTATCCAGGTTGTGGTAAGACGTTACTGGCATCTGCTGTTGCAGGTCAATGTGGCTTGAATTTCATCTCCGTTAAAGGTCCTGAAATCCTGAACAAGTACATCGGTGCCTCTGAACAATCTGTTAGAGAGCTCTTTGAACGAGCTCAAGCTGCAAAGCCTTGTGTCTTGTTCTTTGATGAATTCGATTCGATTGCCCCGAAGAGAGGTCATGACTCCACCGGTGTTACTGATAGAGTCGTTAACCAAATGCTTACACAGATGGATGGTGCTGAAGGATTGGATGGAGTGTATGTTTTGGCTGCAACCAGTCGACCAGACTTGATCGATTCAGCCTTGTTACGTCCTGGAAGATTGGACAAGAGCGTCCTGTGTGGCATGCCTGACTTTGAGGAGAGATTGGATATCTTGAGAGCCATAACGAAGACAATGACTCTTGCCGATGATGTTTCATTGGATGAGATTGCAGAGAAATCCGATGGGTTCTCCGGTGCTGATATGCAAGCCCTGGGGTACAACGCATACTTACAAGCCGTTCATAAGAAACTAGAACTTGACGAAGCAGCTTCTGAAGGCACCGTGAAGGCAGGAAATGATGATGTCCATGAATTCTTCCAAGTGACATTGGATCAATTGAAAGCCAATGCCCATCTTAAGCCCCATGAAAGAACAAAGGCCTTGAGACAAATTGGACCTTTATTGAAAAATCTCAACGAGACTTCTCAAGAGCCAACTTCTACAGAGAAGTCTAATGATGAAGACAACGGTGTTGCCATACAACACAGTGACTTTGTCACCGCATTGGACGGCACCAAACCAAGTATTTCAAACTCGGAGAAGAGAAAGTTATCTTTAATTTATGAAAAGTTCGTTGCTGCTCGTGATGGGAACATGCAAGACGGTACAGCAAGTACAGAAGTTGGTGGAAGAACCACTCTGGCATAATTCAATATGATATATATTACACATATATGAGCAATATATTGAGATGATGGATCTGTAGTGATACCAGGTACAATGCTCTTGATGAAGGTTGATATATTGTGGGTGCTTCACTCAAGATGTGCTTGGATCATTGCTGGAAGATATTGGTGTTTTTTTGTTATCAAATCAGAGCTCTGTATCTTTGAAAACATCAACATCATTTCTGTAGCAATCAATGTTATTACTCAATATAGGGAACCTGAGAGTCAAGCTCTCGTACTCTTCTGGGCTTAGTTGGAGCACTTTCCTTCTATAATAACTGTTAGATGCAACCACTTCGCAACGGTACACCCGAACACCAGCCAACCCCCGGGAAGTTGGCTTGGGTATTCCGAGGTGCTGCACCACCGGATGTCTTGTTTTTACAAAATTACACTTTGGTTAGTGCAACATATTTCAAAAATGTAAACAAAAATAATAAACAAAACAAAACAAAACAAAACAAAACATTCAACTTAGGGGGTGAGTATTAAACGCTTTTACAACATCTAACACCATTCACATCAATTTTGAGTGGTATTAAAACATCTTTGAAGTCATGTCACTTTGGTCGATCCAGGCTGCGAAGAAAAAAGATGAAGTCCCTGGCACGTCCAAGTGGATCAGAAAGGAGCTGTTTACTCTTCATGATCTTATTATGAATGATGCTGAACAGTTTGCGTATTCAGTGGCTGCTGATCTCACTTGGATAGATGAACAAATGGAAGAAATCTTGAACGAGAGTACAGAGTAAGTACCATTACGTTAATCTCTTTGTTTTTGACCTTTTATGTTCTAACAATCCATTAGGAATCCACGATTATTACTTGAGTCTCCTAAAAAGCTCAAGGGGAAGGATTCTCCAGTGAAGCAGATAAGAGATTTGGCTGTTATGATGAAATCACCTTTGAAAGAGATGGATAACAATGCTTTAAGGCTCTCTCCCATTAAGTTTCGCACCCATGTGCCCCCTTCCCCTTCCCCTACAAAACCACAGAAGGTTGAGCTATTACCTGAACCTCATAATGATGACAACGCCAACCCATTTCACAAGGTGCCAGCTAATGTGAGCTCCGAATCGAAGGAAGAAGTTTTGAGGCCTATCATGATTCCGGTGATAGATGACAGTCAATCGGACTACAACGCTTCAGCTGAGCAGATTTCTTTCCAGGAGATCAGAACAGCTATACGTAAAAGTATAGTTCAGAAATCCAAACCAACTCCAGGAGAACTGTCTTCCTCAGAGAGCTCTTTCAAAAGTGCAGATGAAACACCTCAGCCATCATCTATGGTTGTGAACCCAACAAGTTCAATACACACAAAGCAAGATGGTGAGGAAAATATTTCGGTGGAAACGGTGAAAGTACCATTAAAGGATGAAACAGATCGTAAGAAATCATTTGTCTCAAACACTCCACCTCCACCTAAAAGAGAAAGTCAAGGTTTTGCATTATTACCCCATAGGGAGCCTTTGGCAATGAAATCTACAAAGAAGAAGCCAATAGACAAGCTTCCATCAAACCTTGGCGATAGCGATTATCACCAAACAGCTCATGTTCCAAAGGTCTCCTTATACCCAACGCTAAGTCTGGAAACGTCAAATTCACCTACTGTTAATATTTCATCACTAGAGAAGATACCAAAGGATGCTTCAACTGCAAGTCAAGTTGAACCAAACACTGTACTGACATCTTCAAAGATTCCAAAACTTGCACCTTCGGAGCTGAACAGCCCAATCCATACACGGAAACAAGTTTCTCCAAGCAAAATTCAAAAATCACCGTTTTCTAATCTTTTTGCCTCTGTGAATTCCACGTTAAAAAGGGCCAGAAGTAAGTTCATCTCTGAGACACAGCACGTTGTTTATTCACCAGAAAAAACGTCAATCTCACGAGTTTCTCCACAGAAGACAAAGCGTGACCATGCAACTAAGGTTAAGCAATGGTCCAGAAATGATAAAGAAGTTGAACTGATTACACGTCTCAATGTTCCAACCCATTCGAGTCAATCAAAGGGAAAATCTATCAGTCCTAAGAAGAATGAAGCACAGGTGAAAAGTCCTCAGAAACTTACAATAAAGAGTCCTCAGAAAGTTGTGAAGAGCTTGGAACAGTCTTCTACTTCTCGTCTCCAGACGGACTTGGTCCATCAAGAATCTCGAAATGAAGACGGTCGATCTAGTTCCAAATTCTCCCCAGTGAAGAGCATATATGGTTCGTTGAGAAAAGAAATGAACGAATCTATCAAACTTTCACCGGTGAAACCAAGTGAAAAGGAAAACGTTCAAAGAAACCTCACCCGTATGTCTCTGACAAAACATGATGAAAACAATCCACCCCCTCGAAAGTCATTGGCTCGTACAGGCTTAACGGGGATTTCTCTCGAAGCCAAAACCAAGGGAAGACCTAAATCACTTGTTGGTGATCAATTGGTAAGGCCATTGAAACGCAAAACACAAACTGAAGATGAAGTCAAGTCGATAAATACCTCCCAGGCGTATAGAAAAATTGGGACGAAGATTGTTGCACCAAGTACTCTACAGACCAAAAACCACCAAGATGTTAAGCGTCGTCGCACAGCTGAACAAATACAACAAGTGCTACAAAAGAGAGCTAGTCGTGTTTCTCAAACAGGTACTAAGGCACCATCTGTTGTCAGAGAAGAATCGGCCATGAAGCCTTTGAAGCCAGTAGCGAAATATCCAACATCTACAAACCAAAATTTGATGAAGACTGCCATGTTACAACATGCCAGAATGAACAACGAAGGAAAGGCGAATAATCCGTTTCAAACCGGCTCATCATTTGATGAGGCCAGTTTTCCTAGTACCCCTAAACCAGCAGGATCTGAACTTCCAGAGATTTTCTCTGAAAGCGATGATGACGAAGAGGGTAGTGTATTGAAAGATTGGGCCAATTCACCTGAATTGAAGCAAATATTGATCAATCAACAGCACATTGATCCTGATAAAGTGTTTGGCCCTGTTGCCCCTCTTCAGATGGAAGAAATCTTCCACGCATCTAAATCTGTTTCCAAGTTTAAGCATCGTGGTTCATCGGCACAGTGGACAAGAGATGGTCTGACTACACAAGAGGTTGATAACTACAAGAACAGGGTGTTGAGGAGATGATGTATCGATTGTTATTTGTTTTAAACGTCAAATATTCACGATAGTAGAGTTCTCTTTTTAAGTGCCACTTCTTTACTCCATTTGGAGACCCATTCTGCACTGTCAACCTTCGGTACAAAGTATAATCTTACGCTGTAATCAAAGAGAGGAATCTTTGGAGATTGGGTACTGAGTGCTTTGTTCAAAGTTGCCTTCTTTCCAACTTTGATTAATCCACCAGATTCTGTCTCCATAAATGTCTCCATAGTCTTTGGTGTAAAATTTTTGTGCTTTGGATCCTCAAACCACTCAGCAGGTCTATCAAGCACAATCTCCATGAGCTCTAATGGTGAGCTCAACTCAGAAATCTCTGCGATGAAATCGAACTCATCCGATGTTGGATAGATAATGGTTGCTGGTAAAATTAGTTGGGATTCGACATCCTTAGCATCTTCCAAATGGATCTTAGCACCTGAGAGAATCTCTGCGGGCTTTGGTGTTGCAATATTGGTATAGCCTCTAAACTTTATGGCATCGTTCAACAGTGTATCTAAGGCAAGCTTTTCTATTCTTTCCTTTTCTTTTCTTTGTCTAACTTCTTCCACTTGTCTTTCCTTCTCTGTGATCTGACGCAGCAATGCACTTGAAGCAAGGTTATCAGGTTTAATCTTTAAACTGAACTCCAATGCCTGTTTAGCTTCATCGTACTTTTCAATGGCAAAGAATGCCTTTGCCATCCTGTAGTAAGCTTTGACATTTTTAGGGTCCAATTTCAACCCTTCCTTACAGTCATTGATACATCTTCTGTAGTTCTTCAGCTCCAGGTTACAAGCCGCCCTGTTTAAGTACAGAGATGAGTTGATTGAAGGGACTTCGCATTTCACCGCGATACCTTTTGTATAGAATTCCACAGCACCTTTGTACTGCTTAGCCTTGAACTGATCATTACCTTGATTTTTGAAGTTCGTAGCCACTTCATCCGGTTCTCCTTCGTACGCTAAAGCCTTGAGCGCCTCAAGCTCGATATTCTCGCCCCCTGAACCGTCGGTCTCATCGATTTGGGTCATAAAGAAGGGCAATCTGTTTAATTCGCCCATCACCTCATCGGTGGACTTGTCAGAAAATTGTTGAAGTTGTGGAGGCAGTGCTGGATCACCGGGACCTGGGGCATAGCGCTTCGTCTTTGATGTCTTTTCTGGAAGTTCTGTAATCTCCACCATCGCGATGATTTGAGTATTACGCTTGTATCTTTTGTAAGTTTTATGACTTGTTTGATTAGAATTATGCCTCGGAACACCAACAAGCCAAAAAGAAAAAAAGAAAAAACACAAAAACTCATCATCATCGGTAAGAGACACACGCAATGCCCTCTGCGTCCAAAGGGGTGCAGTGCTCTTTCAACTGACATTGCAATTATTCCAAATTATATCGGGAAAATTATAACTTATCAACAGTGTAAGCGCACAAAATCCCTTTTAAATGCGTTTTGGATCGATGGTTTTGTGTAAATTGTACCGCTGACACCTCAGCGCTGTCTCTTGAAGGTTGGTATTTGTGGCACATGTTAATGGATCCATGGGTATTAAATAGACAGAGAGGGAATAAATTGTTCAGTTTACCAGCAGATTCGATCATAGTTTTGGATAAAAGCGAATGAAAATGCTGGGGCATAGGAACATTGTTCTTTGTTTTGATGGCACGGATTGTAATTTTGGCCCTGATCCATATACAAATCTCCTCAAATTGTTTCTGACATTGGAGAAGGATGACCCTACACAACAGATATGCTATTACCAACCTGGATTAGGAGCCTCTATCTCTGTCAGTATGAATAACGCATGGGATGTTCTTACTAAGATGAATGACTTGGCTGATGCAGCCGTTGCCTTCAGTTTAGATCAACACGTTCAAGACGCATACCGTTTCTTGATGCGATTCTACCACGAGGGGGATAGGATCTATCTCTTTGGCTTTAGGTATACAGAGACCTCTGTCTTTGCTGTGTTTAACAGCTCAAACTAACAAAGGAATCCAGTCGAGGTGCATTCACTGCACGTGTCTTGGGCTCTATGATTGACCGTGTTGGATTGTTAAACCCAGGGCTAGAAGACCTCATAGAATCACTGTGGTCCATATACAGTGCCTGGGAATACACTGCACAGCCTAGTCAACCTGATTATACCACAACACTTGTGGAAGAGTTCAAATCAACATTTGCAAGAACAGTTTCACCCCTCATCGAGTTTATGGGGTTGTTCGACACAATCAACTCCGTAGGCTTGTTCAGAGATCGAATGTTCCCCTTCAGCACAAACCTTGGACATGTAAAGAACATTAGACATGCCGTGAGCTTGGATGAACGTCGTGCTAAATACAAGCAGAACTTGATTTCACCTTTCCCATATAAGCAACATCTCATTTCTTTGAGAACCACTCCTCTAGAATGTGAACCTAAGCAAAGATTTCAAAGTACAACCCATTGCGATGACTCCACGAAACCCTTGATCAGTTCCGATGATAGAACACGTACTTTTATTGAAGATCTTCAGAACAAATTACAGAGGATTGGATCAAGCACATGTTTAGAGCAACGTTTTAATCATAGCTTGGATCATACTTCAGAATCTTGTAAAGATCTGTACAATAGAAGAGTTCTTAGTGGAGAATTTCAAGAGGTGTGGTTCCCAGGTGGTCATGGTGATGTTGGTGGTGGATGGCAGCCTGATATAAATGGTCAATTTCTGTCCAATCTACCTTTGAGATGGATGTTTGCCGAAGCTATTAAAGCTGGTATCATATTCCAGAAGTTCAAAATGGTTGGATTTGCCAATAGGTATTCATCATTAGATTCTTTTGTTTCGCCTATACATGATGCCTTGTCACTTAAGAAAAAAGGTTTAACACTTGACATTTCTCAGACGGATAAGCAACGAGTACTCGATATCTCGCAGCTGCTCTTTGACAAGAGAAGGATTCCCCATTTTAGATCGTGTACTGTCCTTGAAGATCCGTCATCGTATCAGGAGCTTTTCAACTCTGGTGTTTATCTCACTTCTTTAAGACGTCTTAAAGCAGATATTCACACTGTGAAGTCCAATTCACGGATATTCCAAAGGTATGGAGAGCTTCCCACGTTGCCCATTGAATGTTGTGACGGTCGAGGCAATACACCAATCTGGCAAGCTCTCTGCTGGTGGATTCTTGAGCTCCTACCACTTGGTACAAAGATTGAAAACGAAACTGGACAATGGACAAGGCGTTATGTACCTAACCTAGGACGTGCAAGGTCGCTACCTTCATGTGCAAAGCTACATTGGAGCGTCTTATGGAAGCTACACTGTTGCTTAGACTACAAACCAGGGAATTTACCAGAGTACGTTGTGGAGTTGATGGATGGGAAAGAGCCACAGCTACCAGATGAAGGTCATGAGTTGTTGAAAAAGATTGTGGATGAAACAAGGACTTTGCTTTCTAAATGGGACTCTGAGTCCTGGAGGGTAGTTCCAGACGATTTGAACTTGGTTATGGAACAATTTGGGTATTTTGAAATCACTAAACCTTTGCTGTAAAAAATACACCATGTAATGCTCTATCACTTCCGACCGTGCCTCTCCACCAAATATCGAGACCCTTCACCTCGGAATTCAAAAGCCATTACGTAAGCGCGCGGTTCTGCCTCCAAATTCCGACGTTTCCTCGATGGAAAATTCCGATGTGCGCAAACCATATTCATTGGAAGTTTTTTTTTCTCTTTGTGGTTGTGTATATTTTTTTTTTTCAGCGAATCAGCGTTCTGTTGATTTGGATTTCGAAGTTTTTCCAATTTGCTCTTGTGTTTTTTGGTGAGAAACTTCCACACAGGCGCAATTAGCAGGGAAAAAACTACACAACACAGCTCTTTTTTCTGCTTTAACAGGAGGAAAGAAAGAACCCCTTTTGAACAAATAAAACACACAGATAAAACTTCAAAAGTGAAGATGCTTTCATTGAGATCTGCTTTGCGTAACACTACTTCTCTTAAGGCTTTAGGTATGTGTGATTTCCATGAGTGTGAGGTGATGTCTCTTGGAGCTGAATGGTTGAAGATGGACGAGAAGGCATGAAGTGATGTTATGCTCGTTGTCAATTGATCCAATCTTACCGTTCTATACAAGGAGATTCCCAGTTTTGTTCTATAAAATCAAACTACTAACACTCTTTTATACACAGCTGGTCAAGCTAGACTATTGTCTTCTTCCTCTGTTGCTCAAAAATCCACCTACCGTACTCCAGATTTTGGTGATTACGTGAAGCCAGAGGGTAGTACCGATAAAGGTCGTGTTTTCACCTACTTCACCGTTGGTTCTCTTGGTCTACTCTCTGCTGCTGGTGCTAAATCCACCGTTGAGGCCTTTTTAGCTTCTTGGTCAGCTTCTGCTGATGTTTTGGCTATGGCCAAGGTTGAAGTTGGTTTGTCTGCTATTCCAGAAGGTAAGAACGTTGTTGTCAAATGGCAAGGTAAGCCAGTGTTTATCAGACACAGAACACAAGCTGAGATTGACGAGGCCAACTCTGTTGATATTTCTTCTTTGAGAGACCCTGAAACAGATGCTGATCGTGTTAAGAACCCAGAATGGCTTATCATGTTGGGTATCTGTACCCATTTGGGTTGTGTTCCAATTGGTGAGGCTGGTGATTTCGGTGGTTGGTTCTGTCCATGTCACGGTTCCCACTACGATATCTCTGGTAGAATCAGAAGAGGTCCAGCTCCATTGAACTTGGAGATTCCAGCTTATGAGTTTGACGGTGATAACGTTGTCATTGGTTAAGTCGAATGAACAAGAGGAGGTTTGATTCGAAATGACGATGGGAGAAAAGGGAGTGATAATGAATGGTATTTGGAGAATAGTTTAATATTCCAAAATGAACAAGAGAAAGAAACCTATGGAGAGAAGGAGAGGTTGAATGAAATACGCTTACGCACCAAAAAAAAAAACAAGATCAAATTTACACTAACTACTACATCACATAAATGCAAAAGTTATAAATCGTCATGGAGAGAGTTGAAGAAAAGTTTTGCTGAGGGTTGTACATGGACACCATCTGTTTTATTTTGAAATGAATAGATTGTGCTGTGTTGTTTTCCCTCGTGTTTGCTGTTCTTTGTTCATGCTCTCTCCATTGAGAGAACATTCGCTGCTCTTTGATATGATTGGTTGGATTCTTGTTGTTTCCACCAATTAGGATTTAGAAAGACAGAGAAACATAGACATTCAGTCAATTGTAAATAGGCGATACTTCTCGTGGTTATATCTTGTGTTTCTGTTGTTGTTGTTTTTATATATATATCAATTGCATTGTTTTCAAAGTTTTACTACCTTTCCCTTCCTTTCCCTTTATATGTAACCTTTATCTTAGTCCAAACCCTTCGCTTTCACTGATGCTGATGTTGAGCTTTGTGAACATCTCCTCCCTTGACTTATACTCAAAGAGACAAAGCTCGTTAAAACACGTATGAGCCATTGGTAGCCTTGTAAATGTTCCATAACTCTTGAGCTTTGTTATCTTGAAGCTCATGGTCGTTATACCTGTTGCTGGAATACGTCCTGACCCTGTCACGAAGCATAGGAATTGTTTCTGTTTGGCACTGTTCAAAGTTCCAACCCATTCCCAGAACCATTTGATTAATTGTGAGTTCGATGCCTCTTCTGTAGAACTCCATCCGTTGTATTTTGTAATGCTCTTTAATGAGGATATATCAATTCTTGTATCACCGTTACCACAGATGATCATTTCAATCTCTCGAGGAGCAAATAGAGAGATGGCATTCCCACCAATGATCATTTGAAACCCATGGTTAAAACTGTTAAATTGCTCCTCGATTGACTTATTCATATAAAAATCAACCCATCTATTCACATATTCACGACGAGACTCATGAGTAACCAATCTTTTGGAACCATTGAGGCATAATTCCTTCGTAATAACCTCTCCAGAGACGTTTTGGAAAGTGGTTTCGAAATATATCCCCATCTGCTCCACTTCATCATGATCACAGTGCAAAAGCTGTCGAAGTCCTTCGCCAGTTGAAGGGAAAAGCTCAGCGTAGTCATCTAGATGGACCTTCTTACCCAAGAGCTTCTTGTACAATGCAAGAGGAAACCTGAGATCTAAAATGGTGGAATTGTATATGGCAAGCCCCAAGATGACTCCCACTAGGAAGAACAGCTCGTCGTTCTTCTCAAATGGTTCAAGTGCAAACCAGCACAACCTGGACTCACTGTTGAAGAAGAACATACCATTGTTTTGTTTGAATAAATCCCTGATCAATAGTTGAAACCACTCCTTCTTCAACCCTCCAGCATCAACACCGGGTTCACCAACAAACTCAATCTTCAACGCTTTTTTCAATTCGTGTTGATGCTGTTTGATACAACGTAAGGAATCTTCTGTGATGTGGTTTCTTCTGATGTGAAGTACAACGTTCACTGATGTTGGGACCCTGTTATCCAATGCATGTATAAAGGCCTCTTCTGCCATCCGTTCCATGGATTTCTTCGATTCGTACTCCAATATCGAAATCTTTGCACCAAGAGAAAGAAGGAAGGGGAACTGACAAAACGTAAACTGTGGGATCCTCAATGTCGTATCTGCCCCCAGGATATTTCCACAGTTTAGAATCTCCCTCAAAGCTCTATTTGGATCCTTTATCTCTGGTTTCTTAAAGCTCGACTGCCAAACTTCAAAGTCTTGCTTAAGCTGAATATGATCAGAAACCATGTTGTAGAAAGCGCACACGGGTAATTTCTTGTCATTTGCAACAAAGAGCATAGACAAGAGCCTTGAAGCTGATTTAATATGCCAGTCGTTACCGTATTGTGAGACTTTGAGCTTTACGTTCCTCTGATCCCTTGTGGGAAACATCGATGCTGACCTGTCACTCCATAGGCTGATACTCCTTGGTAAGCGTGCACCAAGGTTCAAAGAACTAACCCTTGACGGTGTTTCCATAGCTGATGAGTCGGAAGAAGAGTTCAACTTGGATGAATCGGAATATTCTGAAAGGTTCGGGCTGCTTGATTGGAATGGACCAATAGTGGACTGCGCATTGATAATCCTTGTCAAATAGAAAGTGATGTATAAGTTCAACAATTGAACTTTTGATGCAAATCGTTGTGCATTCCATGAATGAAACGAGTTTGTTAAAGATGAAAGTAGCGTGAGGTCAGCATTGGACAAATAACCAATGACCCTTTTCACAATCTCGTATGACAACGATTTGATTTCTGGTGTATCTAACCTGGATGGCTTCTTTGTAGGTCTCCTTGAATGATAAAGACAGTGCTTCAACGTTGGCAATTCCCAAAGTATCAACAGTGAACGAATATCCCCCAATGAATCGAAGTTCCCCTGAGGTCTCAAAAGTGTCTCGTTGACAGCCAACAATAACTTTACGTATGGTCTTCTTGTTGGTAATGATACCACCATACAGTACAACTGGTGTAGTTCCTCATTGTTAATATCCAATAGCGGATCTCCTGAATGGGGTTTGAACGAATTCCTTAAACATTCAAGGGACCCGAATCTCATTGTAAGATACTCCTCCAATGGTTTATATGCGCTATGGAGATCCATACCCTTCGCCAAGTTCATCTTACACTGTGTATCCAACTCTAGCGCCTCGTTCAAGCTCAACATGCGATCACCATGTGACGGTCCACTGGTCTTACCTGTAGATTGTGTGGAATGACAGAGAGAGCACTTGTATTTCGTAACCGACTCCGGGTATTTAATCAACGTCCCACAGCAACGACAATGGTCAAGTAACGTTCGCACGGGCTCACCATGGCGCCCATCACCACTCATCTCAGACGATAAGCTTGTGGAATCGCCCTCTTGTGAAGATCCAAAATGGAAAAACTTCAACATTGCAGTGTGTGTGTGTGTGTGTAAACAACACGGTTGAAGCGGGCTGTGGATGTCTGTAAAGGATAGGAACAAAAAACCAACTTCAAGTTTTTCGATGGAGCCTATGAATTGAGTAGCGTGGTGGAATCCTGATACATGTGATTGCACAATGTCAAAGCTCAAGCTCACTTTCTGTTCTTTATATATACACCTTCTCCCTGATGAAGTTATGTCTTGTTGTTATTCTGTGCGGAAAATATGTACATAACGTTGCAGTTTGAGGGCGGAAGTCTGGATTTTGTGTGCTTTGCCGTTGTGGCGAGGGTGTTGGCTTTTGTGTCACCAAGAGAAGGGAAGTGGTGTGCGGATGTGTCAGCCAACAGAAGCCCATGTGCGGTGGTCAATATTACGGCGATGTTATAATATGGTGTGGGTATATAATGTGGTGTAGACCGAGTGCTAACGCGTATTCGGAGACTCCAGTATATTTGTCCTCGTCAATGGGGCAACAGTTGATTATTGGTTGTTTAAAATGGAGATATTTTCCAATCCAGGGTAATTTATTGCTTTATGTATTAATAGTTCTATTTTAAATGGTTTGATTATAATTTCGTGAACTTTACAATCTCAGTTAAGCGATTTATTAGATTTTAATTGTAGGGAACTGATACAACTAAATTAGCGTATATTCCTAATAAATAACGCCAAAATACACCAAAATACACTAAAATAACCACCGAATATTGACCAGCGATCCATTTCATAACATCATCACTTCATTTGCGGAAGGATTGATCCAAATACGAAGCATGTTCATAAAAAGTTGTAAACACACCCAGACACCCAGCATTTTAATACCTCATCGTATGGATCCTAACCCAGTTAAATACCGAGCCAGGGTACTACCGCTGAAGCTCTAATACAGTCACAGACATCCTTATAACAGCTGCTGCTATGCCACTTGTGATAAAGAGGCTGAATAGACCGAACAATTTCATAGAGGCGTTCGTCATCCCTGTGAATCTTGGTGATGGTGTGAAAGAAGACTGCCTAGTGGTTGGGAAAAGAGATGTTGTCGAGTTCTACACTTTACACCAGGATATGAAGTCGTTGGTGTTGAGGAAATCAATCCCTCTGTTTGAGCTGATCCTGGACATTAAACCGTTCCTACCTATTGGGTGCACTGATTATTGGCTCGCAGTCTCTGTTGACAACGACATTCTCATACTTTCCCTAGAGGATGATAACAGATTTGATATCATCATAGAGCGATTACCTTTGAACAAGGAATTTGAAGGTGCCAGAAACCCAGAAACACGCTCACTATGTGTGGAATCGTCCAAATTCCTTTCAACGCTCACTTCAGACGGGTCAGTGGTGATTTATCCTGTCAATAGGCCGAAAAAGCTGGATAACTTCCAAAAGGCACAGGCTTTACAAAAATCGTTCAACTGGACACAGGGAAAGGTTCAACTCTTCAAAGGCCCAGTGTCGTTCACCATGTCAATGTCCCATGGAAGAACATGCCTGCCCGTGGATTGCATTGACTCTGTCCATGAAGATAATACACACGTTACATTTTCCGTGCTGTATCATGATGAATTGTACGAATACCATCATTCGTACTTTACATGGGATACGGAGTACGGTTTTGAACAGTTTGACGAACTGGACTTTGAACCAAACGATGGCATACGATTTCGTGAGAAGGTGAGCCCTATAGCCCTGCCATTTTGTATCAACATGGGCACAATTTTTGTTGGGAAATCTGGGTTATACCTGAGAAATTACAAACGTATGGTACCTCATATCACCACCTCAGTGGGTAATGAAGACAAGGAGCTAAGTGTTATTGGTCTTAGCAATAATCCCCTAGTGAAGAAGAAATACAAGAGATTGGAAATTTCAACGGCTGTGGTGGTTGACCCAAATGATTTCAAATGTACAAGGATCATCATGATATCCAACATTGGTGATGTGTACTTGACCGAGTTGAAGTTTCACATTGCCAGTGATGATTCGGGGTATCCAGACACCATAGAAGTACAATCATGGACCATTGCTAAGCTCCAGGGTAAGTTGTACAATGCCCAACGGGTTGTCAAGATGAAGGATAACCTCTTTGCTGTACAGTCAAGGCAGAGAGGACTAGGGCTAATCTCTATCGATTTTGAAGAATTGAAACTCAGAGAACTCTCCAACGAGAGGGCCCTCTCTTCAGTTTTGGACATTTCAATGACTACTACAACTGTCCCTAAGATACAAGCCGTTGGTGGAGGACCCGTGACAGAAGGCATTATAAGCACATGGTGTAAAGGCTTTAAAAGTAAGATGGTGAACGAACGACAAATAGAATTGAAACCTGGGATTTTAAACTGTTGGAATATTGACGAATATTTCCTTGTGAAACAGCTGGATAGCACCGTCATACTGAAACATGCAAATCGAACATTCCAGGAAACACATGATTTGGATACGGCCTTCGACGTTGATGGGGAGATCTTGGATATCCAAAAGAACTCCAGTGGAAACGTGATGTGTATTACTACAAAGGGGATCTTTCAAGATGGGGTTTGTATCCAGGACGTGGGCATTGTTCATGGTGTCTTTTCACAGTATGGCAACGCTGTATACTGCACGTCCAAATCCATCCATTTCAGATCCCATCATTATAGGGCTAACGTTGACGAAGTGTCTTGTCTTTCGTATCTTGAACAGGGAAGTACTTCTTTAGCCTGTGTTGGAGACTGGGAAGGTGAAGTCAAGGTGATAGCACAGGATAAACCAACGCAAAAGTTCTCCTTTGGAGCTGCCATATCCTCGGTTCTGGGGAAGGTAGTTGGAGGTGAAACTATGATTCTGGTTGGTACTTCATACGGTGATTTATATACTATTCGCAACGGAGAGCGAACCAAGTGGAGTATTGGATCTTCACCTGTTTTACTGACAGACTGTGATGACTTTATACTTGTATACAACGCCGAGTGTGTTCTTAAAATCGTTCTCGAAGATACTGGGCACTGTTTTACCAGAGGGTACGTTCAGATAACTCCTCCAGAACTGATAAAGTACACCAATGGGAAGATTTGGACGTTAAGCGACGGAGCCATTGGTGTCTTGCACATCGATAAAGAGCTCATGACGTTGAAACATGAGCTACAGTTACCCAGACTGGTACGGAAATGCATCAAATTCAAGAACTTTATGAACTTGTCATTGTTTGTTACCATGACACAGTTACCATCCAGGCTATACGAGGATGAATTGGACTTTCAATGTCAACTAGAAGTTATAGAGAACAACACTTTCAAGACAGTGTCAACGTACAAGTTACCCAGAGGCGTTGAGGTTACCGATGCTGTGAACCTGGCATACAGAAACGATGTTATATCCACCATGAACGAACCTCCAATCAACTTTGGGGTGGAAAGTTTCTTATCACAGTGTTTTGCTATAAGCTGTTTACACCATACGGAGGATATGAAAGGCTCTCCAATTGAAATATTTTCTGTTGATCAAGATGGCAAATTGGAGCGTATTGCAACTGCACCGCCTTCTGGGATACAGTACTATTGTCTTACATCCCATGCAAATCGTCTTTTGATAGCTGGAGGAACAAGAGTCTGTGCATATCAGATTGACTATAGCTTGGAACACTCCAAGTTTACCCTTCAACGAGTTACAGAATTCTTACGTCCTGACCATTACACTTCACACGTTACCAGTGTTGGTGCAGATGTCACCATCACCGATGCATTGTCATCAACAGAGTATTACAGGTTAGAGGTTTTGGATGAGCCTGATAACGAAGTGTTTTTAAGATGGGTGAATGTCGAATATGAGTATGGCTTCAACAATATGTTCACCGTTGCGATGGATGTGTTTTACGACTTTGAGCTGGGAGCAGATTCTTATGGGGGTATAGGAACAGGCTCTGCGGGTGCTGATAGACTTGGAGTCTACAGTAATGTTGGGTATGTACTGCCTGATGAGATTAACGTCATCAAGGCCATCGAAAGGTCAAAAGGTTTGATATCTAAAAAGGATCTACATCGCTTGTTAGACGATAAAGGATTAAAACATATCGAATCGATACCACTTTTCCTACTTGGTTCAGCTTCAGGAGGGATGTACTCTTTGACTTTTATTCAAAATCAAGAGGTTATTCAAGCTAGTAGGGAAATACTTGAATCAAAAGTACAGGAAATAGTGTGCGCTGGTTGGAAATGTGAAACGCTTTTTGATTATCAAACCGGTGAAGCTAAGACGGATGGTTATATCATTGATGGTGATTTTGTACAGATGTTGGAGAAGAGCGTAGGTGGAACTATACTCAGTGATCTTTTCGAAAGACATTGTAATCTACTATAGTACTGAAGGAGAGTAGCCGATAGAGAGAAAAAAAAGACATATAGATTAGTTCGTAACTTCATTAAATCAACAAAGTCTCGATCTTGTCCTTGACACTGTAGATCTGGTTCTTCAAGGTAGAGCCCTCGTTAGTGGTGATTGAGGCAGCAATGACTGGTCTGGAGACACCACAAGCTCTACCGAGAGCAGTTCTAGATGGGACAAAAACGTATGGAACGTTCTTATCCTCACACAACAATGGCAAGTGCAACAAGATCTCGATTGGTTCAGTGTCAGCAGCCATGATGATGAACTCGGAGATACCTCTATTCAAGGTCTTGGTGGCTTCGTTAGCACCTTTCTTCAACTGACGAAGGTTAGAAGCCTGTTGAACGACATCGAGGATTTGTTGAGTCAATGCCTCATCAGCAAGTGGGAAAGCCTTTGGGTTTGGAGCAGACATATTATCAGATAATTAGAGGTTCCTTGCAATGAAAGTGGTCTTAAGGAGATAGCTCGCCTCTTTGAATTGTTGGTGAAGACTGAGATGTGGGAAAGAGATAGAAAAAGAGATGAGCTCTAAAATTTTTTTTCCCTTTCGTTCTTTGTAATGTACAAATCGCCTTCCCACTTTGGATATGGAAGTGTTACCCGGAAGTGCTTATGTAATTGAGATGCTGATACTTACGCGGCAATATGCGTAACTATGAGAATGGCTGCTCCGGCTTTGAGAGAAATTTGGGAGATCGCCTATAAAAAAAAAACCCTCCCCAATTCGTTCCAAAGTTCAAAATTGGTATAACTATAACAACACCATTAACCTCAATATCAATTAACAAATGTCTGAACTTTGGTAAGTTGTTGTTCATTGTCACTTTGGAGAGATGTATGACGTTTTGTTTTTATACCAATTGATAAGAGGCTGTTGTTTTGACGATAATTGGTTTATGCTGAAACGTTAGAGGTCAATTTTCACCTCCTGTATTAAAAGGGGGGGGCAATGAAGAAGAGCAGCGTGAATGGTTTGAAAGGGATGAATTGGATGAACAGAAATACAAATGCGATTGTATGCTTGATCACGGTCTCTTTGCAAATTGTATACAGTAACGAGATACAATTAACTTGTTTCTTTATCGAATCCCTTCTTTCACTCCCTTTCTGGCCTCCCCCTTTTTCTCAATCTCATTACTACTGCTGGATTTTTTTGTTCCACATGGGAGATCACCAAACAATACGGATATTTTGGGATAAACATCACTATGCGATACCTCTCATGACATCTCCTTCAATAATATTGAAGAACAAGATACTAACATTGACGCCCTCGTCAATATAGTCCTGTTTACGCGCCATTTTTTGGATCCATAGGTTGTGCCTCCGCCATTGTGTTTACATGTTTTGGTGCTGCTTACGGTACCGCCAAGTCTGGCGTTGGTATCTGTGCCACCTCTGTTTTGAGACCAGATTTGCTTGTTAAGAACATTGTTCCAGTCATTATGGCTGGTATCATTGCCATTTATGGTCTTGTCGTTTCAGTGCTTGTCTCTGATTCCTTGAAGCAACAACAAGCTTTGTACACTGGTTTCATTCAATTGGGTGCTGGTCTCTCTGTTGGTTTGTCCGGATTGGCTGCCGGTTTTGCCATTGGTATCGTTGGTGATGCTGGTGTCAGAGGTACTGCTCAACAACCAAGATTATTTGTCGGTATGATTTTGATTCTTATCTTTGCTGAAGTTTTGGGTTTGTATGGCTTGATTGTGGCTTTGTTGTTAAACTCTCGTGCTACCCAAGATGTCATCTGTTAATCAGAATCCCACTACGTGTATAACATAAGTAGTTGATAGAAGAACACGGCGGCAAAAGTAATAATAATCAATAAATAAAATCAAAGAGAAAAGAGGTAATCTTTGTATGGTTGTTTTGCCTATTTAATTGGTGATAATTTTCAAAACCGGACAAGTCAGCGAAAAATTCGGTCAAATGTAAACAAACCACAAAAACCCTTTTGTTTATACGGCGGTTAATTTGTTGATCAAAACAATGGAATTCGTTGATTTTACAACGTATCAGAGCGACAATTCTGGTGTCGATACACCAACAAGTCTTCCAGAACCTGCTCCGCCGTTGGTCTTACCGTTGAATCAAAACTTGACGAGTAAGTTACAAGGACTCTCGTTGTTGAAGAAGAAGTTGGACTTTTCAACCAATCAGGACGATCAGGACGAGTCCAATACCACTACACAGACCGCAGAGAAGTATGCAAAGATCTCAGAGTCGTTATTTAATGAGGCCCATGAGGACTTATCGATCAATGGACGTGGTGGTGCCATTGCATATGAAACATCGTCTTCGACAAAGGGAAACACTGACGCTGTACTGAGTAAGAAGTTGGCTGGTGTATTGAACTCTTATGGGTTAAACGAAGGAAAGATGAGAGAATGTTTGGAGATCTTACAACAGAAACAGGATTTGGAGTTGAAACTGTTGGTACAATCCGATGTATTTGGTGAGATGCAAAGAAGACGGTTCAGAAGTGATATTGAAGGTGAATTGTTGAAACAACATTCAGCTGTGTTGAGAGAGTTCCAACCGGTTGTAAGCAGGGTGGAACAACTTGGTGAAAGGATCAATGAGTTGAAAGAAACAAAGTCTAAGCTTACTGAATTCGATCACCTTGATCCAGAATTGTTGAATAAGATTGAGCAATTAACAAAACAGAAGAATATCCTCATGTTGAAAAAATCAATATTGCTGAGTTTTAAGAATAACTTTACGCTGACACAGTACGAGGAACATGTTTTGACAAATGAAAACATATCACTTGCGTATTTTGAAGTGTTACAAAAGTGTAATAAGATCAACAATAATTGTTCCATCTTATTAACTCTTCAAAACCAGACATTGGGGCTGAAGATTATGGAAAAGATGTCACGTATCTTAGATCTTGCATACCAGAGAATTGCCTTCTTCTTGACTAACAGGTTAGATCAATTCATGGGTGAAACGTCTCAAGGATCACCTAGATCAGGAAATGAAGACATTAGGATGATGAAAATTGCACTATTCTATTTGAACAACAACTTGAAATACTTTGACGAAGTTACAGCTAAGCTGATAGAATCACGATCTAAAGCCATTGTCGATGAATTCATATACCAATCCAGTAACTCAGATCCTTCGGACAATGCTAGACCTATTGTTCTATCTGCACATGATCCAGTGAGATATATCGGTGATTTGCTTGCATTTGTCCATTCTGTCATTGTCAATGAGGTTGAGTTCGTTAGTACTTTGTTCAAGATTGGAGAGGATACAGATTCAAATTATGAAAGAAGTGAATTTGAACGTAAGCTTATCCAATTGGAAAACTCACAAGATGTCAACAGATCGATTGATAGTACGATTGATCAGATTGTTGGAGCATTGAGCAGACCGTTAAAATCAAGATTAGAACAAATCATCAGAAGCGATAAGAATTTTGACGTCATTACCAAACTGTTCAACCTTTTGGATTTGTACAGAGTGATGTTCCAAAAGCAATTGAACAAAGATTCATCATGCTCAATTTTCGAAACTCTTGAAAGCGTAAAGTCGCTATGCGTTGAACGCGTATTGAGTATCTTGAAGGAGAAAGTTCTAATCAATGAAAAACAGCTAGAAGGTGATTCATGGCACATAGAGGATGATTCCCTATTAACACCTGACTGGATTAGAGATTTCTACAACTCTACTCTCTTGATATTCGACGACGTTGGTAACTCAGAGGGACATCCATTGAACATGGATGATGAAACTTACAAAGGCTTCCTCAACTTGCTCATAGATAAGCCTATCGAACTCATGCAGAAACAGGCCAAGACTAATTTCAAGAACGACAAGGTTAATTGGAAGATACTGGTTCTTAACTCTCTGGATTATGTCGAGTCAAAGATTCTTACAATCCCTGAATTGTCAACAGAGTTTGATAAGATTTCTCGTCTAATTGGTACAGTGAAGGACGAACTCATCCAGCACCAATACGCAACGCTGTTAAAGGATTCAGGGCTGGAAATACATCAACAGTTGATACAACTGATATTCCCTATTGAACAAATCGAAACTGAAGACGATTACTACATGTATTCCTCTTTGATCGAGAACAAATTGTTCAACATGGACAAACTGCAAGAAATTGAAACTAAATTGCACGAGTTTTTGCCTAATGCTCTTATTGACATTCAACAAGCTCTGTTCAAGATCTCATCACCATCCATTGCGAATGATATCATAACAGAGAGTTCTTTGAAGTTTCTAAAGTTGTACAACGTTTACTACAAGATCCTGCATATTTTGTACGAGGATGAAGAGATCCTTGAATGGAGTACACACGACGTTGCCACGTTACTAGGTGTTGAAAAAGCATACGATGAACTTGAGCATAAATAGAGAGAGCGTGTACATATATTATTGAACGTTTGAGTGATCAGGTATTCTACCCCTACCGTAACCTTCCTTTCCATAGTAATCCATTGGATAGTAGTTTTTATCCCATTTACGATCATTCTCCATCATAACCATCGCCTCGTATGGGGTTAATAATGGTTTGTTAAAGGCATACCCCCAATCGATGGAGAGACGAGGACATGCCACCTGTATAAAAGCGTCGATATCATCAAACATCGACAACTTTTGAGGAAATATCTCTGAAAGGATAATCTTGACAACAGTTTTACCTCTTTTGGTCAATTCAGTCTCCAAGTTGTTCAATGTGTTCAGATTTCCCTGTCTTCCCAAAGATCCCAATATGAGACCCACTTTCTTTGCACCTTGTGCTGTTGATATGGCATCTTCACGGACTTTTACGAGTTGTTCTTGATCGTAGTATTCCCTTGTGAATTTTCTAGAGTATGGATCATACCTATAGGCAGGTATCTCTGGATTGTGAATCATGGCACTTTCCAAGTGGAAACGTCCATCACCAACGTATATCATCGCATCTATATCTTCTTTATTCAATCTCTGCGATGTACAACCCAGAACTTCACCCTTTGACAAGGGCATGATCTGTGGAGGGATGGTATAAATAGGTTTTGTTTCATCATTAGCCAATTGATCACGAATGGCATGGATAGTCGGATTGAACTGGATGGTTCCAAACGTTGCGATTCGGCTTCCCTTTTCAAAGTTCCTCTTGATGGTATTGATCAAGTGCGACTCATCAATGTTAATGGTGACAAAGATGTATAGCACTTTGATCAGTGTAATGTCAATAGGCACCAGGCAAGAGTGGGCATAATGAACAATGAAATCACAGTCTAATGACCTCGCTGTGAAGTCATCGATACAACAAGCACCATAAGACACATCACCCATAACAAGCGTTTCACATTGACAAAACTGTTCAAGGATATCCGCAATGATTAAAGAATATATGAGTAAACCTTCGGGCATCTGTAATGCAACTCTCTTTGCCTTGTTCTTTCTAATATTCCAAACAGTCTTGTGGATTTCAAAGTTATAATTTGAAGGAAGAAGCCTAATAGCCTCATTCAACTCTTTATCCTCGAGTATCTCAACAGGGATCTGGGTCATTGCCCTGCCAACATGGTTTCTTACTCTATTCGCTAGACATAGATGTTAGAAATTGGGGCCTAGAAGGGAACAATAAGCATATGAAAAAAAAAGACATACTCTTCACAAGAGATCCATCAGCTGAAGCTATGACGTTACGACGGCCAACAAATCTCTTCTTAGGCACTCTCGTGGGCTTTTCCGACTGTTCTGCTACCGACATCGTCATCTAATCAGCGTATTCCTTGTGATGTCGCTGTATTCTTTATTGAGAGAGATGAGCCCATCGCACTAAGAAATTTTTCACTCTCCCCTCTCGGCAGCTCGCTAGCAGTTCGCGAGCAGCCAGGCAGAAGCCAGGCAGAAGCTAGGCAGAAGCTCATCGCAGTTTTTCTCCCACTACAACGAGGGCAGCTCAGCAGCCCAGAAGATCGTTGGCAATAACAACAAAGGCACACAACGATGTTGACACCACGGTTCACATGTCATCAAGACGATGAGTTTATCTACATCGATATAAAGGTCTCTCATATTCGTTTCGATGCTGTTGGCGTACAAATTGTTGTTGAGAATGAACTGTTTGTTTTCTCACTGAGTCCTTATTACCTTCGCCTACGGTTTCCATATGCTTTGAACGACGATGAGGAAAGATCCAATGCTCAGTATGATAGTAAAGAGGAGTGTATCCATGTTAAGATCCCCAAGATGAACCATGGTGAATTCTTCCCAGATCTTGAGCTGAGCGCTAGGTTGCTTGCAAGAAGTGGTGAAGTTGTTGGAGAAGCGATGGACTCAACAACACTGTTACAAGAGATTGGCGTCCAACCAACCGACGAACTCATGAGAGAAGCTGATAAGGTCATTGAAGAGTCAAAATCATCACGTAAGCCGCTTATTGAGGAGGTTGGAGATGGGAATTCTGACTTGGAAAGAACCGCTAAGGAAGGTGAAGAGTTCAACTGGGAGATTAACCAAGTTGTTGAGGATGACACCGGAATCAAAGTCAAATATGGATTTGATAACCAATACGATTCGATAATTGGGGTTTCTATGTCTAACGGTAACGATATTAACGAACTGGACGATCCTGAACATACCAGTGCAAATGATAGGGTCAAAGAACGGTTGTTGAAGGAGAATTTCAAGTTTGATCCAGAATACTATGCTGCTGATTATATGACAACAAAGTATAGCGACGAGGATGAATATTCTCCTGTGAAAGATCTGTTGAAATGGATCAATCCACTGTGCCATAGTGAGTGTACTGGGTTTACTCCAAAGGAGAATGAGCAGATGCTTGATCTACCGAAGAAGTCCTATGTCATTATCAATCCCAAGCCTCTGTACTATTCAGTGCTATCGTTGTTGTTTGCATTCGCATACGAACAACTTCAAACTGAAGGTGAATTCACCACTGAATCTGCCTGGTCAATGGGGAAATTGACTCCTCAGATCTCATTGTTAGATCAACAGATTGTATTACCAGATACAAAGTGCAACATGATCAAGGCAATAATCATCACTGGAATAAGAAGAGCGTTATCATATCCATTGCACAGAAACTTCGAGCTTGCGATGAAAGCATGGAACGATGTTGGACTCATCCTATCGAAGGGTCAGATAACAGTGATAAAGGCTCTTTTAATATTAAGAGAGCCCTTTAGATTCCATGACGTTTACTATGTATATAACAAGATTCTTCTGGATGATCTGATCAATTGGTTGATAAAGGACTCAAGGGATAACGATTTCGTACTCAAGAGCCTCGGGAAAGAGTTAGAGAGGCAGCTGGTGTTGATAAACAAAGTGGAGATCGTATTTGAACAACTGGATGAACAAGGTGACGTTGATACTGAGTTGAACATTCAAGAGATTGAAGCCATTGCTGAAGAGATGTACAAGAATGGGGGCCCATGACGAATAGATTCTATAAAGTCAGAGAGGCGTAGATATAACAATATATATCGTATTATGGGTATTTGTTATATTGTATTATATGAAACGAATGACTGTAGATCTATCTAGGCTGAGCTGAGGATATCATTGGCAAAATTTGGACCGCTTGAAGGAGTTTTCGGTTTCTTTTCTGGTTCGACCTTGAAGTCCTTCTTGGGTTCTTCTGCATGGCTCTTCTCTTCAATACGTTTAGCCATTTCTTTAACGGTTGGTTTAGAGCTCTGATGATTGATAGACCTATGATTGGTGGTCTTCTTATCCAATACAAAGTTGTCTGATCTTGCCCTAACGTGACGAATCTTTCTTCCGACTGGTGGTGCCGATTTCGGCTCATCAGTACCTTCTTCATCGTCTTCAGTTTCTTCCTCCACGTTCTCCTTGGAGGTATCACTGGTTCTTCGTCTCTTTCTTCCTGGGTTTTCATTAATGAACTGTATTGAACTCATCGTACGCATCATCGATTGCTGAGGAGCAGCTGGTTTCAACGCCGTGGGACTACTGGTGACTGAAATCTGTGGTATTGGCGTCTTGGTCAGTTGAGGTCCAAATGTGATTGGTGTAGACAATGTACGCTTGTGTATAGGAGAAGGTGGGAACCTCGACCTCTCTAACTGTGCTACGGCAGCGGCTCCAATCTTTGCAGGGGAATGTGGCCTTTGAAACTTCACAGGCGGTCCAAGGTGAGTTGCGTACTGTGTCTGTTGTTGCTGTGTCTGTTGTTGTTGCTGTTGCTGTTGTTGTTGTAATTGTTGTTGCCGCTGAGGCACCATGTATATGTTGTGCTGCGGTTGTTGATGTTGATTTTGTTGTTGCAATGGCTGTGGGAACTGTTGATAAGCGTGTCCTTGTGGAGATTGTAGCTGTTGGATGTGTGGTGGCGGCTGATGGCCCAGTGGATGAGGACTCAGTTGGATATGGTGGTGAGTTTGAGCTTGAGTTTGAGCTTGAGCTTGACGCTGTTGTTCCTGTTGAACCTCTGCGGGTGCTTCTCCGGAAAACACCATGGGGATGAGATTTGGTGGCATATTAACGTGTAAACACTTGTTTAAAAGCTCAGTAGAACGTCCTAGGATCTCTAAGCGATAGTACTGTTGCTTAGTGATCTCCTTTTCCCTTTGTAACCGTATCAACTCAACCAATGCCTTTTCACTCAGTGGGCATTCAGCACCGGGGCTGAGGCCTAGATCCTCAGCAAGCTTCTCATCCAATTGCATCTTGGAAAACTCACACAAGTCTGTAAAATAACCCGTTTCCTCTTCTATATATGCTAATGTATCAGTGCTCACACAAGGAACGGAAGTTGTTTGTAATGAAACAAGTGATGATTGATAAATCTCTGAGTTCTGTCCCGTTGTGGAATAAGGGGAAAAGGTGTCAGCGTATCGCACAACTTTTCACTAGGTGTCTTTTTTTAATTATTATGTACTGTAAAGTAACCCAGACAACTTTAAGGAAATGATGAGGTGTTGAAAAGACGTTGTTAGCAGCAATCCGGGTGAGAACGTGTAAAAGTTGGAAGGAAGAGGCAGAATAAGCAGACAGAGCTAAACAGAACAAACAGACAAAGCTAGGCAGATAAAGCTAGGCAGGGAAGGGAGAGGGGGGTGGAGGGTATTAACTGAACACATATTTATGAAACAGAGAATCCGGAAAGGGAAAATGAAATGTACGTAAAGAGAAGCTAGACTTGACATAAAGAGATTGTCCATACATAGAATGCAACCTCTCTCACACACATACAGAACGCCTCAAAGATGCAATATTTTTTTCTCCCTTTTTCTCAATTTGCTTGGGTAGGAATTTCTACAGCCGTCGATGTTCATGTATTTCATCTTGTGGTATGCACTAAAAGCGTAGAGCTCAGGTTGTATGCTGATTGGCCAGATCCGGCTACAGTTCGCTGCTCTTGTTTTCTTTTTTTTTTCCTAGTCCGAGTAGGTGTGCGATGGAACCAGTGGCTGAAGCAAATGGCTCTGTCTGTTGGTCCAATTGGAGTGGAAATAAGCTGGAAAGCCAGGAACGGAAACACACAGCTAACCAGTGGGTTGTATTTGTCCAGCTGTCATAATATTTACTGAATAATGATGGAAGGTGGTGAATCTAGGCGTTTCTTTATCACACAGTATTCGTACGTCTTTATCCGAAAAGGTCTGCGGGAAAGGAACCACAACCACAGCAAAAAAGACTAAATATGGAATTAGGTTTGAAGCCGATGATGTGAAAAGCAGGGGGGGCAAATCACGGGCTCATAACCTACTTCCCATTTAGGCATATTCCCCGATTGCGATGTTCCGCCGACGTTCTATGTAGCTAAGGGTCATATCTCGAAAGACAGACAGAGCGAGATAGAGTGTGAGGGCCAGGGAATGCTGCTATTCAACAGAGTACTAAACCTGTGTAGAAATCAATCGAGATATATACACAGCTCAACTATACAAATGGCTCCAGCAATTGTGGAAAGACACAGACCAAAGACCCCAGGTGCTGAATTCGACTACACTACAAAGTCCAACTATAAGGATGTTCACGTCAATAACACAGTGTTGGATGTGGAAATTCTCTTTGACGAGAAGAAGATTGTTGGTAATGTGACTTATGACTTGACAAGTCTGAAGGCACTTCCACAGTTGACTCTCGACTTGTCGTATATCAAGGTTAACAGTGTCAAGGTCAATGACGTTATTTCAACTTTCTCCATTGCCAAAAGGGAGGAACCATGGGGAACACCAATCACTTTTGATACAAACATCCCAGTAGATTCAAAGGTTACAGTGTCGTTGGACTTTGAGACAACTCAAGAATCAACTGCGATACAGTGGTTGAAAACTGACCCAACTACTAAGGAGGCATCAGATTACGTCTTTACCCAGTTAGAGCCTATTCATGCTCGTGCGTTGTTCCCGTGTTTTGATACTCCATCTGTCAAGTCAACAGTTGATGCAACAATCAAATCGACCAAACCTGTTGTATTTTCTGGGTTACCACTGAATTCAAACCAGACTAACGTCTTTAAATTTGAACAGAAAATCCCCATTCCTTCATACCTGTTTGCAATTGCATCTGGTAACATTGCTCACACGAAGGGAGGTCCACGTTCCACAATATATGCTGAACCTGATCGTCTTGAAGATTCAAAGAACGAATTCAAGGAGGATTTGGAGAAATTCATCGAAACTGCTGAAAAGATTGTTACTCCATACATTTGGACCACTTATGATATACTTATCAACCCTGCTTCGTTCCCATATGGTGGTATGGAGAATCCAAATATCACATTTGTTACTCCAACGCTTATCTCTTATGATAAATCCCAAGTTGACGTTATTGCCCATGAGTTGGCGCATTCATGGTCAGGTAACAACGTTACCAATGCCAATTGGCAACACTTTTGGTTGAACGAAGGCTGGACCGTTTACCTAGAGAGACGTATCGTTGGTGAGATCCACGGTGAAAAGATGAGACAGTTTCACTTCATCATGGGATGGAACGATTTGATTGAGTCCGTGAATTCTCTGCCAAAGTTTGAGTATTCCAAACTGGTGCAGGATTTACAGAAGGGTGAAATTGACCCAGATGACGTTTTCAGCTCTGTCCCATACGAAAAGGGTTCCAATTTCATTTATCACTTGGAGACCCAACTCGGCGGTGTTGAAGAATTTGATCCATTTATCAAATTTTACTTCACAGAGTTTTCCAAGCAGAGTATCGATACATACCAATTTGTCGATTCTCTTTACAAATTCTATGAGAAGGACCCTTCAAAGATCGCCATCTTGGATAACATCGACTGGGAATTATGGTTGTACACGCCTGGGTTACCACCAAGGGCACCATTTGATACCACTTTAGTTGATCAAGTTGAAGAGCTCGTTGATGCATGGATCTCCAAGGCCACAACGTTCACAACAGTGGATGAATTTACCGAATATTTCCACACCGGTGAGTTATCCAAGGTTTATCAAGGCTTATCATCACCTCAAAGGATCTTCTTCATCGACGAGCTTTTGGAGAAGAGACCAAAACCAACCTTCTGGAAGGACAATTCAATCGCATCCGATGCACTCATCTCCATTTACAACGACCTCAATGAGTCCAGAAACACTGAGATCATATTCCGTTGGTATAAGTTGAAACTCCTGAGTGCCAAGACTCAATACTATCAACCATTGGCGGACTGGTTAGGAACAGTTGGCCGTATGAAATACGTCAGACCAAGTTATAAACTACTCAACACTGTGGACCATCAACTGGCAATCGAAACATTCGAAAAGTACAGAGAAAGATACCATCCAATCGCTGCCAACATGATTCAAAAGGACTTGGGATTATAACTGCGGAAACAGACCACCATATTTAGCTACCTAAGTATCAGTATACAAGCTTAGGGCCATTTGTTCGTTATCGTAAAGTAGAGAAAAATGTAAACAAACAAGTTGGCGGCTTGTGCTCTGAAAGGAGCCACAAACAAAAAGGTCCATCATCAACAACGAAAACAAAACAGGGCGGGTGTTGCTCGGTAACCCACACGAAAATTGGAAAAGCCAAAAATAAAAGTGAGCTTTTTGACCGCGTGTACACAAATTTCAATTTTGTATTTTTTCCCTTGAGGCTTTCGTTCAACACAAAGCAGAAACAGTGATCAGAAGGAACAACTCTTCATACTGTTTGATACATTTTATTACCAAGATGAGTTTTTCCCAGTTATCGACAGCAAGTGTATGTGTATTCCCGTTATGTGTTTCCTCGCGTCTTCCTTTGACCGTGTGGTGTTCCCTTGTTTGTTGACAAGGATTGGAGAGTGGTTGTATATGTCTTGTCAACCAGTATACTAACGCGCTCCTGTAGTTTTCCCAATTCTCTGAGAGATTCAGTCTCGATAGACTGAGAGTAAGTGACATTTTGATATTATCATTCCTTCCCATAGAAATGAATCTGAAACTAACACACCATAAAGTCTGAAGCCGGGTCTCTTCAGAACAGATTTGCCAATGTTCGTCCTCCACAAGAGTTCTTTGACGTCAAACGTATCTCTAAACCACAAAACTTTGGTGAATTACAATCGAGAGTCACGTATAACTTGGGATATTTCTCCACAAATTACTTGTTGATTGTTTCGATGCTCTCGGTG
This sequence comes from Williopsis samutprakarnensis, assembly GCA_030569715.1. Lineage (NCBI taxonomy): Eukaryota > Fungi > Ascomycota > Saccharomycetes > Phaffomycetales > Wickerhamomycetaceae > Williopsis > Williopsis samutprakarnensis. The sequence continues at coordinate 205,925 of JAJMLQ010000126.1, forward strand.
TACTCTCTTTTGACAAATTTACTCTTGTTGTTTGTAATTGTCTTTGTCATTGCAGGCGTTTATGGTATCGGTAAGTTAGGCGGCGCTGATTTGGAACTTGGACCTTTGAGATTGACAAACTCTCAATTGTACACCGGGTTACTCGTTATTTCTGTTCCATTAGGGTTTTTGGCCTCCCCAATCTCCACGATTCTATGGTTGATTGGTGCTTCAAGCGTCACTGTTCTAACCCATGCTTCTTTCTTAGAGAAGCCAGTTGAAACCGCATTTGAGGAGGAGACCGTTTAACCAAAGTCATATATACAAACTCACCTATCTATAAACCATGATTTCTCATGAAAAACTCTTTTCTTATGGATTTTTATGTAAGTTATTTACATACCAAAAGTTGCAGTTGCAGTAGACGGAAGTGTATATTTTTATAAAAGAGTGAGATTAGGAACCGTGATATATATAGTACAAATTGTTGTAGTACTCCTATTACATTGGAGGTGGACCACCAGGACCACACATGTCACCACAGCAGAGTTCGAATAGACAAAGACAACATAGGATTTTACCACATGTGCCACAGCACGAACTCTCCTTTTGAGGAGGTGCCTGTTGGATATACACAGGTTGTTGTTGTTGCTGGTAATAACCTTGCTGTGGTGGTCCTTGTTGATAATAGCCCTGCTGTTGTGGCGCACCTTGTTGATAGTAGCCCTGTTGAGGCCCTTGTTGTTGGTACTATACGTGTGTTAGTATCATCATTATGATCATCACCATAAGAAACAACAGTTAGAAATAATATCTCCTTTGCAAGGTACTGTGTATACAACGGTGTAAACGATGTGGATACAAAGACACACTTACATATTGACTCATTTAAAATAGAATACTTGTTGTTAAAAAAGTGGATAAACACACAAAGTAATAAGTTACAATACAATACAACGGTGAAGTATTTTTATCCACACCCATTGGAAGGAAGCCCCAAGTTGGCTGTGTTTCATCTTCATCACGCATTCGCTGGACATTTCTCAGGAACGGATCTTTTGGGGGAGACGTAACTACGGCAACAACAAAATTTGAAGAGTTAAAAAAAAACACACAGGAAAAAAACAATAGACGTACATCCATACATCCATACATCACATGCGGCCTTACCAACAAACATAGTAACATAAGCCTATTTGGTAAGTGCAGCACTTTTAAATGGCAATCACCGTAGCAACGTCTATAACTATGACGACACACATGGGCAATTACCCACACACATAAGCTCCAAAACTGATAAGTCCTCTAGCAATTGAGCAAGCTTCCAAACTCGTTCAGAAGAGGGTGAACTCGCCAACGGTTAAAATCTCTCCATTCGATTCATTTCACACAGCTTCATATCCTTTGCCAATATAACATCCAAAAGAAAAGCTTGTTTCCCTTAATAAGTTCACGCACACAGAGCAAATAATCACATAACCACGATGGCATTCAATATACCTGAACAACCTCATAACCCGGGTCCCTTTGAGGAACAGCACGGTTATAACGACATCAAAGTGAAGAGTTACGACTATGACGGTCAGTGTGTAAGTATACACGCTTGATATATACCTAAAAGCCCGAGCCCAAGCCCAAGCCCGTAACTAACCCAAACTCTTTAGAAAGCCATTAACCCTGCAAAGAACCATGATGCTTCCGCCTTTGAGAAGTTTGCCAATAACGAAAACACCAAAAAGGCTGGGAACTTTGTACTTGGCCAATTGAAGAACTTCATCTTGAAGCAATGTACTTGAAGGCCAATGGCATTATAACTGCAGAAACCATTATAAAGTTGAATGTATTGCAGTTTTCACATTTCCATTGAACTTTGTAGTATCAAAAATGTATAGAGAGCGGAGATGCTATTTTCCCCTTTCCGAGAACTAGGTGAAATTTCATACACATTCATTATCCACGCAATAGGGGACGTAATTTGGAACAAAACGGGGAGCTTACCCAAGGACGCTTACACAGGATGGCTGTTGATGATATCGATCCCTTAGCCAGTAGGACACAATGGAACTCGAATGTTCCCGCTTTGAATCGATTTGAAGATTTCCAGACTACTGATTGGCTACACGACAATCTGTTATACCACAAGAGAAGGTCTAAGACGTCAACTTCACCAACGAGGGCGGTATCTATCACGAATTCATCAAGGATATGGTCAATTTACGAGTCAATACAGACCTATGTGATACTGACGGTGGTTGGTATATGTATTGGTTCTACTGCTGCGGTTCTCAACGTGATGACCGAGTACTTGTCCAACATTAGAACCGGTTATTGCTCAACGGCTCTTTATCTCAACAGGAATTTTTGTACTTGGGGTGAATTGGATGAACATCAGGCTACAACATGGGTTGAATACTCGAGATTCGGAGTGATAAACTATACCATGTTTATAATGATCTCCCTGGCATTGGCGTTGACCTCGAGTAAACTGGTCATGTACTATGCTCCTCTAGCAGCAGGGTCTGGAATATCTGAGATCAAGTGCATCGCTTCAGGTTTCACATTGAAAAGGTTTCTCAGCTTTGCAACGTACTCGTTGAAGAGTATTGGATTGCCTTTGGCGATAGCTTCAGGTTTAAGCGTTGGTAAAGAGGGCCCAAGTGTTCACTATGCGGTTTGTATAGGAAGTGTCATATCAAAACTGTTTGCAAGAAAAGTTTTAAAGACACATCAGAAGAATATCTGGTTTAGAAATATCTTGGTTGCAGCCAGTGGTGCCGGTGTGGCAGTGGCATTTGGATCTCCAATGGGAGGTGTGCTATTCAGTGTTGAAGAGATCTCAAACATGTTCAAGCTTTCGACAATGTGGGAGAGTTATTACTGTTCTCTAATCGCAGTGGCCACGTTACAATTCTTTGATCCATTCCGTACAGGCCAGGTTGTGTTGTTCGAAGTGACATTCGATCAGGATTGGCATTTTTTTGAAATACCAATCTACATCATCCTGGGGATATTTGGAGGAGTCTACGGCATAGTGGTTGCAAAGTTCAACATTAAGGCTGTGAGTTTTAGAAAGCGATATCTTGGGCAAAGATACCTGAAGGAAGTTGCAGTGTTGGCCATCATAACTGCATCGATCAGTTATTTCAACGATTTTTTAAGAATGGATATGACAGAATCCATGCAATTTCTCTTTCAAGAATGTGACGAACATCCTCACCATAACATTTGCAACTTGGAGTCCAAACCAGAGGCTGCAAAGGCTATCTTTAGCCTTCTTTGGGCCACTGTATTGAGAATGATCTTTACCGTATTCACCTATGGCTGTAAAGTCCCAGCAGGAATTTTTGTTCCTTCAATGGCGACTGGTGCAACTTTTGGTCGAGCATTGGGTATAATGTTCCAACTATGGAGACAGCATAACCCAGAGTCTAGTTATTTCACATCAGGATGCTTAGCGGATAACAAGCAGTGTATCACACCTGGTGTATATGCCTTCTTAGGTGCAGGTGCATGTCTCAGTGGAATAACCCATTTGACGGTGTGTGTTGTGGTTATCATGTTTGAGTTGACTGGTGCTCTCAAGTACATCATTCCTACAATGATCACTGTTGCCACCACGAAGATTATAAATGATAAATGGGGTAAAGGTGGTATTGCAGACCAAATGATTGTGTTTAACGGCTTGCCTTTCATTGACCCTCATGAGGAGCATAACTTTTTTGGCCATCCTGTTAGCGATGCAATGACGATAAAGGTTGTATCGTTGTCCCTAGAAGGTATGACCTATGGACAGCTAGTGACGATTCTGCAGGAAACAGACTTTCAACATTTCCCAGTTATTCAGAGTGCATCAAAACCGTTAATCAAAGGATATATCAGAAGAGAAGATCTGGTAAACGTCATTGAAAAGTTTACCGGTGTTCCACCCACCGACACTCCATGTATTTTTGACAATGATAGCTTAATGGGAGACGAAATTTTGAACTTCACAGATGCTGTTAATACAGCACCATTGACAGTGAACGTTTACGTGCCAACAGAGCACGTCTTGGATATCTTTCACAAGCTGGGACCAGGGTGCTTGCTTGTGGAGTCTGATGGCCTATTACAAGGCTTGATAACAAGAAAAGATGTGTTGAAGTACGAATACGTATTACACCACGTTGACCACGATGAATCTGCTCGGATAAGTGAACAGACGTTCAAATACCAGGAACAGGCTTGGGAATTCATTTCAAGCGTTGAGAATGCTCTAATGGAGAAAATCTACATGGTACGGAACAGGTTGTTTAGGGGAAGATACAGTAGCATTTAACAGTTGATAGAAAAGGACACATGCGATTTGTTGTGATCTGTACATACATAAATATATAAAACAAGAGTAATTATTCAGTGTTCCACTTACCAACCTTTTTATATTCTTCGTACAGAGTCCTGTAGTACGCTTTACCTGAGGAATCCAGAGAAGTACTCACCAACACCAGTTCAGCGTTAGAGATAAGGTCAAATATCCCAAAGATACCAGGAAGAAGAGCTTCTCGAACGCTGGCCTCGAAGGAGAATTTCAGTGATAGGTTGATATATGTCAACAGCAAAATGTAGATGTGTTTTCTGGCGGATCTTTTGATGTCCAAAGTAGTGCTCAACGAATCACCGGAAGAAGACTTCGACTGCGTTGGCTCGCACAGATTTGACAGAAGTCTTTGGTAACTTTCAGCTGCCGCCACCGATGATTGGAGCAGAGTTGGCTCAGGTCTTCTGGTCAACGACTTTAGCAATGAGTTGAACAGCGAAATGACAATGTGATGACGATCTGTAAGTCTGTATCTATGGAAAAGGAGAATGTTGGATGCACACAGAGTGATCAAAATGAAACAGTCTTCAGACTTGTTGTTTGATAAGTCCAAATGATCAACAGCGCGGGATAAAAAGGCAAACACCAATTCCACAGAATATTGAGCAAACACCCATGGTTTTTCAACAAGGAGATTCTTCAGCGATATGAGTATTTCCTGTAAAGAACTGGATGCAATATCAGGTATGCTTGATGTGAATGAAGACAGGGAATTAACAAATAGTTCTTGACTTCTGTTGTTAGAGCGTTGGAGGAGGCGCCAATGGCACGTGATGATTTCAATGACAAATTGTGTAGGCTTCGAGTTGATTGCATTTGCCAACGAGTTGTTAAAAGTATCATTATCCAAAGATTCGAGAAGATACGAAAGACCACCAATCATATGGTCCTTCTGTATACCTTCTTCCCTTAATACGATATACAGGGATTCAAAGAACTCGAACGAAGATCCGGGTTTCCGATACTTCACCAGAACAAGGAACAAGTTTCTCCGGGCTTCAATGTGCTGGGATGCTTTAATTGATGCCCCAAACGATAGCAACAAGGTGTACAATTTGTCAAAATTTGAAGCGTCAACGTCCAATTTGTACAGGGTTTCCAATATCCAAGAGATGTCGTGAGTTTCACCAGATGATGTCCTTTTCAGCTGATACGTCAAAACGTCTTTAGCGCATTCAATGAACTGTGATTGGAGGTGGTTCAGATCCAACTGGTCAGGTACATTGGATAACATCACAAAGGCTATGCGCATAATGGACGATACATCCTTGGTCTTGGCCAATGTTTCAGAGACGTAGTTTATCAGGGTTTCCGTAAATGCCATATTTTCACCATCCTTCAGATTTGCACAGCGCTGGTTCCAGATGGTGTTGAAGAATGATGAATTTGGAAACATTTGAACCATCTTATCGATCAAGGTTACATCTGACTCGATATCCGACTTAAACGTGGGTGTTTGCAATATATGTAACATTGGAACCAGGTGTGCCTGTTGCTTTGACGAAAGACACTTCGTCGAGAGTGCATTCAACAGGGGGATTTTAGTGGATTTTGGATAGCATTGAATAGGGATCTTTTGTAATACCAGTGAGTCAAAGGAGGTGACTTCTTTGTTGGACTGAATTCTTTTGGTGATCTTGGACACAATGGTTTCAATGATAGTCAAACATTCATAGATCTGAGGGTTTCTTAAGACATGGAGTGTCAGTTCTTGCTTTGAAAGCAATTCATCAACCAGCTGACCCACCTGTTTGATTTCTAAAACTCCGTTGATTAAGACAGGCCAACGTTCGAAGGTCATCTCTAAGATATGAGATGATGGGTTAGATTTGACAAATTTGACAAACAAAGATGCCAACTGTTCAGTGTTGAAATCAACCAACTCTCTTATTCTAAACAGCGAGTGGAACTGGTACTCTGATGAAGCCTTTAGTGAACCTCTAGCAATCTTCTCCAACTCCACCACTGGAACAATATCTTCAAAGAGACAAAGCAGATTATACTTGACTTCCCATGAATGGTCTGTTTCAAGATCAAAGACATGCTTAAGGGCCTCCCTGGCGTCGTTCAGGACAGTCTTGTTCTGAACATTAAACAGACCTTGAGTCAATGTTGCAAGTGATATAAATTTTGCATTGGAGTCCATGTTCAACAGTGTGGTGACGATTGATTTCAATTGCGTTGAAGACAATGACAGTACACTGCTGGAGACTACGTCACGGAACTCATCACTTCTCCAAATAGATTTTGTAGTTAACAACGGTGTCCATATCTGGAAGAACGATTCGAGGTCTCTGGCTCTGATGTAAGCATTGATGATTTCCCTCCCAACAGAGATATAGTCTGCATCAGCACAACGCTTGATTGAACTGCTTCTATCAAGTAATTTCATTATTCTTTCTGCATGTTGAGTGACAATTTCAATATCGAGTTTGATCACTGTGTTGATTAAATCCCAGTTCTGTTCACCATTGGCCAATTCTCTTTCAAAGATATCGAGTAACAAGTCATGAGAGAGCGTTCTCTTTGTATTCAGTATGCATTCAAGTAAATTCGCTGAGAGCGTTGGGTATTGTTGTACAATTTTGGTGAATATCTTTTGCATCTTTTCCGTGTCATTTTTAGAGAGACAATCAACGACAAGCGAATACATCTGGGCCAGACCATTGGAAGAAACCTTCTGCTTCAGTAATAGATCGATGTTTTGTTCCAAATGATCCAAGTTTTGATTTGACAGCACTGTTCTTTTCAAGAGTGGAACCAGTGGAGATGGACTCTTCTCCGAGTTGACAAAGTTCAATACCGTGGGTAGAGCATTGATGACAAACGAGTTGATGAACTTGTCTGAGTACTTTTCAACACTGATTGCACTATTGAAGAACAAAACAACCTCTTTAAGATCCATATCATTGTCAGTACCTTCGACTTTATCCAATAACGTCAAGTAGTTTCCCAATATCTTTACTGCATGGTCCTGTGAATTGAATAACGATGATTCTGAGCGTACCAAGTGTAGTGTCTCAGTGATAGTATGACAAGATTCAACAGATGGAACGATTTCAGCTATTCCAGTGGAGAGCACCTCACCAAATCTCAACCTTTGGAAAGTGCGGTTTCTGAACTTGGGCTCAGTGTTTAGCATCTTCCAAGTCTTGTTGAACAGTTCCCACACAGTGTGTTCACATCTGAACTCTGCTTTACCATTCAAACGATCCACGAGCAACTCAAACACGAATTTTACGGCATTTGGAAGATAAACAGTTAATTCTCCATCAATCAATTGGTTTGAGACCTTGACGATCTCCTCTACAGAACTCGTCTTTGACCTCAAGTACTTTGTCACACCTTCAGCAGTGTTAAGGGACTAAAGAGACAATTAGTAATGAGCTAAGAGAAGACAACACCACCAAAACAACAGATTTACGTACAGATGACATCTCAGATCACACAACACTAACGAATAAACAGCAGAGAGAGAGAGAGAAAAGAGATATAAAATCCCCCAGTTCGAGTATTAATTCGATGCGATGAGATGAGCTGAAAAGTTTTTGTATATGCTCCCGGAACTCATCACTTTCCGACCAATTTTTTCCCAGTTTCTCGATGATTTTTCCGCTAACTTTCAACAACAATTTTTTTTTTGCTTTGTTTACATTTTGCTTTTGTGTACCCTTTTTGCTTTTGTGTACATCCCAACGAATCGGAAAGAGAACACAAAAGGTGAGCTTTTCACGATGGCGATGCTGGACGAGAATGAACAGCCGGTGAAGCTGATGGATGAGTCGTTTGAATTTGTTGAAGGAATTGACGAAGGTGGTGCTGGTAGTGGTGATGAACAAGAAGTTGATTCTGTTTCTAACGTGTTGCTTACTCGGTTTGAAGATGCTCCAATTCCACCGGAAGGTGTTGATAATTGGAGCAAGAGTTCGCGTATACTGAAGTTTAGATTGAATCCTAATGGTGTTGACGGTGTAGGGTTCATCTCTCAGAACCCGGAGAGTGATACGAGAATCAAAGTGTATCCTCAGGAGACTAAGATTTACACGACGAAGGTACCAACTTTTGACGATACGGACTCATACGTTGAGTATGTGTCTAATCTGTATAGTATCTATGATGCTCTTGGAGAGGAGAAGTACTATTCCGTGCCTACTGCTGGTGTCATTAACAGAGAGGCCCAGAGGAATCAGATTAATGTGTTAACGAAGGCCATGTCTTTGACCATTGAAGAATTGCAATCTTATATTGATAAGAAGAGTGGAAATGCCAATTCGGAGATTGAGGTGTTTGAATTAGAGGAAGTATTGGCTGTGATGAACTGTTTAAGGGCATTGTATTTCACCCCTGATAATGAAATTCCTCGAGCATTGGCGCAGTGGATCAATATGGCTGATCCACAACCTGATGCTGATCTTGCCAATGGAATAATGAAATCAGAAATTCCATATAAACATCCTCTATTCTGGGGGTTCATAACCCAACTTACTCTTCGAGGTTTGTACGAAACGGCTTCTAATGCATTTAAACAATCAAAATTTGAAGAATTACAGGACGATGATGAAGAACTATACAACTTGATTGTGGATTGTCTCCATTTACTCGAATCATATCCGGAAAATTCACCACAGGAGATCTTCAAATCTTGGAAGTCTACAGCAGCTAAGGCGTTATCTAATGCATCGATAAGGAATGCAAACAACCCAATGTTATTAAATAACATTAGAAAATTGCTTCAAATCTTGGCTGGAGATCAATCTACAATACTGGAGCAATCTACATCTTGGTACGAGGCACTTGTTGGATTGGTTTACTATCACATACCTTCTTCTGAACTTTTGACGGATTATTTCAACTCTGCAGTTTCAAGCCATAAACCTGATCAAACTTCGATTTGGGAATTAGCATGTGTTGATATCTTTGAAGAATCGTTTTTACAAGCGTTACGTGCAATTAGTTCATTCAGCACAGCAACTTCGGCTTATGTGTCTGCTTTATGTGAAGCTAGAGGGCTCCTAAAGGGATACTCATTTGATGATGAATTGAAAGTGAGTTCAAGTCTTTTAATTTCACAAGATCTTTTCTCAACAACAAACCCTTCAGAGTTTTTGATACACACACATGCTTTGGACTGTTTAACAATCCATGAATTAGCTCCAGTGGGTATTGGTCTTTTGGCTTCTTCACGCAATCCAACAGCACGTTCAGTGATTGCAGAATACTTACCGAGATATGAATTCCACAACAACGATGACATTGAATGGGCACTAACTGTATGTGCAAGTCTTAAATTACCTTACATTGCACATGTGATTTATCGCACTGCAGCACAAAGATCTTTAGCTGAAGGCTTGTTATTGGAAGCGTTGAATCTGTTTGCACGTGCTGGTGAGATTGAGTATGTTAAGCACCATTGTTGGTTAATATTTGAGAATTCTCTTATGAGTGGTGGACCTATTAAGGATGTGATTATTAATGCCACTGTGGATGATTCCATCTCAATTGAAGGCGTTGACAGGGAATCATTGGAATTGACACCACTGTTGAGACAAACCATGGCTCCATATGCGATCTTGTATCGATTCTGGAAGTTGAAGAAGGAAGGTTCATTGAGATTGGCATTGAAGAAGTTAATTTCACTTTTGAAGTTCCCATACCTTCCACCAAGACTATTTGGAATAGTTCTTTCGCAGTTATTACCTTTTGTTATCCTATTGGTTCCTCCAAAGGTTTTATTGAAGCAAGATCTATTGACTGTGGTTAAAATCTTGGATAAGTATGAAGAAGATATCTTTAACCAAAAGGATAAGAAAAGTATTATCTTAACACAAGAATGTGATGAACTCTACCGTGCAAGTATTTCACAAGAGTTCGAGCATGATTCTACGTATTGGACAAAGTATTTGGATGATGCTAATGTCACTCCTCCACATGATTTACAGACATTGTTAAAAGTTGTTAGAAGGAACGTTGCGGTTGAGATTGGACGTGCGTACTTGGAGGATAGTTATAACTAGATCCATATAAAATGATTAATTCATGAGTGTTTTTTTGGTATTATTCAGTTCTATACTTTGGCTTTGTGGGTTGTTGAGGTTTTTGTTGAGTTTTTCCCTGATTCTTCTTCTTATGTTTCTTACCACCTCTTTTATGATTGATTTTCTTCATCAATTTTCTATGTGCTTCTTCATCGAGTTTCTTTTGATAATCTTTACGCTTCTTTATTCCCTTCTTGGATTCCAATCTTGCCAATCTTGCCTTCTTACCAGGTCTTGTCTTCTTTTTTTTCAAAGAGTTCAGATCTCTCTCCACACGTTTGTTGAAGTTCACCAAGTCTACCACTTTATCGAACGGGTTATTTACTCTAATTTTCGATAACGGTATGAGCTGTTCCCAAGTAATTGCAGCTTCTGAGAACTCATATCTTTGCTTTGCTGTATAATTTGCCCAATAGTAGGACTTTGGACGTTCTTGTTTAATGCGAATTGGCGATGGTGATCTTAATGAGACTTTAACTAATGAAGACTTCTCCAAAGAGCGACCTCTTTCTCCAGCTGATTCTGATGTATCATTAGAATTATTCGATCCAAACGAAAACAGTGGGAAGTCAAATTCATCCTGTATCGGCTCATCCTCAGCTTCTTCGTCTATTTTGTTCTCAACGAATTCAAAGTCAATCTTTGGAATGACAACTTCATCTGTATCGGAAACTTCAGAATCCTCATACAAATCCTTTCTAGAGATTCTATAAACGTCAAACGTTAGCCATAGAAAGAGAATTTAAGAGTTAAAGCACTTACACAGTACCACTAGAGCTCATACTTTGACCACTCTTTCGTAACAAACCTCGTGATTATTCCGTTATGGAAATACAATTCCATGTTCATTGTGAAAGTTTTCTCAGTGATGTTCAAGAAAATTTTGTAGTCACCGGAGCAACAAACTAACCACAACACAGCTCTCGCATACACAACGCAGAAGGAAATACAAAACATAGCACCGCATGGTGTTACTCCAGCAATAAACAATAGAACGAATGTATAATAACCGAAACGTTTATATAAAATGAATCCTTAAAGCCATCAAACCAGCCATCAAAAAACAAACAAAATCAAACCAAAAAGAAGAATAAGAACAAGAAAAAATAAAAATAAACGAGACACACACAAACCAAAATAACCATAGCAACAGTTGACTTCCAACTAAGAAAGCATTAAAGCGAAATCATCACAACTTGTAGCACCTGACAAGGACTTCAGCTTAAGAGATCTTCAGCTTAAGAGCCCGCCAATGTCCATCTTATCCTTTATAGCTGCGTTGACCACTTCCCCATCACCTCTTGAATTTGAGAAGCACAACAACTGTTGCGCAGCATTGACAACAGTCTCATAACCGTTATATGATTTTGGAGTCATGTCACTTATAAACGAGGATGAATCCTGGTTATGAGTAAACGGGCTGTTTGTTGTAGCAGTGCTCAACTGTGGTGCACTGGACATCGGAGTAGGGAAGTTGGTTGTGATTTCAGTGTTCCCCTTGTGTGATATTGGTGGTAATAGATGAACCGATGTTTCATCTTCATCAATAACGGCATGTTCGTCTTCTTTACCCAATATTTTCAAATCATTCCACGACCATACAAAGCCACCATAGTTAAATGAAGACGTCCGTTTTCTATTTAACCGCTCACGATCCAGAGAGTAGTTTTCCAAGGAACTTGATAATCGAGGAGAAGTAATAGTATGGCTTGATGATAAATGGTGCAATTGCTTCGAAGCCTTTAACACTTCTTGTAACTCCACGATTGGCGTATTCACCGATAACGTTTCAGATTGGCTATGTGATCTTCTAGGCTTGAACTTCATCTTGTTACTAGTATGACTAGTTGATGAGCCGTGGTTTGCGGTTGAACGACGACGTTGTTTAACCACAGGTGGGGCATTAAGATCAACTAGTTTACCAAAATTTGGATGCGTAGGTTTCAAACATTCATCTGGAAAGGAATCTCCAAAGATTGGTACGAGACAATAACGAATGTTGAAACTGAAGTTCTTTGCGAGTTCTCGAACCTTGTCATAGGGCAACCAAGTACCTTGAATCTTCAAAAACCCACCACGGATTCTTCTAACACAAGTCTGTAAGGAAGGGAAATTCTCCACGAGCTTGACGATATCGGTTTTGGTATTCCCACAAGCTTTCCAGAGCCCCGTGAAGAAAACAAATCCAGTGTTATAATCCCAAATGATCCAATGATCGTTTATCTGGTATTCATATACAGAGATGAAATTTCTCTCGTCAATATTGGTGGAATATTTCTTTCTCTGGATCAAGGTCTGTGTCTTGTATGGCTCATCGAGATATGCAGAGATGAGTTCTCTCTGTGATTGAGGAATATAACGTCTTGTAACCTCAGAGATCGGGTATAATGGGTAGTTCACCTGGACAGAGTTGAGAAGCATCGTATTCTCGAGTTGTAACTTAGCGGAAAGGCTGATACTTGAGCGTCTTCTTGCCCGAGTAGGGGACTGCTTGATATTCTCAGACTTTTGGCTCGTTGACATCAGGGGCACAATATGAGAACAACAACGAAGGTCACTAGAGGATAGTGATTAATAAGCCAATTCGGTTCTATGTGTATAAGAAGTGGTCTATCAGCTTTTTAGTCCTGAAAGAAGGTACAGATGAACAAAGTTCAACGTAAAAGGGTTCAATGGCCAAAGAAGCGTGTGATATCAAAGGGGTGACCAGGAAGGAAAAGGATTAATAATTTATAACGAAACTCGGGGGAATTTAACGAAAACGCAGAAAATGTCACTGATAACGATTAAGCACACACGCACAACTTGCAGAGCGCAAAATAAAATATGTTGCGAAAATTACACACAGACGAGGGAGAAAGACCCGAACGGCTGAGACTAAAAGTTGTACTGGAAAATAAAAAAGGTGACAAACTGAGACGAAATTGTCTGCGAAGATTGCAAAAGATCATAAAAGTGTGTGCATACCAATGACCCACCACAGTTATGACAAATTTTTTATGAGAGGGGGTAGGGAGGGAGAGACGGATATATAGTGGGAGCGTACATGGCTTGAATTTAGAGTGTTGCACACAGTTGACGTGAAGAGATAAGCAATACGGCATATTGTGGAATCTGTTAGGATTGAATTATGACTCTTAAAAAGCAACGGCTATAAAGGCTGAATCAAGGTTTCCACTGTTTTTTTTAGTATATGCAGTTTAACAGTGCTAGACAGCAACATTTCGCTACAAAGTTCTCGATTGTTAAAAAAAGCAAGTCCAGCTTTATTCCTCTATTACCCAAATAATTCCCTCTTTCTATATACAGACGTGTTTATACCTTAGGCCTCGACAACCTCGAGATATCCACTATCAACGTTATAAACCAAACCCCAAAGTTCAATCTCACCCTTTGAGAGGGCGTTGATAACAACGCTCTGGTTTCGAAGGATATCGAGTTGTCTCATAACGTTAAACTCAGCCAATCTCTTTGCTCTGAGTTTCATATCTGTGATTTTGTTCAACTCTTCTAGCTTCTCATCTCTCAATTGGTCAATCTTTGTCAAATACTCAGCCAAGTGAGAGTTTGCGGGGCCCAAATCATGATATGCTAAGGAGTTCAAGATGCCCCCGCAATCAGAATGGCCACAGACAATGATCTTTCTGACTTTCAGCACGTTAATTGAGAACTCTAACGTAGACTTGGTTGTCAAGTCGTCAATACTAATCATGTTGGCAATGTTTTTAAAAGCGAAAACTTCACCTGGAGAAACGTTCAACACGTTCTCGTTGTATCTGGAATCTGAACAGCCAATCCATAGAGTGTGTGGGCTTTGACCTTTCCCGTTAATCTCAAAGACATTTGGCTTGTAGTCGTTCATCTTCTCGACCCAGAGCTTGTTGTTGTACAAGTAGTCTCTCAATGTGCTCTCTTTGTTCAATGCAAATGGTGAGGTTTCATGGTCCTCAAAGATGTGCTCTGCATGGTGATGGTGGTGGTGGTGGTCAATCTGTTCTGGGGATTGTCCCAATGGGCTTTGTGGTAAGGTCATTGTGTCTTGTTGGTATGTGCACATGTTATTTCTTACTTTTCCTAGTGTAGCTGTTGATATTCTCTTTAATGCGGTTAATGTTCCAGCTCTATGAAGAGAAATGAACATTTCACTACTTTGCAAACTTAATCAAACACAATGTGGATTTGACCTTGACTTTATATGGACCTTCATACCCGGGGGGCATTTCTCGTCTCAACAATTTTGTTTCATCTACATTAAGTACAGCCCGTCAATATTCTCTTCGTTAACACGACGTCATCGGTTTAGCTTCTCAACGTAATCTTGGTGGCATTTTTGTTTTTTCCTACTTGCATAGTCATGGCTCAAACTGAAAATGGCACTACAAAAAGAACGACTAAGCCAAAAATTCATCACCTTGATTGCAGATATTGATGTCACACACAGTGCATCTCATTTTTTTTTGTATGGATTTTCCCGACAATTTGGTACGTCTTTCCCGGTTGTTTGTAGGCGCACAGCGAATTACACATGCTTTACAGTAGAGCTTACGGAGAATACTTTGACCTCAAGGCAGGATCAAGATAAATGTCTCACGTGTTGAGTTCCTAGTGATTTGCCTTCTTGAAAGGAGTCTATGTTTAGAGAGGTTTTAAGGAGCGAAGACCCAATTGTTCACATCCCAACATAATGAATCTAAGATGTTTGGTTGGAAAGAAGTATCAATACTAACTATAGCTATACCTTTCAACCCGAGAGAAAAGTGATTCCATGATGTCATCTCATACAGGCTCTGAACTATTGGTTCATTTTATGCTCGTTTCGTGATCGCGATTCCTCATGAAAAGTACACTGTTACTGTAGAAACGGGTTTAGAATATGCATTCTATAGTTGTGGGAATTGGTTGACCCGTGAGAACAGTCCTTCAGCTCATACGAAAACGCTTGGGTAGCCATTGATCCAATAGATGATGCATGCTCGTCAACGACCTAAAAACCCATAGTTTGGGCCTTTACAATGCCCGCCATGGTCGGGAGGAGGATCATTTCGTCAACTACCCAGATAGCTCGCCATAGGTTGAACCTTCTGGTGTCCCAGGTGACGCAGCGTGTCCGGGGTGGTGGTCAAGCTTAAATCCAACAAAAATGTAAACCATGGGAAAAGATTCTCGCTCCTATGACATCGTAATTCTTGCAGCACCTTCCCGCGATAGTCTTGGTTGATCGGCTTCTCGAAAATGGTCCAACACCACTAAAGAATGGGATTCTCGCACGGGCTTTTTCAGCCTGGGCCCTCCCCCAACTTTCAGAACACTCAACCGCCGAATTTTATCTGTTGGTGACACAAAATTCAACCCTTAGTCTGTGGAATTCCGTGGGGGTTTGTGACTCAGGCAATAAGGCTTCGAAGTTGGACCGATGATTTATGAATCTTGAAACCTGTGAGATGCTTGTGTTATACACGTCACCATGCAAGGTTTTAAAAGGCGTTACCGTTTCTTGGTGGAGATCTTGGTGATGAACCGTTGATCAACTGTGTGTTACGCATGGTTCAAAGAGAGTGATCACATATTTCTCTCGAGAATATGTAATCGTCATGATTATTCTGTAGATAATATGTAATCACCATGACCATTCTCTAGTCAGTATGTAATCACCATGACCATTTTTTTTTGGAACCTGCAGTGACGATCAATGACGATATAAACACAGATACACGCTAGAAATATTTACATTTAAAACCTTCAAAATAAACACTCACATTAGCGAATTGATTTTGGACTAGTCCCGCCAACATTGAACTATATTGTCGAAATTAAGAACCATGAAAAACATCATATGCGTAGTATTATTACAAAGAGGTAATTTACTTCTTCTCAGCAGCAGCAGCGTACTTAGCCTTCTTGTCAGCCTTAGCTTGGGACTTAGCACCCAAGATACCACCACCCCAGTGCTTTCTGTTCTCCTCGTACTTCTCAGCAAAGTTGGAGTTGATGGTAGAAACCAAGGTAGCCAAAGCGGACTCGTCCTCAGCTCTAACCTCAGTCAAAGCAGCAACGGCAGAGGTCTTTTGGTGAACCAAAGTACCCAAACGAGCCTTACCCTTGATGATGGCGTATGGAACACCCATCTTACGGCACAAAGCTGGCAAGAAGATCACCAACTCAATTGGGTCGACATCGTTAGCGATCAAAACGAGCTTAGCCTTCTTGTTCTCGATCAAAGAGACAACGTGGTTCAAACCAAACTTGACAACGTATGGCTTCTCAGAGGCCTCTTGTCTGGTCTTACCCTCAGCGATAGCAGCAGCCTCCTTGGTCAAACGCTCCTTCTTCTCAGCCTTGGTCTCTGGTCTGTACTTGTTGAACAACTTGAAAGCCTCAGCAGCGGTGTTTCTGTCCAAAGTGTGTTGGAACTGAGAAATAGCTGGTGGAACCTTCAATCTCAAGGACAAAACCTTTCTTTGTCTTTGGAGACGAACGTACTCTGGCCACTTGACGAATCTGGACAAGTTTCTCTTTGGTTGGATAGATTGACCAATACCGAACTTCAATGGCTTGGATTCAGCCAATGGGTTCTTTGGGGCCTTGGACTTGGAAGCACCCTTAGAGGCGAATGGGGATGGAGCAACTTTCTTACCTGGTGCCATGGTTGATGTCTGTTGTTACAGCTATTGCACAACTAATGACTATGTGTTTAGATGTGTTGATTGATTTTTTTTTCACTGTTGCGATGGTAGTGGTTACTCTGGAAAAGGCAATAAGCGCGAGAACTGTGTTGTTGCGGGCCACATTAATGTTGCGGTGCCTTTGTGCTTGGTAATATTTTTCAGTTAAAACTGTGGCCCTTACCAAGCTTCATCTTCTGTGACTGCTTTCTGGTGTCTGGGTGTTATGTCTTGGGAATCGTTTGCCTATCATGTCATATTACATCCAAACATCACACCAAAGGCATGTATGAACTTTGATTTCCGTTGCAGGACTATACAGCTATATTGTTCCTACAGAGTATTTATCTTCTTTGAAGCACATACATTGTAACTAAACCTGATTGTCGATACTAACTTCATCTTTTCGAATATCAGAGTTGTATACTGGCTTCTCCTGCTTGTCCTTTGAACGTTCTTTCAACCTCTCTTTACGCTCTTCAAAAATTTTGCCGGTGGTGCTGCGTGTAAGGTACCACAAGACGGACAGAACTATGATTCCACAGCCTAAAAATCCAAGGCAAATCGAATATGGAACGGTGTAGCGTGGTGAATACCTGGATCTGAACATCTGTGGACCAATGATACCACCAAGTTGTGCAATACTATTTGCGAAAGATAAGGAGAATCCAACTTCGGTGGAGCCATCCAAAGATTGGTTCATCCAGGAACTCATCACTGAACCATCTGCGGAGGCACCAACAGTGGCTATTATGATGAAGGCATACAGAACAGCACTCTTGGTAACAAGTGTGAGTACGAGGAAAGCGGCAAATGTAATTGTCAGTGAGAATGTAACAAGATAGGGTGGCGTTATCTTTGCTCGGTCAACACCGTAGGAGAACAAGATTCCTGAAATGACAGACATCGCAGCAGATGGAACAGTCATGAGTGGTTTTGTACTTGATTTTGTAATACCGAATTCCAGGATGATTGAAGGTAGCCAAAATGATAAACCATAAGTTCCTAAACTTTGAAAGAGTCTCAGTAGAGCAAATAGAATCAATGTTGGACGTCTAAGGGCAGCTTTAATATATTTCCAGCTGAAGTTTTTGTCTGTTGATTTTGGTGATGATGGTGGTAATCTTGCAATAATGTAAGCCTTTTCTTCGTCATTGAGCCACTTCGATGTATCTGGGAAATTGGGCAAGAAGAACAATCCTAAAACTGCAACGCATAACGTGGCAAGACCTTCGATCAGGAACACATATTGCCATGCAGATAGATTACCGTGACCAGAGGCGAAACTGACACCGTACGTAATGAATGCGGTGAGAACACTTGAAAACGATCCCAAGACACCAAGAAAGGCCATTCTCGTTGTGATTTCATCTGGTCTATACCAGTATGTAAAATGTGTCAGTTGACTGGGATAGAGACCAGCTTCGAACAAACCAAGCAAGAATCTCAACGCATAAAGACCTTCATTGTTCTTAATAGCAGATTGACAAGCAGTGGTAGCACCCCACAAGAAAGCAATAGGGAATTGATGAAGTGTTGGTGTTGTTTTCTTGAGCAGCATCGTCGAGGGGATCTCAAAGATGACAAACGGAATGAAATAGATGGTGCTGACCCAAGCCCAATCATTAGTTGTCATACCCAGCTGCTCAAGAACGTTGTACTTGGTACCTTTGTTAAGAGTAACCAAATAACTGATATTATTGACATCAAGGTTCTTGAAAAGATACAAAAGGATTAACATTGGCATTAGATGGAAATCAATCTTTCTCAAGAGTTTCCCTTCTTCCTCATAAGTATAATAACCAGTTGTTTGAACAGCTTCTTCAACAGCCTTGTACACCTCTGATTGTAAGAAATCAGAAGGATTCTCCTCTTGCAACTTCACACTAGTGACTTTATCATTGGCTTTCTCATTTCCAATGATAGAGTTACGAGAGCTACTACTATTGTGCACAAGTTGTTCCGACATTATCGAAGTGCTTCTTTCAATATTAAAGAACCAGATAAAAATCATAACTATTGCTTTCAACATATCTTAATCCTTTTCTTATATACTCTAACATTCGAATGGCCTGTCCTCTCTTTACCACACATTGGAGGTCACAATTGTGGCAACCCCCAAAATGAACTGTGGTGATAACAAAGAGAAAAAGAGAGAACTACTCAACTAACTCTTGGTATTAAAGGTGATGGAACGCTCACAACTTTGAACATAAACCGGAGAAATATGGCCTATAATTGTTCCGTTTTGGGTATTTCAGCGGAGGCGATGTCTCTTTTCATGCATCCTGCAAGACCAGCTGCACCACAACTGAAATCTAAAAGTCGTCTCTATTTATCCGGTTGCGGGTGGACAGCCCTAACGTTTTGAACTAACGAAATATCAAACCCCTTTTGAATAATTATACACTGAAGCCTCAAGTCTGCATAGTAACCACAATCGGATTGTTGTTTATAGAACCATAGCTACAGTTGATGAGTCGATCAATAAGACTGGATACTTGTTTTATGCACCTGACCGAACTCCTTGTCGACATAACTTAACAGCTTCTTATGCACATGAACAACTATGGCTCATCGTCGATAATGATCGTATGCTGAATCAGCGAGGGAAATAGATCATAACTTCTCGTTTGGATAGTGTTCATACTCATACTTGGCATATGAATGTGGTGTGGCGATCTTTTAGAAGTGTCTGGGTTACAGCATATAGGTTTGGCCTTCCGAGAAATTTCCTTCTCTTCAATACGCGGGGGCTTTCTTTCCTCAATACAGAATGCTGCTTCTTCAACGCCAATGATTGCAGAATGAGGTATTATCAATAAAGCCACATATGAGGCATTGTAAAGATCAACATGTGCCACGATCTTCATCCCTTGCGAATTGAACGTTATGACTCATGAGCATTGAGAACTGTGAACGCCCCCATTCGCATCAATTATCGGTTGCATACTTTTTTTAGAGAAACGTTCCACATCAGCATGTCCCGCTCTCTCCACGAGTATAACTAGTCGGCATTGTCCTACAGATGCTGTGAGATATACAATTTTCAAGTATTTCTTACTTCAAGGTATAGCTCAAAATGTGTTTTGACGTTGAAGAAGTTTTGGCCCAATTAACCGTCCAGGAAAAGATATCGTTGGTTTCAGGTGTAGACTACTGGCATACAGCCCCAGTACACAGGCTCAATGTTCCCTCTATCAGAACATCCGATGGGCCTAACGGAATAAGAGGGCAGCACCATTTCAACAGTACTCCCACAGCTGCGATTCCAGTAGGTACAGCATTAGGTGCAACTTGGAATAAGGAGCTACTGTACAAAGCTGGTCAGTTATTGGAGAAAGAGGCACGAGCAAAAGGTGCCAGCGTCATCCTGGGGCCTACTGTGAATATACAGAGGATTCCTAACGGTGGTCGTGGGTTTGAATCCTTTTCTGAAGACCCATTGCTGAGTGGTGAGTTGGCAGCTTCCTACATACAGGGTATCCAGTATGACGGTGTAGCTGCCTGCATCAAGCACTTTGTTGGTAACGACCAAGAGAATGAAAGATTCTCTTCGAATTCTATCATCTCTGACCGTGCTTTACGAGAGATATATCTAAAGCCATTTGAAATTGCCGTCGAGAAAGCAAAGCCTTTAGCACTGATGACTTCATACAATAAAGTCAATGGAGTCCACGAAGTGAAAATACAACACTCTATAAAATCTTGAGGGAAGAGTGGGGGTGGGACGGCGCTGTTATGTCAGATTGGACTGGTACGTATTCCACTGCTGAAGCCATCAATGCGGGACTCGACCTGGAGATGCCTGGTCCAGCCAAATTCAGAGGCGTATTGCTTCAACATGCTCTTTTATCAAAGACAGTATCTATGCAAGCTTTAGATGAAAGGGTAAAGAATGTGTTAAAGCTTGTTCAGAGAGTGCAAGCTTCCAAAATTCCAGAAAGAGCACCAGAGACAGAGAGGAACCTTCCAGAGGATCGTGAACTGTTGAAAGAGCTTGCTTCGGAAGGAATTGTCCTGTTGAAGAATGAGGATAAGGTGCTGCCATTGGATAAGAAGAAGAAAGTGCTGGTTGTGGGACCAAACGCACCATATGCCATTTACTCAGGTGGTGGTTCTGCGTTGTCAACACCGTACTACTATGTTTCCCCTCTAGAGGCCATTACTAACATTGTTGGCGATGCAAATGTGGTGTACGACTTTGGTGCTTATAACCACAGGTACTTACCAAGTCTTGCACAAGAGCTCTTTAATGGAATGAGTAATGGAACCCTTATAGAGCTGTTCAACGAGCCACCGTCTGTACCTGATAGGGAACCATTTGATACTATCCAGTTGAAGGATATCAACTACTTCAGGATGAATGATTATACACATCCTGGCCTAAAGTCGTTGAAGTTCTATGCTACCTTGACATCCACCTTCATTCCAAAACATGATGGTGAGTACACCTTCGGCATAGCAGTAGATGGGACTGCAAACCTCTACATTGACGATGAGCTGGTGATTGACAATTCCACAAATCAGAAGCTCGGTGAATCGTTCTATGGCTCGGGAACAGTGGAAGTTTACGGGAAGTATCACGTGAGGAAGGGCAACTCCTACGCTCTGAGAATCGAGTTCGGATCATCAGCAACGAGCAACGTCTCTGGTAATAGGACTTTCAGCGGTGGTGGCGGTTTGAGATTTGGTGGTTTGAAGATAGTTTTGAATCCAATCGAAGCGGTGTTGGAGAAGGCAAGAGACTACGATCAGATTGTTGTTGTTACAGGACTGAATCATGACCATGAATCTGAAGGCTCTGATCGACAAGATCTGCAAATACCAGGTGGAAGCAACAAGCTGATCGAAGCGTTGATAGAGGTCAACGTTGATACAGTTGTCGTTATACAATCGGGTACTCCTGTGGAGATGCCATGGGCCCATAAGGTGAAGGCTCTAGTCTATCAATCTTATGGGGGAATTGAAGGCAGCAATGCACTAGCTGATGTGCTCTTTGGTATCAGCAACCCTTCTGGTAGGCTCTCGATAACGTTCCCAAAGCGGTTCGAAGATACACCATCGTATATCAACAACAGTACTGAAAACGGTAGAGTTCTGTATGGTGAAGATATCTATGTGGGATACCGCTACTTCGAAAAGGTCAACAGAGATGTTCTCTTCCCCTTCGGCTATGGCCTATCATACACCACATTTGAGCTTAGAGACTTGGTTGTGAATGTGAGTGATGGTTACTTGGAGGCCTCAATAACGGCCAAGAACACTGGCAACGTTCAAGGCTCTGTTGTCGTTCAACTATACATTGGTAAGGAAGGTTCAGAGGGGAGACCAGTGAAGGAGCTCAAAGCCTTTGAAAAACGACAATTGGATATCGGCCATGAACAGTTGATCAGATTCTCTGTTCCTTTGAGAACATCAACTTCATATTTTGATGAACAAGTTCAAAGATGGCTTTCCGGTGCTGGTGAATACAACGTCATCGTTGGCCAGTCAAGTGACGATGTCAAGAGTCTAAGACAGAGCTTCACTTTAGTCAAGTCAATCATGTTTTAGAACAAATCTACAACAAATATCTACACACAACTATAATATATGCAAATCCTCAAGATCAGATATTAAAACAGGAATATATGTATATGGTAAACAAAACAAAAGACATCAACATAAAAAAAGGAAATACTCATTGGAAGCCATTAAATCATCTCAACATGCAGCATAGTCTTGTTTTAAAGAATTCACTCTTGGATCCAACCTCTAGCTCTCTCAACGGCTCTTTCCCACAAGGTCCAGTGAGCTCTTCTCTCAGTGTCAATCGACTTGGACTTGAAGTCACCTTGAGACTCACCACCAATAGAGGCAACAACATCATCCAAGTCATCCCATAATCTCTTCGAGGCATCCTTCTCGGCAAGACCAGCAGCGATAGCAGCACCAAGAGCAGTGGCTTCAGCGTTTGGTGATCTTCTAACAGTGACACATGGACCCAAGATATCAGCTTGGATTTGCATAACTTCGTCAGACTTGGACATACCACCATCGACAGCCAAAAGAGACAATGGTGCCTTCTCGTAGGTACCTTCGGCTTGTTCCAAGAAATCACCATCAGCACCGGCATCAGAGGCCATGGCCTTCAAGATGGCACGTGCTTGGTAGCAGACACCTTCCAATGCAGCTCTGGCAATGTGTGAAGCAGTTGTGTATTGTGTAAGACCCAAAATGGTACCTCTAGCCTCAGAATCCCAGTATGGAGCAAACAAACCAGAGAAAGCTGGAACGAAGACAACACCACCGGAGTTAGGAACTTGGTTAGCCAATGGACCAATATCTGAGGCAGCGTTGATCAACTTCAAGTTATCTCTCAACCATTGGACAACAGAACCGGCAACAGCAATGGAACCCTCCAAAGCATAGTGGGCATAGTTTTCATTCTCACCCAAAGATGGGAACCAGAAACCAACCGTTGTCAAAGCACCTTGGGTAGAGAGAAGGGTCTTCTTACCAGTGTTGTAAAGCAAGAAGCAACCAGTACCGTAAGTACACTTAGCAGCACCTTGCTTCAAAGCCAATTGACCAACCATAGAGGCAGATTGATCACCCAGACAACCAGAGATTGGAAGATCCTTGAGGCTGTCCAATTTCTCAAGGGCAGTAGTAGAGAGGGCACCCGAGAAACCAAGATTGTCCATGTCTGGCACGCTGAAAGTACCATAGAACTCAGCAGAAGAGACAATCTTTGGCAATGTAACCTTCTTGGAATCAATATCCCAAAGAGCAAGCAATTCATCATCGTATTGGAAAGTTTGAATGTCCATGAACATAGTTCTGGATGCATTGGTGACATCAGAGACATGGGCCTGCTCCTTAGTCAAGTGGTAGATCAACCAGGTATCGATGGTACCGAACATCAACTCACCCTTCTCGTAAAGTGCCTTAACATCGTCGT
Source organism: Williopsis samutprakarnensis (assembly GCA_030569715.1). Taxonomy (NCBI): domain Eukaryota; kingdom Fungi; phylum Ascomycota; class Saccharomycetes; order Phaffomycetales; family Wickerhamomycetaceae; genus Williopsis; species Williopsis samutprakarnensis. The sequence continues at coordinate 229,901 of JAJMLQ010000126.1, forward strand.
CATTGTCAATCAACCATCTCAACTTGGAAGCAGAAAAGTAAGTAGAGATTGGAACACCACACTTTTGTCTCAACTTTTCCAACTTCTCTGCTGCGACAGAAGCCTTCTTCTTGTTAACGATATCAGCAGTTCTGGTATCATTCCAGACAATACCATAGTTCAATGAACGACCAGTGTTCTTATCCCAGACAATGGTGGTCTCTCTCATGTTGGCAATACCAATAGCAGTGACCTTGAGCGGCTTCTCACCCTTGGACTCACGCTCAGCGTTAACCCTCTCCAAAGTGACGAGACAAGCAGCAAGACATTGGATACTATTGGCCAAAATATGAGCTGGCTCAACCTCAACCCAACCTGGGTTTGGGAATCTCAAGGTTGGACCTCTGGAGTCCTTTCCATCCTCAATCTCCAAGTCCTCGTTAGCAGAAATGGTAATACCTTCAGCAGAGAAAATCTTCGTTTCACCATCAGCAGTGGTGTTGGCAGTTGTGGAGTATTCAATCTGGTGCTTAGCAACTTCTTGACCCTTTCTGTTGAAAAGAATGGCTCTTGAAGAGGTAGTACCGATATCGATGGAAGCGATCAAACTGTGCTCTCTGTCAGTCATTGTGATAGCAGAATATTTGAGAATATGTTATTCAAATGTGAAGATAGAAACAGTAGGCAAGTAAATACAGAAACAGGGGGGTGCAAGACCCGCTTTTTATACCTTGCTGTCGAGAAGGCGAGAAAAAAATGAGCGTGTGTTATTTGTGCATCGACAACATTGCCAGCCGTTGCAATTCTGGAGAAACTTGTGCGGTTAAAGTAAAAGACTGCGCGTACATGCATGTTTTTAAGCGGAGATGTCCCTCCCCCCCAAAAGAACGGAATACAACCAGGACAGAAATTCTGGACAAGAGACATTTCCACTTAGTGGGGAAGGAGTCAGTACTTGGCCTTTGAAGAACCACATACAGTGGCGGGGAGAAAATACTCGTAGAAGGTGGTTTGCTATTGTTTAGTAAAGTACTTTGGGAATCATCTGTTGAAATGTGCTGTGTATAGCAGACACCTCGATTTTTTGAATACTCGGAAGGCGACTAGCCATTGGAATTTATTGGAATTTACGGGTGGACAAAAGTTGGCCAACTCTAAGGACTTGGACCTTATGCCTCCCCCCATGGGGAAGAACGCCGTTGGAATAAAACACGCGATCAAACTTTAAAATCTGAGAATTTTTTTGGGGAGGCTACCAACAAGTCCATTTTAAGCGCAATGACATCGATGGTACATCAATGTTTTCTTTGTGAACCCAACCAAGAGTCATTCCTTTCTTGTCTATCATTTAAATGTATCCATATCAGAATCAATTATGTGCTCTTACATTTAACTCTTGATGAAGATTTCGTAATCAGAACGGCCAAAAAAGTGGAATGAAACAGCTTTTTAATCAGTGGCGTGTGTTCACATTCAGATTCATACCCACACTTGATACTAGAGCAATCCCTTCCGTGATGGGGGTGTAATCAAGGTGTTGAAGGTCCGAGCTGGTGTTTGACATGGAAAAAGTTTCACCGAAAGCCGGAGTGATGCAGCCTACTACAAGGCTCCATCCCGGGACTTTTAGCCGTTAGAAAACTCTAACCGTACAGCTCAAGCAAAGAACACTACAGTATTGATGTTCAAGATTCAAGATACAGTGTGCCTTTCATACCCATTTAGCATAGTGATTGAATGATTGAGGAGTCAGGTCATTATTTAATCGAAAGACTAATGTTTCAATACGTGTGGTCGGAAACTTGTCTAGGATTGGACTTCTTTCACAACTCTGTTAATGTTACAATTTGAAAAAACAAAATAGCCCCTCTCGAATAGCCTAAATGTCCCGGGTGATCACGCTGTTGGAAAAAAAACCCCAGACGCTCGCGCGGACAAACTCTAGGACTTACCCTGTACAAATTACGGAATTATCATTTAGAAAATCCATGTGGAAATCGCTTGAAAGCCAATCAGATACGACAAACATCTGCTTTTTTGTATATCCTATCGGTTTCTATCCTTTTGATTTGCTAGCATATCACTGTATATATCTTTGCGTCTTTTTTTTTTCATCGACCAATGGAAAAATGAGTATTGTATAGTTTAAGTTATGGGAAATTTAGCTTTCTTGCAAGGACAGGGCGGTTGTGCTTTCAGCACTCCATAGACTTTCTCAACAGTCAACATTAATTTATACAGTTAGGTGTTTGAGTATTATGGACAAAAAACGACGTTTTGTGCATCACAATCACTATCGCAACAGCGCTAACTAAAGGACATATGTACTTGATGTAAATACTGGCCCCGACTCTCAGTATAGGTAGCGGTATTGAACCGTCCGGGTGAAGTTCTAGGCGTTGGTCTAACCGCAATTGTAATTGACACACAATCGCTCTAAGTTCCAGAGTCTAAAGAGCCGGCCAGCAACATGGACAATAGTAAGTTGTTGCTCTGTGTTAGGCAATCATCTGCTTGAATCAATCCTGTAGTTATATACATGAAAGAGTCTGTTTCTATAGATGTTAGTCTCTCTGTACGTAGATCGGTGTCTAGCAGGATAATTTTTAGAGATTCTCAAGGATGATACTACTATTGGAGTTATCTTGGATTTATTGCTAACACCCTAAGTCGCAAATGTCTCTAATGTTGTTAGTGATGCCATTGGAAGAAATCAGTGTATATCATACAAACCATCCTTTGCAATGAGCCGAAGTGTTTGTGGGTGAAATAAAACGGCCTAAACTTTAAATAAACACGCTGTGTGACTGACAATATGTCTCGTTAGATAGTATCTACTTTTGAGCCAATTTCGGAATCTCTCTTTGAGGTGGATCTTAGAAAAAGTACAATACAAAGTATTATGATGCAACTGGAGGAAGATCTATGAGATATGCTTGTCCAAAGCTGCAACGTCTAACGGTGATTTTTTGGACAAATTAGCCTTCCCCCTCTTTCATCCAAATAAAAGCTGCATGTCCGAATTTCGCGTCGAAAAGTACATTCGCAGTCCGAGGTCATACCCATGGGCCAGCAGATATTAGCCACGTTCATTTAGACGTAAAGCAATAACGTTAGTTAATCATATGGGACAAGCAAATTGTAGAGACCTAGCATGATTTTCAAGAGCAAGTTTCAAAACCAATACATCGTTATCTGATTTATAGCTTTGTATAATCTATGTGGGAGAGTGATGGCTGGACCTGTCAAATTGTCCCGAAAGTCAAACTATCGAGGACATTAGGCTATCGATTCGATGAATTTAGTACTGTCGGTAAGAAACGCCTGTCAACCTTGAAAAAGAAAGCGTGATGATTAATTTTCCTTTTTCTGAGGAGCTGTGATTTCCAAGTGCTAATGAAGATTTTCTACTAAACAGCTTGACGTTATCTCTCAAACAGATTCTTAGTATTCACAGCGGCTACTTTTTTCACATCGCGCACCAGCCAATGATATCACTGTATTTCCTTAACCATTGTTGTGTAAGTTGCGTAGCAAACTACGATTAATAACTAAACCCTTTCTTTCGCTTTTAAGAATGCCTGTACTTAATCAAGTGAACCGTATCCACTGAAATCTGTATATCTTGAAGAAACATACTTATCAAATGACTTTTTTGACTGATATAATTGATATATTTGCTCCAATCATTGCGTCTGCTGATGTAAGTGTTCCAATTGATTGAGATTATAATTTGGTTCAGGGTTGATGGAGACAACAATGTAATAATCGCTAACATTTTCACCAGACACATGTATCTGACATTCCAGATGAAGAACTCATCCCAAAGGTGAATGCAGCCCCTGAAGGCATTCCAAGGGACTACAACGACTTGATAGAAGCTGAAAAGGACGAGGCTGAAGACAAACCTACTGCAAAGGTTGACTCATCAAGTTCTTTAGAGAAAACAACGGCTTCTGAAGGTAGTTCTGATGAAAATAACGATATTTCTGTCGAAGAAGGTGAAACATCACAGGCGGACACTGATGGGGAGAGTTCTTCTGAAGAGGGTAATGCTGAAGAAGACGATGACGGCGATGAGAATGAGGACGAGGATGACGAGGATGAAATTACTGACCCACTAGACAAGCTAAGATCCGATTGTGCTACACTCCCAAGCGTTAAACCATCTCTGCATCATTATCAAGAATGTGTTGAGAGGGTTACCAAAGCTCAAGAGGATCCTGATTACGCCGAGAAGGAATACAAAGAGGACTGTGTAGAGGAATTTTTCCATTTACAACATCATATTAACGATTGTGTTCAACCACGACTATTTTCCAGACTAAAGTGATTGATAACTCTCCGACAAATCGATTCCTCAAAACTAAGGAAAATGTAGCTAATATGCTGCTGCCTTTCGTATATTTTTCTCCCCCCGCCACTAAAAGTCTCGTATACTTTGTGCGTTTTTAACATCTTAAGGAAAGAAACAACCTTTAGCTGACTAAGTCGCGGAATGGTACATTTTCAATGAACGGAAAGGGGACAACGCAGAGTTCAGATTGAACTTTTACCAGCAACAACCAACGACTCTAAGAATTAAATCTCTTATTTCACAGACGAGGAGGTGAATAATCACATTCGAAAACTTACTCAAACTGTTTATTCGTTCCTTTGTTGTTTGTCTGTTTCTCCTTCCCTCCCGCCCATTTCTTCCTGTTGTACTAGTGCTATCCTGTCTGTCTTTTGAGTTAACCGCAGAGTGTGTTATTTGATCACACAGGTAATATCTACATTTCAGATTACAAGTCTAATAAAAGAAATAAGTCCCACGTTTCATCACCGGACTTGGACAAAACAATATTCCGAAGGTCTACGGTATCCATTTAGTCCTGTGTCGCCATGAACAAGGAACAACTGAACTTAAAGAAACAGGCTGTGAAGAGGACAACTTCGTCACCAGGTGCAACCATCCATGCAAGCAATTCATTTGTCAAGCATCCTGAACTACAGCGTTCCTCCACGATGAATAAATCCCCTCATACAGAAGGACTTGCACACAGATCTCCAACAACAACTTTGGGTAGCACACGTTCGCCAGGGGGATCATTACAGAGAATGTCATCTTATGAGCAAACGTATGGACCTGTGAGGACACCGAGCACTTCGAGTAGAATGAACAAATCACGGGCAAACAGTTTATCAAGAAACCCATATATCGTTCAGGAGAAGAACTATCTGAAAAAGATCAAGAATGACATCACTGATGATTACTATACCCAGGCTGTGATATCCGACCCTACTGCAGAGAACGAGGACGATTCCACTATTGATGCAGAGCTGGATGATGAAGAACGTGACTTGCTGATTAATGCCGATGTGCCAGGTGGTGCCAATTTTGAACTGGACTATGGCGATACCTCCGTGGTCGAGATCAACAGGGACAATCCAAAGATCCTTGAAAGATTGGAATGGCAGACAATGTTGAACCTTGTCCTCACTGGTGATGTTGTGAAATCTGAAAAGAGAAGAATCATCACACAGTCAGATACTTCTTTCCAAAGCACTTATAAGGATAACCTCTGGCTTGGAATAAGAGCATATATACTGGGGAGAACTGAAGAGCAGCAGAGACGAATTCTTGAATATTCAAGATCTATGGCTGATGAAAGTTTGAACCAGATTCTGACGTTCAAAGTTGTGAACCAAGAAAATGCGCTTGGAGAAGTTCGTGAAATCGTTGAGAAATACTACTCCATCAAGGAGCTGTGGAAGGATGAAAAGGATATGATTGCAGAGAAGCCAATAGTTGCCTCAACTGCATTTACTGATCGGCTGGAAACATTGATATCGTGGAAAAACATCACTAGTACTCTGGATAGAGAAGTGAAGGCGTTGGAAAAATGGACACAGAGTACCAATCTTGACCTTACGGAAGTGCGTAACGATGGCTTTGTTGATACTTCCTTTGCCGACACGATGCTCAAGGAGAAGGATATCCTTTCGATTTTCCGCTCAAGACTGTTCCACCGTTATTTCCCCTGGTTCAACAAGTCAAAGGCAGCCTTCTTAAACTACCATAGCCTCTTCGAAGAACTCAACCTTCCCAGTTACATTCCAATGTTGGAGAAGCTAGTGCTTTTCCCGATGCGTCTTATCAGGGAGATTATACGTATTCGTCTCATTTATGCAAGAAAATTGGAATCACCCACGATGATGATGATTGATGAAATGATTGACGATTTTTCTCTGTACGTTACGCTTGCAGTTGGTATAAAACAGACATTTATCCAATATACTGTTGGCTGGGACATACACATGGAGACGTATGAAGGCTATGATGAATCCGTGTTCGAAGCTATCAAATATCTCTTTGGTTTAATCCACCGTAAGCTGATCAACACAACAACAAAGTCTTTTAAGACTTTCAAAGAACCGGATGATCTTGAAAGTATATGGAAACTAGCAAAGAACGTCGGGTGCTTCATCGATCTGGCTGGCCCAGAAGTTGTATTTCAAATTGCATCATTGACAACAAAGCTGGTTCAACGTCTAACAGTTTACATCTCTCAACAAAACAAGCTTATTGAAAGTGTTATAAACAGTGACAAATCTCCGGAGCAAAGGGAACACGAAGCAATGGCAGTGGTTGACAGTTCATTGGATAAATTCAACAACGTGAGAAGAAAATTGTCAAAGTTCTACACTGTCATTAAAAAGTCATATAGTAACGCTGCTCTGTTTAACGTTGCAAGACCTGCTCCGTTTCTGGAGACTTTGAACAACAGTGGCCACTTCTTGATCCAGACAGGATACTCAACTGGTATCTACTTGGTGGCTTCGAGTGACCTATACGGCAAGGATGATGAAATTATAAAAATTATAAAAGGGTCTCAACTTGGATCAGATCTGTTCAAACCACCTCCTGAAATATCTGATATCCATCTAGATTACTACGAGGAAGATGAAGATGACAACGTTGGTTATATTCTTGTTATCCATGCAAATAGACCGATGCTATGGGAAGGCTCGATTGTATCTATTCCAGGAGTCACTGATGCGTCGGTTGATACTAATCCAGGTGAAGTACTGTTGGTGACTCAGGGGGCTTCTCAGACACTTCGTTACACGAAGACCATCTTTGGCGATATTATGGGAGACTGTGTGACATTCATTGAAAACAGACCAAGCCTTACATCTGTTCACAGAGAGTTGGTTAGAACTGAAAAGCTATTCTTTAAGTTGGCTGTTTCTATGTTTCCTGAATTTTTCAAGCTAAAAGCGATGATCCAAACTGTTAACAGAAGCCCTGAAGGATTACAATATCTCTATTGCTTTATTAGGGACATGATGAAGAACTACATCAAATTTGTCGAGGGTCCGAAAAAAACTGTCATAGTGAAGAAGATGATAACACTTGGTATTGACTGGGTCAGTTTTGTCGTTGATGATTGCATTCCAACTGATAAGAAAACGTTCAGATGGTGTGTCACTGCTCTTGAATTCGCAATGGAGGTCTCCAGAGGTTTTAATATCCTCACTTTGAAAGATGAACAGTTTAACAAGCTCAAGGAGAAAGTTGCTGGGTGTATGTCCCTCTTAATCTCACACTTTGATATTATGGGAGCAAGATCAAGCGAAGCTGAAAAGAAGATAATCACAAATTTGCCGAATGCAGATCACGATGATAAGGCAATTATTGAACACTATAGGGCACAGACTATGGAAAAGCTTAGAGCTTTGGACGAGACACTTCAAGTCCAGAACGTTGGTAAAGTATTGGATGACACTATGCAGGAGAACCAATATCTGTCGTTCCTTGCGTCATCATTCTCGAGTCTTTCGATCAGATGGCAGAAGAGAAAATTTATTGGTGGTGGTTCGTTTGGAAGTGTGTTTTCAGCTTTAAACTTGGATACTGGTGGGGTTTTGGCGGTAAAGGAGATCAGGTTCCAAGACGTCCAATCCATTAAACAAGTTGTTCCACAGATCAAGGAGGAAATGACGGTTTTAGAGATGTTGAACCATCCAAACATTGTTCAATATTATGGTGTCGAAGTACATCGTGACAAGGTGAACTTATTCATGGAGTTCTGTGAAGGAGGCTCGCTGGCTTCTCTGTTGGAACATGGCCGTATTGAAGATGAAACAGTGATCCAAGTATATGCCCTTCAGATGTTTGAAGGTCTTGCATACCTCCATGAGATGGGTGTTGTACATAGAGATATCAAACCGGAGAACATTCTCTTGGACCACAATGGGTTGATTAAATTCGTGGACTTTGGAGCAGCAAAGGTCATTGCTAAGAATGCCACCAAGAAGGCTGCAACAAAGATGAACAGCATGACAGGAACCCCTATGTACATGTCTCCCGAAGTGATCACTGGGAACTACGGTTCCAAATACTCCCTCGACGTATGGTCCACTGGGTGTTGTATTCTGGAAATGGCCACGGGCCGTCGCCCATGGGCTAATTTGGACAACGAGTGGGCCATTATGTATCACATTGCAGCTGGCCATCTTCCTCAATTCCCAACAAAGGACCAACTGAGTGAAGCCGGTATCAAGTTCCTCTACAGGTGTCTCGAACGTGATCCTCACAAGAGACCTTCTGCGCAGAAACTGTTGGACGACCCATGGCTCGTTGAGATTAGAATCCTGGCTTTTGGAGATAGCACAAGCTCTTCTGACGTATCAAGTGACCTTGGATCATAATGAATCGTCTAACACGCTCATTTGATCTACTGAAATGAGATATATTCACTATGTTCAGCCATTTGTAGATATATATGTATGTGTTGCCCCTAACCGATGACCTTGTGTAAGTACAAAGAAAATTTTAAAACCCTGGGGCTCTTTCCTTCGAGAGACAAAGAAACAGTGTAATAAGATCAAGACCAGATGGCCACGCTAATCCCACCACCTTCTAAGAAGCAGAAACGTGAAGCACAGAAGCCACGTGATGTTGAAATTATCCCAGAAGACTTGCCAAATGTGTTGATCAAGTTTCAGGCGTCCGATACCGGGGCTTCTGTCGGGGGTTCTCTTCACGTTCCAGGGAATATCTCGGAGAAACAGCTGGAGGAGCTTCTCAATCAGTTGTTGAATGAACAAGATGAGCCTGTTCCATACACCTTTAGTGTCCAGGATGATAAAGGAAATCTCGTTGATATCAAGGATAACATATACTCGTCAATTTTGAAGCCCGGTATCAAGACTACAGAGGACTTTATGACACTTGTGTATACTCCAAGGGCCATTTTCAAGGTGAAACCTGTGACCAGATCATCAGCTGCCATTGCCGGACACGGCTCCACAATTCTCTGTACCCAGTTTGCCCCACATACCTCATCAAAGATGGTCACTGGTGCTGGTGATTCAACTGCAAGAATCTGGGATTGTAATACACAGACACCTAAGCATGTGTTGAAAGGCCATACTAACTGGGTTCTTTGTGTGAGTTGGTGTCCAAATGGTGAGATGATCGCCACGGGGTCCATGGACAATACTATTAGGCTTTGGAGTGAAAATGGTGAAGCCCTTGGTGGTGCGTTAAAGGGCCATACAAAGTGGATCAGTTCACTTGCATGGGAACCAATTCACCTGGTTAAACCTGGTCAAAGTCCAAAACTGGTGTCTGCTTCTAAAGATGGTACGTTGAAGATCTGGGATACTACAAGAAGAGTTCCACTTTTGACGCTTTCAGGCCATACCTCCTCGGTGTCTTGTGTTAAATGGGGTGGTGAGAACTTGATCTATTCTGCATCGCATGATAAAACCATAAGGGTTTGGGACGGCTCTACTGGAGCGTGTAAGAACATATTGAAGTCACATGCACATTGGGTGAACCATTTGTCTATATCTACTGACTATGCTTTGAGAATGGGGCCATTTGACCATACGGGCGAAAAGCCATTGAACGCTGAAGATGCCCAACGTAAAGCTCTCAAAAACTATGAGAAAGTTGCCAAAATCAACGGTCGTAACGAAGAAAGACTCGTTACTGCATCTGACGACTTCACAATGTACCTCTGGGATCCTATGAACTCCAACAAGCCTGTTTGTCGTATGACAGGACACCAGAAACTGGTGAACCATGTCCAATTCTCACCTGATGGTCGTTATATAGTGTCGGCATCGTTCGACAACTCTATAAAGCTCTGGGATGGTCGTACGGGTCAATTCATCGCCACCTTCAGGGGACATGTTGCAGCTGTTTACCAGACTGCCTGGTCTTCTGACTGTCGTTTGCTTGTGAGTTGCTCTAAAGATACAACTCTCAAAGTATGGGATGTTAGAACGAGGAAGTTAAGTATCGATCTTCCAGGGCATAAAGATGAGGTTTATTCCGTGGATTGGAGCATTGATGGTAACAGAGTTGCCAGTGGTGGTAAGGATAAACAAGTTAGATTATGGACTCATTAATCATAGATCAAAGACTTTGTTTTTTTGATATCTCTCCTGCTCTCTGTAGAGTTTAGCCGATTAGTCCCAAACGTTCATTTTTCCGTAAGCGAACCCCATCGGATAAACCAACGGACACAAACCAACGGAGAGTTGCGACAACATGTCCTGACCACTTACTTATAAACACACACACACTTACATCGTGAGCAGTTGTCAATTGACCATTCACAACGGTTTCCAAGATGAAGTTGAACATCATTACACTCTCTTCATGGCCATCTATTCTTCTCCGAGGAATTGTGCTGTTAGCAGTCGCACATAGGGCGTACACCCGCAAGACACTTACACCTCTGGGTGTTGAAGTAGCGTTGATGACCGGCTTCTTCCACTCATTACCTCCAACTAACCTCTATCTGACTCTACTGGTGGTGTTTTATCTCACCTCTTCGAAGGCTACGAAGTACAAGGAGAAGATCAAGTCGAAGAAGACCAAGATTCTCAATGCTGCTGACGAGACAATGGTTACAACTCAGCGCACACATGTCCAAGTACTTGCAAATTCTGCTGTCGCAACATCTTTGATTATCCTTTCACTGTTCGTCACTAACCCTGCCCTAGACGATATGCTCAAGGCTGGTGTGGTGGGCCAGTACTGTGCCGTCATCGCTGATACGTGGTCGTCGGAATTGGGGATTCTATCGAAGTCGAGTCCCTTCCTAATAACAACACTCCAGAGAGTACCACCGGGAACAAATGGTGGTGTGACACTCTTTGGACTTGTTGCAGGGACCAGTGGGTCTGCATTGATAAGTTTGATCTCAATGTTCACTTTTAGCGAGAACAGAGTAGGGAAATTCGTGTTCTTTACACTGGTTGGTCTACTAGGGACGTTGGTAGACTCACTTCTAGGAGCGTTATTCCAGAGATCAGTGGTGGATAAAGATGATGGCTTGGTTCTGGAACCTCTAGGCGGTGAGAAAGTGGATGACGATATTCTCCAAGAGATGAAGGGCCATATCCAAGTCGTTCCAGGTGAGGATATGTTCAGCAACAACGATGTTAACATCATAATGTCTGCTCTTACAACCATGTTGTGTGTTGGGTTGTATACGCTTCTATTCTAACATCTATCTAATACACATGTTGACTATTCGCTATCACTTTCATCATAGCTCTCGGATTCACTGCCAGTTTCCTCTTCAGAGTCGTCGAACTCATCGTCGTCGTCATCGCCTTCTTCGCCCTCTTCTTCATCACCATTAATAGCCACCTGCTCAACCTTGACTTCGTATCCTTCACCCGAGAGGAATTGCTCCAATTCCTCCCCTTTAGAAGTGTGCGTACATGCAAACACAGAAGACGTCTCACTGTCAAATATCTTCACATAGTACTTCTGTAGGATTTTCACCATGTCTTGTTTAGTAACTAGCTTCAACTGTTTGATAAACTTGGTATTGAAATGTGGACCTCTCTTCTTCAAAACATTATCCATGTATTTTGCACCAGCTGAGGAGAAGAAGTTTCCTTCACTGCTTGCAATGGTGTTCACCAAAGTACTCATGGCTCCTTCAAAGAGAGTGTTATCAATCTCAGTTTCACCACTGGCAAGGTCTGAAACAATCTTCTTTGCAACCTGGAACGCCTCTATGGCATTGGCACCTCTATAAACGTCAAATGACAACTGTCCAGACTCCACGCTTCTACCCACATTGGCACCGTAAGCGAGACCCGTGCCTCTGATACCTCTCCAGAAAGGACCTTCAACAGCCTGCAAGTACGAGGAAGCAAGTGCCAATGCTGCCATGTCACCATCGTTGTAGTCTGTTGGAATGTTGGTTGAGGCCAATAGGAAGGTTGACTCTGAAGCTGGTGCTGTAATGATGTATGCCTTCTTGGACAACTTCTCACCGACTTGCGTGCGCACTTCAAACGTACGTGGAACAGGTAACAATGGATCGTTTGTATGCTTTGATTCAGGAAGGAATTGCTTCCAAGCCTGGATTGGATGCTCCAAGGATGACAAGTCACCAGCCAGTACGATACGGAAGTTGTTTGCTTTGAAAAGACATTCTCTGATGTTCTCCAAGTCCTTCTGGATCGAGCCAAACTCACCATTGGCAATTTTCGAAGAGAGTGATCTATAGAATTCCTCATTCGAAAGCGTATCCCTTGAAGATTTGAGAGATCTTTTGGAAAGACAGTACTTGGTGTTGATTGAGTTGAGCAAGGTTTCACCACTTCTCTTATAAGATGGCAGTGAGTTAATCAATTTATCAATTGCAACTTTGATTCTAGTTTCATCGAAAACGGTGTTCCAGAAGATCCTTCTCAACCATTCAATGGCCTTTGAGTAATTTTCCTTATTGACCTGAACAGAGGCATTGATTATCTCAGAGAACTGATTCTTGAACGAACCGTCTAATGAATGGTCAACAAGGTCATTCTGCAGACCCTTGACGACTTCCTCATATGGGATTGTCTTACCATCAACAAGCATAGGCAGAGAGAATATCTCGACAAAGATATCAAAATACGGTAACAGGTGTTCTGGGATCTCACGGGAGGACATCAACACATTGATGGAGATGAATTCGGATTTGAACTGATCCACGTTGATATAGAGAGCAAGGTCAGAAGGTGTGTCATTGAGTATCTTCTGGGTGTTGTCATCATTCAAATCATTCTCAACCTCGTTGTTCAATCCAACTCCAATGGTGGTGGTGTTGATAAAATGGATCTTTGCCGGATCTGGCTTCTCAAACCCATTCAATATCGATTCAGGAATCGCTCTATCGTTCTTAGCCTGTGCATCTTGAAGCTTCTGCTCCAGCCTTTTCAACCCTTCTTCACCTAGCGTCTCCTTGCGTTCCTCGATGAGCTTCTTGTTCAACTCTTTCAAAGATTTGTAGAGTTGCTTTGAAGGTTTGGCAATAATCACAGCAGCGTTGTTTTCAACCAAGTAGTACTTGAAGAAGGAGACCCACTTCTCAAGGCTCCACTCCAAGATTGTTCTGTAGTCATTCAAGGTGCTGATGTTTTTTGTCAGTGCCTTTCCTTGCAAATCACCATACAAGAAGTCTGTGATGACGGCATCACTCAGGATATCAGCAGACTTCTCAGCAGCGAGCAAGAGCCTCTTCTTTGCATTCAAGACGATTTCTCTCATTCTTCCAAGGTCAAACTTCTCCACAGTGGCCTGTTCTTTCAACAGCTCGTACACTTTATCCCTTACAAGTGTTAACTTGTCAGTTGGGACGTCATTGAGCTTGATGTTTGCAATGATATGAGTAAAGTCGTCCGTGTTGTACTCGAGGTAACTTGACCAAGGATCGTCAACCTCAACGAGGCTCTTTGTCAGTACTGCGATCGAAGAGTCACACAGGTATTCCAGCAGCAACGTGATTGCCAAATCTTCCTCGTTCTTACAGTACTCTGGGCCAACCCAAGAGAAGTTCACCTCGCCGTATGATTCATCCTTCTCAGAGAACTCAATCTCCTTGACGACTTCCTTCTGCAACCTTACGATCTGAGCCTTCGAGTCTACAAATGGTCTCTTGCAATCTTCACCATCTGGCAGTTCCTTGTCAAACTCCTCCATGATGCGAAGGAACTCATCCTCATCAACGATTCCACTCACAATGACACAGAGATTGCTTGGCCTGTAACTGTTCTTATGGAATTCTCTGATGGTGGAATTCTCTAATACTCTCAGGTTCTCCATTAGCCCACCGGTTTCAGAGCTGTATCCACTCTTTGCATCGAACAATGCTCTCTGCGATGCCAGAGCCGTCTGAAACCACGGTTGGTTCTGAATACCTTGCATCTCAGAGAACACAACGCCCTTCTCTTTGGCTTCGCCATCAACATGGTAAACCTCGGTGTAGCACGCTTCGTCAGTCAGTGTAGGGTTGATCACGTGGTCCAGGTACACGGGCAACAAGGTCTTGAACCCATCCCAGCCTGCGGTGGTGAGCGTATACACCGTTTGATCCGTAGCGGTCCACGCGTTGGTGTTTGAGAACATGACGTTACCCAGTGTATCCAACAGGCCCTTGTAGGGATACTTTGCTGATCCCATGAACACCAGGTGCTCCAGCGTGTGAGGTGTACCGGAATCGTCTTCAACCTCAGTGGCCACTGCGAAATGGCCATGAACCACAGGCGTGTCCTTGGAGATTAGCACGGCTTGCAACCCAGTGCGTATAGATCTCCATTTCTTGAGGCTGGAAGGCGCGTACTCGAAGTCGAACTTCGTCAGCAGCTCAAATGAACCCATTAGGTGCCGTATAAGTCGAATCTTTGCTTATCGAGTGATCTTCGAGTTGTTGAAGTAGCTACGCTTCGATGAGTTTTTTTTTTTCTTTTTCGGCCGGATTGTTGATCATAGAGTTTTGTGTGCCCTGTGATTAAGAATTTTCTGATCGCGACCATCTTCTAGAATATGACAGATTAAAGCCGAATAACCACACTTATTTTTCAGAATAAATACTGTCAAGGCACAAACAGATCAACATAGCCACAGACAAAAAATCAAAAACAAAACAAGACGACACGCACCCTTAACACCGGGAATTGACACATTTTGATAAGAATTATCAAGTGATCATGCGCTTCTCTTCGATATTATCAATTCTTTCGTGCTCGTTCTTCCTTGGACTGCTACGCTGTGCACCGGTGGACATGTCAGAACCTCCAATAACGCACTATGTGTACTTCTCCGTCCAACAAGGCGAAGATCTGCTCGGAACCATCAAGATTGGCCTGTTCGGATCCGTTGTCCCGAAGACAGTGAAGAACTTCTACACCTTGGCCACCGAAGGCATCGGTGGTAAGGGATACAAGGATACCATTTTCCACAGAGTGATTAAGGACTTTATGATCCAAGGAGGTGATTTTGACAAGTTTGACGGCACTGGCGGCTCCTCAATCTATGGCCCCAAGTTCGCGGATGAGAACTTCGAACTCAAGCACGACAAGCCTGGTAGGGTCTCCATGGCCAACTCCGGCAAAGATACCAATGGCTCCCAGTTCTTCATCACCACTGCGATCACTTCGTGGCTAGACGGTAAGCACGTTGTGTTTGGCGAAGTGGTGGAAGGCTTTGACGTTATAGACAAGATCCAGACCAGCACCACCGATTCGCACGATAAGCCAATGTCTCAGGTTAAGATCATCGAATCCTGGGGTGAGCCTAACAAGGAGGTCACCATTACGGACGTGAAAGAGTGGGATGAGGAGCAGAAGTCCGATATTGGCAGAGGGAATGAACTATTCATCCTGGTTGCACTTGCTCTGTTGTTATTGGTCTACATCATCTTCAAATGCTATAAAACACAGCCAAAGTACACATCTATCAGAGATTAGGCTAAAGGCTGCACTCCTGTATACTTTCTGAACTCTTCAACGACATTTTCCTTCACAAGGTTCTTCCCTATCAGCACCAGTTTGCAGTGCGACAGCTCTGTCGAGTCAACGCTGATGAACTCGTACTCCTCTCTCACACCCTGTAGTACCAATACTTCGCCGCTGGACTTGATAACAATACCCTTTGTCCTGTGTATCTCTACTGGTTTACCTAGTACCGTGCCGTCCCACAGAACGCTCTGTAGGAATCTGTCTAACCCTGCAAACTGCTCTTCCGTAAGCTCTGGGAAATCGAGCGCCATGGTGAATATCCGTGAGTCGTGGAACGAGCCCTTGTCCTCCAGGTCAAGCTTCACGTTACCCTCAAACGCATGGAGGTCCAGCAGCTTGTCGAGATCCACCTCACCATACTTTGTCTCATATACAGAAGCACTGGAGTTGATCTCTTCCACCCTCTCCAGCAACGAAGCCTTATCGCCTTGATACGAGTCCATCTTGTTCAGTAGGATGACGTCTGCCAGTGCAATCTGCAAGTGTGCTGTTGTGATGCCCTCCTCAACGACATCGCCGTGACCATGTTCCCTGTGCCAGTGACCACCCACGTCTCCCAGACACTGTTCGAGGTTGCCACTGTCCAACACAGTGACTACACCGTCGATGTATACGTTGCTGTTCAACCCTTCATCCAGCCAGAACATTCGGGCAATAGGTGCTGGGTCTGCGATTCCAGAGGTCTCCAGCAGAATGTAGTCGATCTTATCACCACTTCTCTCCACGAGGTTCTCAATGGCCTGGACGCCGCTGTCCCTCACAGTACAGCACAGACAACCATTTCCCAGGTCTAACCACTCTGTGTATGAGCGATCACCGTTGGTCACGGTCAGCGATTTCTCGATGTCGATGGAGTCGCCAAACTCGTTCATGATCACGGCAAACTTTCTCTTGCCCTCCTTGGCAATCCTGTTGAGCAACGTGGACTTGCCAGACCCCAGGTACCCGGTGATGATCGTCACTGGGATCTTCCTCTGTGGCTCCGACTGTCTGAGCCTGAGTGTCTCTTTGTATCGGGCCAGCTGCTCACGAGAGAGCTCTGGCTGTATGAAGTTCGCATGCTGTAGTCGCTGCTCAAGATCAGGCTCACTTCCGGTAACCAAGTCCGGGACCTCGTCGTCATTCATGGCCGATGACGTCTATGTTTTGCTAATCGGTGTTTTTGTCTTACCAATTGTGGCGATGTTGTGTGGTCAATACTGGGTGGTCAGTGCGGTGTTCCCGATAAAAAGTTGGACATGGCCAGATTCCCCTGCCCGCATTTTAGACAACACAACATCATCAACAAGCAATACACGCCAAAGCAGAAGGAACCAGGCACGTAAAGCATACAATGTCGCTGCTGTTTGACTCGCTGCTGCTGCTATTTATCTCTGCATACTTGTTTATCTCCCCCTTCACCAAGGTGGAGGAGTCGTTCAACACGCAGGCGGTCCATGACATCATATACTATGGGCTAGTTAACCTGGACAAGTACGATCATTTCCAGTTCCCTGGGGTGGTTCCAAGAACTTTTATAGGTGCTCTCCTCATGTCCGGTCTCACTGCGCCCTTCATTCACTATCTTCCCCAAACTGTTTCGAAGCTGGATGGTCAATTGATCTCCAGAGGTCTGCTGGGAACAGTGAATGCCCTGTTCATCGTGTACTTGAAGAATTGTGCCTTTGACGCTATCAAGCACGCTAAGAAGACGCACAGCGTTGGAAAGAAGATCCAGAAGAAGCTGAGAAAGAAGATTAAAGAGGCTAATGCTGTTGCTGATGGTGCTGTTGATGATGATGATGCTGCTGCTGTCGATAAGCCACAATGGTCCTTTGGGCTGTGGTTTACACTCTTCCAGATCGCACAGTTCCACATCCCCTACTATTCATCCCGTTATCTACCAAACTACCTCGCTCTACCATTGACAAACTATGCCTTCGCACAGTTCTTCAAGGGAAACTTTTCCAGAACGCTCTCTGTGCTGGCGTTCACCACTGTGGTGTTCCGCATTGAACTCCTGGCCCTGGTGTTGTCATTATCAGTGATCCTGATCTATCACAAGAAGATCTCTCAAAGACAACTGGTGACTTCCATCATTAAAGGTGCTCTAATAGGGTGTGTTCTTAGTGGTGCTGTGGACTCTTACTTCTGGCAAAGACCTACCATTCCAGAGCTCGAGAGCTTCTACTTCAACGTTGTCGAAGGTAAGGCCTCAGAATGGGGTGTTGAACCTTTGCACGCCTACTTCACGAGACATTTACCAGGGATCTTCTTACCACCACATGTGTTGATCCTTGCCATAGTGGGCTATTTTGTCGATCCAACCAACAATTTCTTCAGAATGGCCTCTTTAGCATGTGTCTCCTATATCTCTCTACTATCTCTACAGCCTCATAAGGAGCGTAGATTCATCATCTACACAGTTCCAATCTTGACGCTTGCTGGTGCCAATGGAGCCTCATACATCACTTCGAAAATGACCATGTCGTTCCTCTACAAGCTTGTCGTCCTCGGTACTCTGTTCCTGACATTGGTCTCGATGGCTATCTCTGTATTCTGGGGTGAAGTGTCTGCGTTCAACTACCCAGGTGGTTATGCCTTGCTTAGATTCCACGAACACCTCATCATGAAGACGATGAGAGGACAGCATGTTAACGAACATATCGTTGTGCATATTGATCCAGCAGCCTGTATGACTGGTGTTACGCATTTCTGTGAACTTACGGGAAATGGGTTGGGCTTCGAAGTCACCTACGATAGAAATGAAACACCAACCCTACAAGATTGGGAACACTATGACTATATCATAACCGATGTTGGTCCAAGGGATAACACAAACCACAAGATTCCTTATATGAAAGGTTGGAACTGGTCTCGTGTAGCGTCTTCCACTGGGTTTGCTGGGCTGGATCTCTCTGCCATCCGTCGTGTTAATCCAATCGCAACGTTGAGGTACTCTTGGGCACAGAAATCCGTCAGACCAATAGTTGATACCATCAGAAAGTTTATACATGAGAAGGAGATGTTCTACATCTATCAAAAAGTTGCAGGAGAGACAAAAGTGGAGCCTTTGAAGCCCAAGAGAACCAGAAAGAAGATGTCTGATCAAGCATCAACGTCTACGGTTTAATCCATGATGAGATAGAAATGACACCATTTGTCCCATTAATTATTTACAAGTATAATATATATATGTCTGAGTGTTTTACTCATCAAAACACCTCGTTCAATAGAGCAACAATACGGTTCTTGTGGTCACCTTTGATGAGAATCTTCTTACTCTCCATTACAACTTTGAACTTGTCCTTGGATACATCGTTTAAAAGCTCTTGTAAATCGTTTCTCAGCAAAACAATATCACCTTGGACTTTACGGATCTCAGTAACACATGCATTCTGCTTCAAATCAATGTAAACTGGGAGATTTCCCTTTGAAGTTCTTGGAAGAAAGTACGAACCATGGCCAAATGGCTTCTCAATGGATTCAATGTCTTGATTTGAAATTTCCTTGAGACTTGGGAACTGAGACATCGTGGTCAGTGATCTTGTTGCGCCGAACGGACGTATGAGGGTTCTTGCTCTAAGCATTGTTGAAGGATTGAAGAATTCCCTTAGGTGGACGTTGATGATTTCTTCAGACGGATTTGCTGTTACAACGTTGTAGTTTACAACCACCTTGTGGAAGCTAGGGAAAAAAAAAGGTTTCGATGAAGTTTGCGGTGTCCGGATGTTTTTGAAAATATATCACGTGACAGAAGACTTGGAAGAACAAATTTTAAAAAAAAACTCCGCGACGGGGAATTGAACCCCGGTCTACCACGCGACAAGCGGTAATTCTAGCCACTAAACTATCACGGACTGCTGTGAAAACCGAAACTAGTATTGTCTAAGAAACGGGATGGTGGAATAACGTCAACGGTTTCTCATTTGTTTTCTTTTACTTCATGCTTTACTGCCACACTTGCTAGTTAGAATCAATGATAAAGCATACACACTGGCTTGTCGTTCAATGAACGTCTCTGTCTGGAAAATAACACAGAAGCGGACATTTGGACGGATTTGTGCGGGTTTGCGCGGGTTTGTCCGGATTTGTCCGGAGCTTCGAGCGGACTTAACCTGGCGTGAAGCGCGGAGCAACGTTCGAAAACGCGGATTTAAAAGTATACCCGTTGCAAGTGGCATAAGACGGGGAAGAACAATGGAGAATTATATATATATATATATACACCCTTGAGACACATTCTTTATGATGATTACCATTCTGGTAGCCTTTAGCTACGCATAACTTCTACTTCTTTACAGTTGTTTTCTGTGTATTTCGGAACAGAGCGTTCGTGACAAAAGCAGCAGCAACAACTCAGCAGGTCTTGTGCTAATACCCACATCGAGTGATCTTTCCTCTCTCTCTTTCTTGAAACGTTTTGACAGTGATAGATCTCTGTATAAGCCATGTCGGACAGAGTGGAATCCAACAATGACTTGGAGTCTCAAACTAATCATAAGAAGAAATTCGTGGAGAACGATGCTGGTGATGGTACAAATAGATTCGATCAACAGGCACATGGAGTGAAGCTTGTGCTGTCTGTTTTATCTTGTGCCATCGCTCTGTTCCTCATCGCTCTGGATCAGACCATTGTCCTTACAACAATCGAGAAAGTTGGAAACAAATGGGGTGAGTATCAGAAGTCTACGTGGATTGCAAGTGGTTATATGCTCACCATGGCGATGTTTGTACAGATCTGGGGGAAGTGTTCTATATACTTTGGAAGGAAGCCCTCGCTCTTGGTTTCCATCTTGATCTTTGAAATTGGTTCACTTGTATGTGGGGTGGCTCCTTCAATGGATGCTTTGATTGTCGGAAGAGTCATTGCTGGCATTGGTGGCGGTGGGATACAAGTGCTGGTGTTCATTGTTGTATCAGAACTGGTGCCCATAAGTAAGAGATCTGTGATGTTTGCCATATTAGGTGTGGTGTTTTCGATAGGCTCAATCGTGGGCCCTGTTATTGGTGGTGCATTTACAGATACTGTTACCTGGAGATGGTGCTATTACATTAACCTGCCTCTCGGTGGGTGTGCTTTGGTTCTATTGGTCCTTTTCTTTAAACCACCGTCATCGAAATTCACTTGGAAGGAGAAGTTTTCACAGATCGACTATATTGGTAGTGGTTTGCTTATGGCGGGTATAGTGCTGATACTGATGGCACTTACAGTTGGTGGTCAGCAGCTGCCGTGGTCTTCAGGTGGGACCATCACACTTTTTGTTCTCGGTGGAATGATATCAATAGTATTCATCATTTGGAACTTCAAATGGTCCAAACAACAAGTGATTCCAACAGACATAATCGTTAAAAGGTCTGTTGATGCCCCATGCTTCCATGTTTTTCTGTGTTTCCTTATCTTCATGGCATTCTGCTTGTATTTTACCACTTATTTCCAAGTGGTTCGTGGTTATGATGCCATTAAAGCAGGAGTACACTTCTTCCCATTGGTGATTTCACTTGTGCTATCATCAATCGGTACGGGGATACTAGTCAGGAAGACACGCTATATCATGCCATACGCCATACTCTCCGGTGTTACTGGTGCAATTGGACTGGGAGTTGCCTGTCTATTGAATGAAACGTCGTTGCTGAGCCAAACAATTGGCTATATGATTCTACCTGGAATCTCTGTTGGAACAGGGTTGCAAGCATCGCTCATAAGCAGTCAAGTGAACGCACCAAAGTCCACAGGTGGAATGATTATGACAACCTCGTTTACAAACTTCTGCAGAGCCTTAGGAGGTGCTTTTGGAAGTATATTGGCACAAGTCATTTACAATTCCTCCCTGCACAACAAGGCAACATCTGCTATCGAGAATAATCCAGCTGTCTTTAGCAATATCGAATTGAGTGATGTGAACGTACTCCTTTCATCTCCTCGTGTCATCAGAACACTTCCAAATGATGCACAAACTATCATTTTCCGTGCAGTTATGGAATCTATCAGAAACGTCTTCTACTTCTGTACGGCAACCGCTTCATTGATGTTCGTGGTGACCTTGCTCTACTCTTCAAACAGACTTCCTAGTGACGCTCAAGTGGAGAGCAAGAGGGACTATGAGCCAAAACAGGAAACCGCCACGAGTTCTGTGCATGAAAACATTGCTGTAATTCGGAAGAGTTCAGGGGAATCGAATCATGAAGCGAAAGATGACGATTTCATCTTAGATGAAGATGTGAAGATACCGAGATCCAGAACGTGAGGCCTTCTTCAGCTTCTATTGGGTTAGAGTGAACTCTGTGAGTGAGTGAAACACCAAATGGGTCATTTGTCTATCACTTTATGAACACCAAGGGCTTTTTTTTTCCCAATGGATGAATTAATCACCAGTTCCCGCCCAAAGGAAAATCAATCCTATGTAGTTTTTATATATATACATAGTATGCAAGAACATCAGTGGTAACCTTGGTAACCTTGGTAACCTTGGTAACCTTGGTAACCTTGGTAACCTTGGTAACCTTGGTAACGCAAAGAAAGCTAAATAAAATGTAAATAAACGTGCGCATACCAAAACAGCAAAAGGCGTGTGTATACCAAAAGCCGACGCGACACGAAAAAGGAAAAATATCGCGTACAAGAACTCGAACCGAAAACGCGTAAAGATCGATGAAGATAAACCGTGTTGTTCCAATCACAGTTGATCTCATATCTCAGCGGTAAGACACCATGACAAGTCCGTTTAGAGAAGAGGTTGTTTCCAAGTTTGGATCGTCAATTGATAAGCCTGAGCTGTTGCAGGCTGTTGAGCAGATTGCGAAGGTCTTCTCCATGACAGTTGAAGATGTTTACATCAACTGGGAGTCTTATGTCGTTACAAAGCACGACGGTATGAAGCTTGAGTATTCCACTGAGACACTTGGTAGTCTCCAAGGTTACATCCAGGAAAGACTGGAGAGGAAAAGAGATCACAATGCTCCAAGCACCACCAAGAGCAGAAAGATCTTACACTTCAACAACTCGTCGTCTCCATTTGGAACACCACTGCTAAAGAAGAAGAAGTTAGAATCACGTACTCTTGTCTCACCTTCTGGAAAGAATACACACACATCTACCGGCACTACACCTTCAAAAATCACTGAGACTGTCTCTCCATCTTCTATTACACCAACAAAGTCAACAGGTTCCTATCAAATCATTGAATCTCTGAATAAGGACATTCCAGACGTGTACTTTGACCACTTGACGAACCCTGTGAAGATCGCAGCCAATGTTGAGCCAAAGAAGTATGCATTCCGTACAATGCGTCAAAAGCTCTTAGAAACAGCTGATGTTCTTGATGATCAAATTGATTCTTATGCTCAACTCATTCAGGCTCATTATCACTTTCAGGACTCTGATTTCACCAACCCATCTTTCATTTCACAGAATGAAATCATATCTGTTGGTAGAATTGTACCTGACAATCCACAGTACAAGGATACAGATGTTCTTAACGAGCACAGTTTGGCTCTGGAAAGCTCCAGACTCGGTGGTATTGGAAAAAGAATCCCATTAGATCTTAGTGAACTTTCCAACTTTGCCTTCTTCCCAGGACAGGTCGTCTGTTTGAAAGGTAAGAATCCCAGTGGTGAGGTGTTCAAGATTAGTGAAGTTGTTGAACCGCCTTATCTCGGCTCACCAATCACTCCAGCTGATGAATTGAAACAGTACGGAGACGTTAAACTGATGGTTGTTGGTGGACCTTATACAGCGATCACCGATATGAATTACAAGCCACTTGAAGACCTGGTCCAGAGAATCAACAGTGAATATAAACCACACGTTGTTATCTTGCTTGGCCCATTTGTTGATATCACACATCCATGGGTTTCAAAGGGATTGGACCTTGAGATTGGTGTTGATGGAAAGAAAATCAAGCCTAAGACACTGGACGAGGTGTTCAAATTCGTTATAAATCCAATCTTGAAGAAGATCAACCCACTAATCCAAGTCATCATGGTTCCATCGCTTAAGGATGCTACGATTAACCACGCAGCATACCCACAAAATTCGTTTGACCGGAAGCAGTTACAACTTGGTAAGAACTTCAAATGCTTCCCAAATCCATCCATGTTTCAAGTCAATGAGGTGAACATTGGTGTTTCCAACAATGACGTTTTTAAAGATTTAAAAGATGTCACCAAAGGTAACTATGCTCTGGAGAACAGATTCGAAAGGATATCAAACCATGTCATCCAACAAAGAAGATTCTATCCTCTGTTCCCAGGTGTATCAAAGATTAAAAAGTCCAAGGTGAACGGTGCAGATTTTGAGGAAGTTCAACCTGGCTCCAATCTCGATGTTCCTTACATCGGTCTCGCTGACTTCAACGATATAATTCCAGATATTCTGATAATGCCATCAGATCTTCGATTCTTTGCAAAGATTGTTAAAAACGTCTTGATTATTAATCCTGGCTCATTGGTTAAGTTCAGCTCTGGTTCAATTGTAAATATTACAATCAAAACTCCAAGTCTAGATCTACTCACAAAGGTTGATGGGGAAGACAATATGTATCTACATGACATCTGGAAAAGGGCAAGGGTTGATATCATCAAGTCATAGAACGATCTAATACAAGCAATAAAGGCAATCCGGAAACTATATCTATATATATATTGTAGATTGTAAGAGTGATATTTATCAAATTACTTCCTTGGAGTGTTGTGCACACTGCCATGAGGACTATTAGTACCTGATTTAGATTTAATGGCACCTTTAACCTTCGAAAGCAATCCTTTCTTTCTGACAGAAGAGGAACCACTGGTTACGGATCCATGATCTTCAAAATCAGCCTTTGGTGGCGACAAAGTCTTGTGGTTCTCAGTAGTTTTAGCAACTGACTTCATTGCCTGATGTGTCTGGGCAACCGATGGAACATTAGCCTTAGCTTTTACAGCTTCCTGCTCCACCGCGGCAGATGAGGCCAACGCAACAGCTTGAGCCTTTTCAGCAAAAGTTTGAGCAGTACTATTTGCCTTGTCACTCGCCGTAGTATTAGATGATTTGGCAGCACTATCAACACTTGCAGATGCTTCTTTAACAGCACCGTTCAACGTTGGAGCTACTTGAGAATAAGGTGTCACCAATGGGGCAGTGATGGACTTGTTCTGCTTTGCCTCGCTCTGCTTTGAGTCTGTGGAAGAAGGTACAGAATCTTTACTAGCAGGGGTATCAACTTTTCTAAGATCTGATGTTCTTTCCCTTTGAGCTGGTGAGATGGTATTCAATCTCGAGTTTGACAGTCTCTTTTCAAAGTCAGGTGGTAGGGTTGCTCCAGCTAAACTTGATGAGAATGAAGAAGGTGTTGAGGATCTTTTTGTCAAGAACTCGTCACCATTGTTGGAAGTGGCACTTTCTTCATTATTTTCTGGTGGAGACGTAGTAGCATTCGTCACAGCAGGTGTAGAATTGGTGGTCTTCTCACTAGAATTGAGTTTGGTGGACATTGGAACAGCAGCTTGTTGTGGTTGTGAGGTCCCATTAACATTCGTTACAGGGGTCACCTTGTCTGCTACAACAACAACTGGAACTTCAGTTTTTGGAATCGACTTCGAGGCTACCGTAGAACGGAGCTCAGAATTTTCATGATGCTCGAAGCCAGAAGATTTCTCCACGGCACTTGTGTTCTTCTCTGATTCAAGTTCCCTCTCCTGTACTTTTAACTTATTGGCTCCGGCCAATAGTGCTGGTAATTCCAAGGCTTGTTTCAACACCTTTTCATTGTGGAACTCATCCCAATCATTTCTATGAGAAACTGCGGACACGTTCTTAGAAAGGTCAGACTTAACATAAGCATCGACATAAGAACGACGGAGATGAACATTACTTTCGTTGTGTTCTCTCTCGACACGGTCATCGCGGCTTCCCAGAATGGCATCAATCGCAAAGCTGAGACCAAGGAAAAGGTTTTCACTAATGAGACAAATAGCAAACAATTTCCAACCTGATGTAGAAACCACTGATTTGGTGTGAGAGTAATCAGAGCTTTGCAAAACGTTATCCTCATTACGATACATCGTGGTTACTAAAGGACCAACAATTGAACCAATCAACGTCAAGATTCTCAAGTGTGTATTCCAAGGTCTGATTGATTCAACTCTTTGAGGGATTGGTCTGCTAGACTCAAAGAGCAACTTTTCAATGTCACCTCTTATTTCAATCCAATTGAACAACAACGAAGCCAATGGTGACAAAGACCAGACCGGTCCAAAGAGAACAATATAGCCAAATTGTGTAGCCAACTCCCTGTATTCAGCATTGACGTCAAATGATGGTCTGTCCAACTGTTCACGAACGTGATCTAAATACTTCTTCTCCTCAGGAGCATCCAACAGGTTGGCAAACTTTTTGTTCGCATTGATATGTTGTTTAACCAATTTAAGCGCAATTGGAACAACGTTTTCAGTCAAAAGTGAGACAACTTGGGCAGTGAGGGTGAAATAAGTGAACTGTGTGATCAATCTCTGTGGGTTGATTTGGTAACGTTCGTTGACAATCGGAATTCTCCAGTAAGAGGTGTAATAACCAATACTCTGCAAATAGGAGTTTACAATGTGACCAAATGGTAAGTAAAAGAACGCCGTGATGAACAATGGGACATAACTGGACAAAAAGTTGTAAACGTACAGCTTCTCCAATTGGGATTTTTCAAAAGTTGATTCAAATTCATGGTTTTCCCATGCCAACGCCTTGTTGATAAACATCTCATAAACTGCTGTGAAGATTGGAACACCTCCGACAATCAAAGCAGTTGGGACAAGACCAAGGATCAATTTACCAGGACCTTGATAAATCTCCGTTAAGAAGATCTCGATGAAAAAGCATGCGATTTGGTACGACAATAGAATGATTGAAGCAACAATTGCAACTGGAATGAATGCCAATTGCTTCAGAGTTCTTTCAGTGCTTGGAGAATACGTGGAATCGAGTTCATTAGCAACGCCGACATACTCTTGTCTTCTTACTTGAACCTTATCAACGCCTTGCAACCCCCATTGAATACGAAGTATATCTTCTCTCTTCTTCCAACTTGAGAGGAAGATAATACCCCATAATGTATTCAAAAATGTAAATATTATGGAGAATCTCTTAAACAATAAACTTGATATGACACCTCCAACGGATGCAATCACAAGCCAATTGTAATAGTTTCTCAAAAACTCAAAGTACAACGCCACTCTTGAACCAGCAACTTGTCTAATTCTCTCAACATCTCTTTCAGTGAATGAAAACTTCAAAACAGATTTTAACAACGACTCACTCTC
This sequence comes from Williopsis samutprakarnensis, assembly GCA_030569715.1. Classification (NCBI taxonomy): domain Eukaryota; kingdom Fungi; phylum Ascomycota; class Saccharomycetes; order Phaffomycetales; family Wickerhamomycetaceae; genus Williopsis; species Williopsis samutprakarnensis. Next base: position 256,955 of record JAJMLQ010000126.1, read on the forward strand.
CTCAACATCCCATATCGGAGCAATCTTGGTGACAAAGGACCAATCCCCGCTGTTAACGGTGATACCAGCACCACCTTCGTCCAGTGGGTTCACCAAGGCACCATAAACAAGTGGTATTTTATCATTGCAAGACAAATTAGAATCAGCATCGACAAACTCATCTCTCAGCCCATAAAGGTACTCCTTTACGCTTTGATCCTTGAACAACTGGCTCAATTTTTCATTTCTCAGCTTGACAAACACCAACAGCTGTTCAAAATCATCCGGACGTATCTGAGAATGAAACCCAAATTTATCCAACTGAGACAGCAATTTGGACAAGTTCTTCTCAGCCTCTGGTGTTGCGGACCCATCTTGTTGTGGAAACTTGATGTGGATCACAACATCAGGGTTCAGCTCGGTAATAGCAGTCATCTGTATTTCCACCCTCTATAAAAGTAACCCAGTTTCAAAAATTAGATCAACAACAAATAAACCTATAATTAATACACACTCAGTAATTGTTGCAACTTTTCTTCGTCCGTTGTAAGGGGTGAGAGGTTTGTTTTTGTTTTGTTTATTTTTCTGCTTTCTAAAGTTGTGGTGCTGTGTCCTTTTAAAAGAGGTCCCGTGCAAGGTTTGTGGTTTTTGTTTTTGTTGTTGTTGTCTGTGTGGGTTTTTTGCGAAAATTTACGGGGGAAAGTGTTGCCCCTTCTCCAATTTCAGAATTCTTCCTGAAACTGTTGCGCAAGTTTCGGAAACTGTGGTTTTTCACCTCGATGTTCCAAATTTTGTAAAATGTCCGGATGTTGCAACGTGTGGCTGAGAAGTTTGGCAAACCGCTGCAGGTTGTAGATCACCGAACAAACACCGGCATTAAAGGCCCTTCAGGTACATGGTGAACACTGTGAACAGTGCAGTGTGTGTTTCTAAAGGTCTTGATTGGAAAGGAAGCATTGTGAGAAAGGATAACATAAATGCTGTACTACATTGTTATTAACGGCTATAGACCTGGAATCTATGAGGATTGGGCCCAATGCAGAGAACAAGTGTCCGGGTATAGTTATGGATTCTGTAAGAAGTTTATGGAGTACAGTGACGCAACAAGATTTTACAATGATCACCGGACAAAGAACTTATAGAATCGTTCATATTCCCAAGTGTGTAAAGATGTTGACTCTCTGGAGTTATCCGTGGACTATGACTATTGCAATGACTCTGATGAATCGTATCAGGTGACTTTTAGAAAGCCATGTATCGTCGGTTACTATGGTATACGTTATCCAGACGGTTATGGCCGGATCGTCAGCTCTTGGAAGAACTGTCAAAGGCTTCTAGCCGAAAGAAAAGGTGTTGCTTTTAAAATGTTCCCAACTTATCAAGAGGCTCGGGATTTCGTCTTTGGTGGTCCCTTCCATGAAACTGATGAAGAAAAAAAAAAGAGGAAGCTTTGGACGATTTTCTCTGTATGAATCATGATGATCGAAAACTACTCGGTATTTACAAATCACAACGCGTTCAGGAAATCTTCACCAGTGGCATGTTCACCCCTGTTGGTGAAGACTCTGGCTATATTATCAACTACTGTGTGGCTAATGTAAGAAACATAGCACGACCAATTACTCTCGAGACTTCGAGTCCATTCTTAGCCCAAGTCTATGCTATAAGCGAAACATTGAGTGGTATTTTGAAAGATATTGAAAGCTACGAAAAAGCAGAGCTGGATATCATGCCCATATGTGCAGTTGTGAGTAATTCTAAAGAAGCAGTTGACATCATTGTGTCGTATGCAAAATCTTAGACAACCGCTAATTTTGCTGAAATATCAGGAGGATATGAGCTCAGAGAGGCATATATCAAATATGAAGAGATTAAAAGCTTCTACAACAGCAACTCTCATGGGTATTCAAAAATTACAAGTTTAAAGTACAATGGATTGAAGAAGATTCTGATGATGAAGGTGCCCAAGTTGCTGCTAAGCTTGCGAAAAAAGGTGTTCAAATTGCCCATAAAGTGTTTGGGTCTTGATTCTGGGGGACGGGCTCAAGTAGGAACAGTCCTATGGTTATTTCAAAGTGTATATCATGAAATGGTTTCATTGACAAAGATATTAATTGTTCAATTCCTTTTTGTTCAAGCAGCACTATGGCAGTAACAATGTTGGGAGTTGTGTATTAAGTCTGAGGCATGGTTACCTTGGTGTTGTTGTGTATTCTAGGTCTTCCACCTTTGTGTTTTATTATTCCACCAGCTGTACCATGGATATAAGTTGTAGTTTCAAAGTTGGCGGAATATTACCATAATATCAATTATTCACAGAATAAGGGTAGTGATCAGGCTCAAAGTTCTCCTAAGGCCAAACTTTGGAAACCAATTATCATAACATATCTGAAGAGTAGAGGCTCCATTGGCTGTTAAAGACCATTATTTCTCGTTAGGGAGTTTTAGTTTCTGTTTTGATGTTCATTGTCGATCAAGCGTGTGAGCCAAATCAGCATGATTTAGAGTCAAGATACGTTTTATACCACCGTTATCAGGGTCCTTGAAGCACATGGAGACCTGTTCGGAGATGTTTGAGCGTGGAAACCCACCAAGTATATCTGATCATGTCATTGGTAATGTGACTCGTAGTTGCACATCTGCAATTATACCAAATACGCAGGTCCCAGTAACCGAACACAAGTCTAACAAGAGATTATCGTCTGATTTCCGGTTAAGAATGCGAGGTATTGCATCAATTGTGGTGATTTCATCCTCTCTTTTAGTTGTTATTCAAAGGGTATTCAAAGGGTATACAAAATGTATGAAACAAGGTCAAATTCAAAGTAAACAGAAAAGGAACATGACGGTGTCAGCAGTAAGAAGGAACTACACAGGTTGGCTATTCAATACCTTAAAAGAGTACCCAGTCTACCATTCTTATACTCCATCACTTTAACTACCGTGTATATCACTGAAGGAACTTTCTGAATTTCAGTAGAGAGCGATAATGTCGAGGTCCCTCCCCACTATGAAATACGGAGTTCGTTTCCCGTATCCCTGCTCCTTTTCATCTCTGCTGAACCGAAGGGTGAAAAGTTCTTCAAATTTATATAATCTGGTCGTTCTTTCAATATTAATTCTTCTGTACCTAATACATGAATAAGTGGACGTTGATAAAGATGTCATTAGAGTACACCAAAGAGAGACAAGCTGATCTCATTAAGAACTACGAAACGGTTCTTTCCACGGTGAACAAAACTGCGTCTGAAGTTTCACACCATGTAGACCTCATCGCAGTGTCAAAGTTGAAACCTGCCAGCGATATCAAGGCACTCTATGACCATGGAGTACGGCATTTCGGTGAAAACTATGGTCAAGAACTGATTGCTAAAGCTCAAGAGCTACCAAAAGATATTAAGTGGCATTTCATTGGTGGGCTACAGACAAATAAGTGTAAGGACCTCACCAAGAACGTTGAGAACCTGTTTGCAGTACAGACCGTTGATTCCTTAAAGAAGGCTAAGAAGATCAACGACACAAGAGATGGTGCCGTGGTTAACATCTTCTTACAAATTAACACATCTGGTGAAGATCAAAAATCGGGCTTATCCCCTGATGATGATGAAATTGAACAAATCGTTGAGTACGCTAAGGATGCCGAAAAGATCAACCTTTTGGGCCTTATGACTATTGGTTCATTCACAAGATCTCACTCAGAAGGTGAAAATCCAGACTTCACAGCATTGGAACAATTGAAAGAGAAATTGAACTCCAAATATGGTGTTGATTTGAAATTATCCATGGGAATGTCTTCTGATTACATTCAAGCAATTAAGCAGGGAACATCATACGTTAGAGTTGGAACTGCAATCTTTGGTGAGAGACCACCAAAGGTATAAACAATACCAGATATGGCATGATACGATACATACAAATAAATATATATTTAACCACAGTCTTTTCAATATGTGTCTATACGTTCTTCAAAAAATCAACTATGTAATCACTCACGAATGGTGCTAGTCCTTGTTTTGTTACTCTAACATTGAGCTCAAAACAATCCCCCATTAACTTCACCTTCACAAGAGTTCCAAACTTATCCTGTGTGGTATTCAAGATACCACTTGAGAATATGAAGTTTCCTTGTTCCACCATTGCAAATCCAATCTTGTTCAAGAATCTTTCAATCCAATCCTTTTCAACGTTCTTCATGTCTATAAGTGTTGAAGCTTCATCGACAACGTCCATAGTTTTCCAATGCTTTAACCAAACAGGCAATGCCAATTCACTTGGATGAATAAATTTCGTTAAAAAGATTGGTAATTTCAAACGTAATCCGTTAAATCCTCCACCAGAACTAAATTGGATCTTCAATGTGGGAATCTGTTTGAAGCTTAAGAACGGTGAACGTAATGAGACTTGGATAGTACATGAGCCTCTATCTCCAATTTCAATAACACTGTTTGGTATCTCAACAATATTCACAAGTAACGGTGGGTCAACAGTTTGATAATCCACAATGCTCATCAAGAATGAGCTTAAAGACGTCTGAGATGACTTATTCAAAATAGAAAAGTGATATAGGCATCTAGATCTATCTTGATCTTGAGATCTGATCCTCAATATGATCTTCACAAGTGAATTCTCAAAGAAAACACCTTGTTGGTACTCAAACAGTCTATAATAACCCTGTTGCCAATTTGGAGTCAGTGGTATTTCTTTCTTCTGATCTGATTGTTTCTGTTGTTGAGGAAGTAATGTCTGTTTTGTAAAGCTTCTTGATTTTGGTAATTGACCCGGTGCACCAAATCTTTGCAGTAATGGGTTTTCACCAGTACTGAAAGCTGGCATTTCGTCTAATAGCATGTCAAATAGTAGTTCTCCTTGTGGGTTGCCAAGTTGTTGGATCAAATTCAAAAATTCAAAAGAACGTTGTTGGAGTTCAGAATTTATCGAATTGACCTCCATCCTTAACACTTTGATTAACTTGGATTTTATCCTCTTATTAGTGATATCAATCTTGTAAAGCTTGAGCAAGGAGAACAACAGCATACACCTTGTATGGTTGGAAACATAGAAATATAACTTGGCCAAAAGATCAAACTGGTAATCCTGTGAAATTGTATCAGTTATCTTATGGCCATACTCTGCCAATATGATAGATGCAATTTTAATCAGTGTCTCTGAGAATGCTTGAGATTTGTTGCCAATGTATTCCTTGATGATAACATTTGTTGAATAAACATGTAACTCTTCGTTGTTAATAATGATCTGTACGGTTCTTTGCCATATAGATTCATTGAAATTCACCCCATTTGTTGATAGAAGCTTAAACATTGTATTGATAAACCATTTAGAATCTGTAGCAAATCTTTCGGCCAGGATTGATATCTTATTTGCAGCCTCTTGTTTTAACACGTTGTCCAAAGAGTTTGAAATTTGGAAGAGTTGAACAGTTACAAATTCCAAGTTTGAAGAATCTGTCAATGTATAAATCAGTTCCAATGTCTTCTTACGGATTGAGATATCCTGAGCAGACTGTAATATCTCAAACAATTTTGGTAAGTATTTCTGTGAGGATTGTAAGTTATTCAACGACGAAAGTGAAATCAAAGAATTCAAAGCCAAATATATAGTGTTAAAATCTCGTGAATTCAACAACGTTATAATGATATCAAATGACGACTTAACAGCTTCCTTTGAAGGATCCAGTTGGATTGCCAACGCAATGATGGCGAACAATACACAATTAGCAGTAATTCTCTCTTGTGCATCACGATGTGTTGAGCTAAACGCACCCAATTGATGGATTGTCGTTGATACACATTCTCTCAATATTCTCAAAGAATGCACATCAATGTTATAATTGGGCAAGATCTTATTCAATAACTTTGTCAATTTGACGATAAGCCAAGGTGAAGCGATTCCATTGAAGATATACCTCTTTGAAACTTTATGTGATTCACAAACGAGTAAGTTCAACTTTATTGCAAACGTTGGGATCAACTGTTGAACCTGCTCTAAATCGTAGTTCGTTATTGTATCTATCAAAGGTAACAGTGCGATAGATAAGCCCAGATCAGGATCATCTGCCAACGCCAAAATCCTTGGGATCCAAGGTTTGTGATTCGACAAGATTGTTTGATCCAATTGGCATAGCTTAAACATTGCCAATGCAGATTTCTTCTTCAACAATGGCGGTGAAGTTGCCGATCTGAGGATTTGGAAGACGTCCTCAACCAGTGGAAGATGAGATTCATCTGTACAGTTTCCAATGTAGTTCAATGCCAATACATTCGATTCCTGATCATGGCTTTGTAAGTCCTGTTGTACATATCTAGCAATTGTATCCTTCTCCTGTTGTGGATTCAACAGAGAAATGGTTAAATAACCAATGGACTTCTCAGAGTACACCTTTGAGCTCAGAAGCTTCTCAACTTGTGACTGAGCAGTCGAGCTCACATCAAACAACGAGCTATTACAGCTGGAGGTCAAATAAATGTAGATCAACTTGAGAATGTACTTCTTTCTCTGATATCCGGATATTCCATTGGAACTATTGAACTGTTTTTGAACATTTACAATCTCCAAGTTGATCCTTTTGCGTTGATCCTCCTTCGAAGACTTTGATCGTAAGTCAGAAATGAACTGTTGTAATCCCTTAATGTTCCCCATAGCTCTTTACCGGGACTATAGCATCAACCGCCGTTTTGGTTATGTGAGCCACTGTGTTCAATGTTTACACCTTTTCCAGTAAGGAAACCAGCCGAGAGCGAGAGAAAATAACCCCCTCCCCCCGTACGCTGGGCGGAGCGCACACTAAATCCTAACCAGGGTACGTAGGCCCGAGCCCCGTTACGCTCTCTCGCTAGGCTCATCCCCCGTTCTGTCCCCTTTCTGCCCCCCCCCCCATCCGGCTCATTCACGAAAGTGAGAAAGAAGGGAGGAAAAAAAAAGTAAACTGGTAGTAAACTTCAACTGAACGAAAACAACGATCAACACCAATTAACAAATAGACAACGATGGTTAGTTGATATATTGATGAAATCATCATGTTGAATCATGATACTAACGACTAATCAGAGTGGTGGACACTTCCCTTCCCCAAAGGTATGATAGGTTTTTTCTATGCCAACTGTATCCCTTTTTCCGTACTAACAAAGATTGTATATAGCACGTCTGGGCACCAACAGGTTCGTCTATTTAAAGGTATATCTGTACTTGATAGGTACTAACGCATTTGTCTCAAGGTGGTTGGTGGTTTACTCCAAAGAACTACAAGTCCAATGTGATTCTCATTGGTGGTAGCGCTGCGCTATTTTCCCTTGTTGTTTTCCAACTTTGTCGTGGTATTGAGCATAACCCAAAGGAGGAATATCCAGAACAAGTCATAGACAGATGGAACAAAGCCGCTGCAAGCGGATTGAAATGATTCCAATCGTGGTTGCTTTAACACATTTATAAGTTCCCAACTTCATCTATTTATTTTCTTCTTATTTATTTTACACCAATACTTTACTTTCCCACTGTGTAAGCCCATAGCCCGAGTAAAGTGATGTCATATGCTCTTAGTTTAAAATCACGTCTACAAATAAACAAAAAAGAACTGTCATGTAATGTAATATAGAATAAAAGAGTAATCTTCTCTGTAATTAGAAAGCACCAGATCTCTTCAATTGGACAAAAGAAGCAATAAATGGAACAGCAGCGGCAAGACCAAAGAAACCAAAGTGAATCACAGCGTATGGAATCTTTCTGTTGTGAACCTTGAATGGGATGTTCTCATAGACACCTTCCTTGAAGTGAACAGCAGACTTGGAGGATGATGAGAAGGCTCTCTTGGAAGTTTGAACGAGTTGTCTGGTGAACATTTTCGATATTGTTATCTCTACTGAACTGAAACGTCTCAAGAGAAGTTGAAGAAAGCAAAAAGAGTTTGGCCTCTGTTAAAAACTTCACCAAAGGCGTAATAGTGTGATTATTGGAAGATTGCCCCATTCGGGATGTCACACTATACAGACACAATTACCCTACTGAACATTCGCGCCGATTCTCATTGGTCCACAGTACATTGTTGTTGTGTGTTTTTTTTTTTTTTGGCTCACCTCTCTCTGTCTTTGTGTACGGTAAGTTTTGATGGCGCCAGTTTTTTTTCTCTGCCTAATTGGCTATCTGCTGCTTTGGGAGTCAAGTTTAAAAAAAAACTTGACCCACTATTCTTTTACCGCTGAATTCCAACAACACTGTTAAACAAAACAACATATTTTAACAATGCCAATTGCTCCAATCACTGGTACCCTTAAGAAGAAGATTGCTGTCGATATCTCCATTGGTTTGACCATTGGATTTGGTTTCGCCTCCTACTGGTGGTGGGGATTCCACAAGACTAAAGTTGCAAAGAGAGAGGCTTACTACGCTTCCCTTGCACAGAACGCTGAGGAATAAATCTCTTAAGCGGTCAACTATAGTCATACTGCCATGAATGAAGCAAAAATAACACCACACGAACACACAGACATATGAAGAATGGTTTCTCTTCTTTTCCACAGATGGTTTTTTTTCCAAATGGCGTTGTATGTATATGTTGAGATGTATATGCTTGAATATAACGTATAAAAATCTTGGTCATTTGGGTTATTTATTATACAGCGGTGTGATGTTTTGTAGTTTTCCCTGGAATCCCCCTGGAATCTCCTTGAGGTATTCTTGGAATCACGTTAAGATTTCATTGAGATCTCTTTTGTAAGCTCTGTGAAGCACTTTTCCTGGCCTTTTCCCCTACAGTTGTAACACTTTAGAAGTACCTATGTATGTGCGAAATTTGTACGGGTGTTTCCGCTTCACAACACTTCACACAACAGGTATTACGGTATCAATATGGATTTGTTGGATATCATCGGCTCTCAGAGTAAACACTTTGTCATTGAGAGGACACTATCGTCTCCCTTGAACTATCTCATTCCCTTCTCAAAGTTCAAAAGAGAAGCAAACATAGAATCAGTACACTGGTTTGAAGACACTGTTGACTTTGACGATGATCAATTGCCGATAACTATTCTAATACACTCTGATCTTAATAACGTGGCAAAGCTAAAGATATGGATACAACGTCTCTCTGGAAGACAAATTGACCTTGTGATAACTGATGACTACTCCAGAAGTTTCCAATGGAACCTCCAACAACAGGGACTTATAGGCGATATTAACACTGTGACGAATTGGAAGTTGTCCATTCAAGTTCCACTCTGTGATAATCTGAAGTTGATCCACTTACAGCTAGATGAGTTCAACAGTCTCTACCAGTACAAGACGTCAAACTTGGCGTCGAAATTAGTGGATCTGTTGAATCATGAGCTCACTACACAGGATCTCTACATTACAAAGATCTTTGCAAAGGGATTGAATTCCAATAAATTTGTTCAACATTTGAAACAGAGAATGGAGAGCAATGTACAAAATATGGATCAGTTGTCTAAATCAAAGGAATTAAAGATTAAGAATGGATTGTTTGAACAGTTGGATTCAGGTTTACAATGTGATCTCATAGTTTTTGAAAGAAACTTGGATTTTTTAAGCGTCTTGTTAAACCAGTTAAACTACATGGGAATCATAGATGAATCCATTGGAATTGATATAAACAACGTCAAATTGGATGAGGAGCTGATCTATTTCAACAAAAGCTCAATATTTGACAAGATTCAGCAAATGAATTTTGGACTGGCTTGTGATTTCTTGAATGAACAGGCAAAGTCCTTACAATCCCAGTACGATGAATTGGTGAAGAAGACAAAGACTGACATCTCTACAGATATCGTCACACAGTTGAAAGATTTGGAGGATGCTAAAAACAACGTGGCATTACACACACGGATCAGCGAATTTGTACTGCAAAAGTTGGACATCAAAAACAGTGCCAATTTCAACACCCTGTTGGAATTCCAACAGGACCTCATCACACAATCGCTGAGCTACTCAAACTCAATCTCCACGATCCAAGAATGGATCTATGCCTTTGATTACGATGCATTGACCATACTTCGACTAATGGGTATCATCTCTATAACGTTTAACGGGTTACGTGAATCCGACTATAACAAGTTGGCTAATGACATTGTTGAAAAGTATGGAATCAAATACTGGTCCGTTGTTCAAAAGTTGATAAAGATTGGTATAATCACAATAAGGGGTGATCCATCAATCATCAAAAATTACTCTCAATTGTCCAATTCGTTACAATTGGTACAACAGGACGATTCTGAGGGAAACATATCTTATCGTGGTTACACTCCCTTGGTTACACAAGTTATCAAGAAAACGTTAAAAGACGGTAAAAGATCCAATTGGGATGATGTGGATTTATCTGCAATCATTGGTAAATCTACAGAGGAATCTCTCATAAATGAATCGAAAAAAGGTGGTGCATCATTACAAGTTGAAGGATCAACGGTTATACTTGTCATGATTGGTGGGTTAACGTATGCGGAAATCGCAAGCCTAACACACTTGGCCAAAACCTCAAAGAGGCAGTTCCTCATCTTCACAGATGGAATAACAAACACCAACAAGGTGATCAATCATTGAATTTATCGTCGTTTCTTCACGTATAACACCAATAATTGGATAAACAGTGGAGTCGTGGCCCTACACGATGAGCTTGTGGTCTATGAAAATTTTATTGTAGATGTTTACATCAACAACTCAACATTGAACGTTCTCATTAGGCAAAACAGAACTGGCGGGATGCGTAATCTGATCTGTATAAATAGAGGTGTTGTATCCACCGAATCGAAGACAGCTCCCGATTTACCTCTGGATACCGCGGGTTTTGATCCTATCAACAACGACTCAATTACCGTGGTTCTCGGACCAGGAGAGTTTAACGTCTATGAGGTACAACAGCTCTCCAAGCAAGGTGACGTTGTGACGCTTACGAGCTTCCCACACGATTCCAAGCTTGTGACTTTTGCTCACTTCAGTGATGTGAACACATTGGTATTTGTTATGGCGAATGGTGATTTGATTACATCTGTTTATTCGTCCGAGAATGAGGATGAGCCAATTGTTGAAAGAGTTGGTCAGATCTACTGTGATATTACAGACGCCAAATGGAGCCCTGATGAGGAGTCGTTGGTGCTGTGCACTGTGGAAAACACTGTGATTGTATTCAACCGAGACTTTGAGTGCCTGATGGACGTTCAGCTCAAGCCGGAAGATTCTCAGTTATCAAATCATGTTGATGTGGGCTGGGGAAGTAAAGAGACGCAGTTCAGAGGTGCCGGTGCAAGAGAACAGGAGAGAAACCTCATCAAGAACCTGGACTTGGAGAGAGATATGAATAAAAGAGATCCAACAATGCCTCTGTATGTCGACAAGGGTACTCTGTCAAGGTTTGATACCCGTGGCTCCACTATATCATGGAGAAAAGATTGTGAATACTTTGCCGTCTCTACTATTGATATCATCAACGAAGTTGAAAGAAGAATGGTCAGAGTATTCACCAAAGAAGGTGTATTGGAAAATGTGTCGGAACCTGTTGATTTCCAAGAGAATCAACTCGCTTGGGGTAATCTCATTGCCTCGATCCAGAGAAAGAATTATGGGAATGAAGAAGATTCGCTAGATTTGATATTCTTTGAAAGAAATGGTCTTCGCCATGGAGAGTTTGATATCCGCTTGTCCTTGGATACCCCAGTTGACTCCATTGCATGGAATTCCAACAACGAAGTATTGGCAATCTTATCAGATACCAAAGTTCAAATTTGGACTACAAAGAACTACCATTGGTATTTGAAACAAGAGTTCCACTCGCAAACCTCCATTAACTCCATCCACTGGCACCCTGAAAAGCCATTGACTCTGCTCATGGCTAAAGATAATGGATTTGAAATTTTGAACTTTGCTTACAAGACAACGACTGGTCCTTCCATCACTCCGTTGGATATCGGTATGAATTTGGTGGTTGATGGTGCCACTGTGAACATAACGCCTCTATCATTGGCGAATGTTCCACCACCTATGGCATACAGAGAGTTGGATGTGGATGAATCTGTGATTGATGTTGCTGTGTCGAGATCAAATGAGAATTATGCCGTTTTGACAAGCACCGAAGTGGTTATTGCAACTAGTGATATTGATGGACTACGTCTAGGAGATCATCCAGAAATCGTATCTAGCTTGAAAAAGGAGGAGTTTTCCAACAATGCTGATACATTCAGACAGATCAACTTCATCAACGATGATACTGTGGCAGTGCTCAGTGATGATGAGAGTGGTATTTCCAAGATCACCCTCATCGATGTCTCCACAACAACAGAACCATTCGTCAAGGATATCATTGATGCTCATTCAAAGGTCATATTGACAAAACCGGTTTCAAATTGGGATAAGCTCTCATATGTTGCCATCGATGGTTCTGTCTACGTGTTGAACATGTCATTAGACGATTTCGAAGACTCCAAATATACTCCGACTCTTGTGGGTAAATTTCCACAACTCTGTTGTGATTATGAAGTCACAACTGTACATAACAGTGAGGTTGAAGATGAATATGAAGGTTATTCTGAATGGAGAGAAGAAAAGCCATCTTCTAACGTTGTGGCCTTTGGACTCACCTCGAGTGGTAAACTCTTTGCAAACGACGTTCAATTGACGAGTTCTGCAACCTCTTTTAAACTTACTGAAAGCCACCTCATCATTACCACAGCTCAGCATACTTTGAGATTTGTCCATCTGAACACCTTGGTCTTCAAGCCACTTGTTGAATCCACAGATGTTGTTCATGATGAAAGAATTCGTTCCATCGAAAGAGGCTCTTTATTGGTCAACGTTATCCCATCTAAATCTGCTGTTATATTACAAGCACCAAGAGGAAATCTAGAGACTGTTAATCCAAGAATCATGGTTCTAAGTGGTGTGAGGGCAGATATCAAAGCTAAGGCTTATAGATCTGCATTCACTACATGTCGTACGCATAGAATTGATCTCGATATCTTGCACGATTATGATCCAGACCTGTTCTTTTCTAACGTTGAACTGTTCATCAACCAAGTTGAACGAGTCGACTATTTGGATTTATTTGTCTCCTGTTTACATGAGGAGGATGTCACGAAGACGAAATATGTGGAGACCAATTCAGACGAAGAGCTTGATGAACGTGTTAAGCACCAACAACAACAGGGGCAGCAGCAGCAGCAAGGTAGTATATCAAACAAGTCAAAATGGATTGATCCAAGTGACTCCAAGGTCAACAAGATTTGTGAAGCCATTGTTGAAGTACTGTTGAAACCAGACTACCATGATAAGTACCTCCAAACCATCATCACTGCTTACGCATGTGAGAAACCAGCAAATTTGGAGGCTGCACTGAACCTGATCCATTCAATTGACAACGCTGAGAAGGCTGAGAAGTGTGTTGTTCATCTGTGTTTCCTCCAGGATGTGAACCTGTTGTATAAAGTGGCATTGGGAATCTACGACATCAAGTTGGCATTGGCGATCGCACAGCAATCCCAGATGGATCCTAAGGAGTACTTGCCATTTTTGCAAAATTTGTTTGACCAGACAGAGCTCCGTCGTCGGTTCCTCATCGACACATACTTAAAGAAGTATGAAAAGGCGATTGGTCATCTTGCTGAGATTTACAAAGATGAAGAATTGACGGAAGAATTCAAGGACTACGTTGTCGAACACGAGTTGTATAAAACCGGATTATCCATCTTCAAGTATGAAACAGACAAGCAGAACGTTATCCTCTCTCTTTATGCAAAGAATCTATCATCAAAGCAAGAATACGTCGAAGCCGGTCTCACATATGAGCTTCTTGGTGATCTTGCTGATGCTCTAGAGTGCTACATCAATGGTCAAAAATGGAAAGAAGCACTAACCATTACTAAGAATCCGGAATACAAAGACCAATTAGAAGAGACTGCTGATAGGCTCATCACGGCACTCACAGATGCACATCGCTACTCGGACGCTGCAAGAGTACAAGAACGTCTTGGAAATATCGAACAAGCCGTATCCCTGTACTGCAAGGAGTACTTCTATGAGGATGCCATTCTGCTTTCTACTGTCAACTCCAAGACTGAGCTAATTGAAAGTGTTGTCGATCCAGGTCTTGGTGATGGATTTGGTACGATCGCCGAATTGTTGGCTGATTGTAAAGGCCAGCTTCAGTCTCAGTTGAGGAGATTGAGAGAGCTTAGAGAGAAGAAGGAACAAGACCCTTACGCATTCTATGGTCAAGTGGAAGAGTCTGATGTTGCAGATAATGTCTCCATTGCACCATCGGAAACCTCCACGAAGGATTCTTTCTTCACACGTTATACTGGTAAAACCTCGGGTACTGCAAAGACTGGTGCATCGAGAAGAACCGTGAAGAATAAGAGAAGAGAAGAGAGAAAAAGAGCCAGGGGTAAGAAGGGAACGATATATGAGGAGGAATACCTTGTGAAATCTGTGGGGAGAATGGTTGAGAGACTCGATCAGACCAAGCCAGAAGCTGTCCGTCTCATAGAAGGCCTGTTAAGGAGATCTAAAAGAGAGCAGGCATACCAGATACAAAAGAACTTTGTCGATCTTCTCAACGAGCTGAGGGAGAATGTTGTTGAGATCTACAACATCAGTGAAAAGGACCGTGAAAGAATTGATGAAAATGGCCAAGTTTACAAGGTACCGGAGATCCCCGTTCCAACAATCACAGACTTCCCAAAGAAGCACGTACTAGACTACTGAACCAATACATAGATACATCTGAAGAGCATTTATGTGTTTTTTAATCGAATATACCACCAGTTGTGTAGTACCCTTTCCTGAGTTTCTCCTCATGTGCAAGAACAAGGTCTCCAAACCCGCGAATACACTTCTTGATGCCGTCTGTAATCGCCTCCTTCTTGGCCTTGCTAAAGGCCATTGATTTCTGAGGAAGATTCTCTGAGCTTCCAAGACCTGTTCCTGAATGATGTGTACCATCTTTCAAAATAACTCGTACCGTGGTTTCTACGGTTAAAGAATGCCTTTCATGGTCGCCTTCGCCAGTGCTCTTCACCTTTAACACATTTATATCTACAACTTCTGTCGACCATCCGTCATGTCCAAAGGACTCGTTGGCAAAGCTGATGAGTCTGTTGAAGGGTACTTCATCTCTCGACACGAATTGTGGTCGTCTGTGTGCGTGTTCCCTCTTAAACGCTTCAACTTTGGCCTGTAGGGTCCCACTCTTCTTGATCGCCCATGAGCTTGCAGGTCTATCACACCAGTCTCCTTCCAACAAAAGTTCTAACTGTTCAACATCGGGGAACAGCGTCGTATTCCAAGGTCCTTGATCCTCCACGCGGTCTTCTACGCGGTCTTCCATTGCTCTACCTGGTCTCAGTGCTAAATTGGAGAGAAACACCCACCTGTCGCGGAGCCGCCCTTCGAGCCTATGGAGATTTTCTTCCCGCCTAAAACAGATCAACCACAAAAGGAGCAGAAGAGAAATATACACCGTCGAAAATTAAAACAACACATCAACCAAAACGTAAATACAACACGTTAGAACGAACAACGGCGCACATTTGTGTGTGTTTTTGTTTTTTTGAAGAAGTTTCGAGCTTGAAGTCGTGCCATTGTTGCTGGTAATAACACTATGGATCTCATCTCTGGCCTTATGGCTCAACAAAAGGCTCAGTCTGCCGATGAGATCATTCCAATGCTCTGTGACAGGTTGGCTCATGCGCGTTTAGCGTCAGACAAGAGAGCAGCTATTCTTACTTTGAAAGGGTTTTCGAGACAATATCGTGAATCTGTCATTGCCAATGGTCTCAGGGCCGTTTTGGCTACTATGAAGGAGTATACGATCGATACCGATATTATCAAGGCGTGTTTGGAGACCATCTTGATTCTGTTCATCAGAGGTGAAGGTGATGATGATCTAACGAGGAGTTGGATCTCTCAACAGTCTCGTAATCAGAACGGGAAGTATCCTTCGCCATTGCTGTTGAAGGAGGAAGGGTACTCCATGGACCAGTTCTCTCTGTGGATTGCTGATGAAATCACACAAAGCGAGGAGAATATTGCACTCATTGTTTCTCTCTTGGAGAATACAGACTTCTACGTGAGATTGTACACTTTACAACTCCTGGAAGCTCTGATCTCCACACGCTCTGTTAAAACAAAAGAACTGCTACTGAACTCCCCATTGGGGATCCCATCATTGGTTCAGGTCTTGGATGACGTTCATGACCCAGTGAGAAATGAGGCCGTCTTACTCCTCATGGCCGTTGCCAATGACAATTTTAGCATTCAGAAACTCATTGCATTCGAAAACACATTTGACAAGTTATTCGAAATTATCCATGAAGAAGGTGATATCAGAGGAAGTATAGTCGTCCAGGATTGTCTTACTCTATTAGCCAACTTGTTGAAGTACAACGTTTCAAACCAGAAACTGTTCCTGGAGACGAATTGCCTTCCAAAACTGTCCTATCTAATCGCAGAACCTCTAGGAGAAGAAGATATTGTTTGGAACGATCAAAGATTGCAAAACATTGAGATCACCCTCGATATTGTCAAACTGCTCGTCACTAACGGTAACGAATCTACCAAGGTAAATCAGAACCTTTTGCACGATGCTGATATCTTCCTCAATATCTTACGTCTATCGTTTTCATTGAACACTCCAAACTCTCTAAGACCCCATGCTCTGTTAACGGTGGCTGATTTGATATCTCAAAACAACGAAATCCAGCACAGCTTCAGTCATATCGATGTTCCATATATCGATCCTACGCAGCCTAAGCAGTTACAAGTCTACAAAAACAGTGTTTCCGTTATCACCTCCCTGTTGAATTGGTGTCTATTGTTGAATTCAGTGCACTTTTTTGATATTCGTGTTTCTGCTGCTTATCTATTGCGTGCGTATTTTGACGGTAATGATGAGGGAATGAGTAGTTTTCTGGATGATCAGATCGCACACTTTCATGGTGAAGTTGATGAGGTTGAAGAACCTGATACAAGTGTCGAAAAGGATACTGAGAACCATGATGATCAACAAGCCCAAGGTGATGGATCCACGGATCCTTCTCCTGAAAATGGTACTTCAGAAACCAATGCTGCTCCGACAATTTATCCAAGAGATGTTCCGATTTCTAACATCTTTCATGCCCTTCTGGAGTATGATCCTGATATCAAGCTCAACCCTTACAAGACTTGGTTTTCAGCTTGCACTCTTATTTACCTTATGAGAGATAATGAAGAAGTGAAAAGCACAGTTCGACAATTGACCTCCGGTGATGCGGAATCTGGCGAAGAAGTACTATCTGCTATTCAAGCCATGTTGGGGAATTTACTTGCTAACGTGCACTCTCAAGATCCACGGATTGCGATTTCTTATTTGATGATCTTGATTGTGATGTTATACGAAGACTCTGCTGCTGTTGATGACTTTCTCTCTGATGCATCTAATATGAAATCTCTTTTGCAGTTCTTATCCCAGCCTGATACTGAAAATCCTATAGTTCAAGGTTTGGCAACAGTTCTTGTTGGAATTGCTTATGAGTTTTCAAGCAAAAATTCGCCAATTCCAAGGGTGGAACTTCATTCTCTCATCGTTAAAATCGTTGGCAAGGACAACTATGCCTTCAAGATTTTGCAACTCAAGGAAGCTCCGCTATTCTATACCTTCACTGAAGAGGACATCTTCCATCCATCCAAGGATGAAACTGGTTTGCCTAGTGTATTTCTAGATTCAACTGTTGTTTGGTTGATCAAAGAACATTTTTACCGAATCAAGAATACCTTAAACCGTGATCCAAACGTTGAATCCAATGGTCGCCTGTCCTATGAGAAATACGAACTGTTACAAGATGAACACCGTGAGCTTCAATCTACCTACCAAAATGTACTGCAAGAGAGCCAAAAGCTCAAGCATGATAGTGAACAGCAACTGAAGAAATTATCCACTGATCTGGGTGATGTTTCACATGACCTCGATGTTCGTACTGAGGAGCTCACTGTGCTGAAGTCCCGATACGCTGATCTCGAGTCTAAGTTCTCGCAGACATCAAACGACCTAGCACAATTACAGAAACAGCATGGAGAGTTGACAAAGTGTTTTGATGAGAAATCAAAAGAAGTTGGTTCTTTTACAGAGCAAGCGTTGCAGAAAGACAACCGAATTTCCAAGTTGGAATCTGAACTTGAGGTGTTGAAATCGCAGAAGAAAAAGGCTGAGGATGGTATCAATAAGATGAGTCGTGAGCTGTTCCAGTTGTCAAAAGAGAAGGAAGATCTGGAAAAGAAGGTCAAACAGCTTGAGAAAGAATCTCAAAAGGCTGTGAAGCAGCAAGAGAAACTAGAGCAATCACTCAAACAAACGAATGGGGAACTCGGTTCTTATAAATCAAAATTGGATTCTGCTTCAAAAGATATTGAGGCACTAAATGCGTCAAAGGCGGCCCTCGAGAAAGCGTTGTTGGATGAAAAGTCAACCAATGGTGACAATAAAGCGTTGATCAGTCAAATGACCGAGAAATTAAGATCCATCGCTACCACGTGTAACGAATTGACCTCTTCTAAGGCTCTGCTCGAGGAACAATTTGAGCAATCAAAGCAAGGCTTCTCGAGACAGTTGGAGGAATACAAAGCTAAACAATTAGAACTAGAGACGTCTCAAAGTGATCTGATGGCATTCACAGAAGAGTTGGAGAAGCAAAAGAATAAGCTGAGCGAATCAGTTGCCTCGCTCACGTCTCAGAAGGATTCGGAAATTGCTAAACTTCAAGATGAAATCAAGAAGGAAAAAGACCTCATCAATAGCGTTAAATCCCAATTAGAAAATTCTAACGCTCAGTGCAAAGAGCATGAAGATCTGATTAGTTCTCTGAGATCATCAATCGATTCTATGAAAGAAGAGGCCCTTGAGTTGAGCAAAAGGCACTCTTCAGAATTGGAAATGATAAACTCCAAGCACAATGACAGTGTTAAGTCGCTACAGAAAACCATTGAAGAGAAGTCCTCTGAAAAGGATGAAATGGTATCAACTTTTCAGAATCAACTGGATGAACTTGGTAATGAAAAAATTGCCATTGAACAGGAGCTGACAAAGTACAAGTCTGAGGCCTCTGATAAGACAAAATCTCTGGAATCTCAATCATTGGAACTTGATAAGATGAAATCTGAAATTCAAAGCTTAGTGAACGAAGTGAGTGAACTAAACAAGGCAAAGCAGCAGGCTGATAATGATCTAAAGGTATCTTCTAAAGAATCCGAGGAACGTCTCGCCGAGTTGCAGAAATCTGCTGATGATCTTTTGAAAACGAAAATTGACCTCGAGACAGAGCTTGACGATCTAGCAGCCGAGTTTGAAGCTAAAGAGGCAGATTTCAAAAAGCAGATATTGCAGCTGACCGAAACGGTGTCTTCAACAGAGTCTGAGAAGAAGTCCCTTTCGTCTACCATGGAGGTGATTTTACAGACTGTTGAAGTGAAAGATAAAGAAGCTGAATCGTTGAATCATCTGTTAAAGACCAAAACCAAGGACCTGGAGACCTTAGAAAGTGAATTGAGTACAATCAAAGCTGAAAAAGATGCACTGGAAAAGTCCGTTGAGACTTCGAAGAAGACAATTAGTGAATTCAAGACTTCGAAGGCAATTTTAACCAAAGATATCGAATCGCTATCTGAGAAACTGAGAAACAGTTCGCAGGAGTTGAAGGCTGCGAAATCGAAGCTTGAGGATGAGAAGGCCAAGTGTACCTCCAAGGTTCAATCTCTTAACAAGGAGATCAGTGAATTGAAGGAAACAATGAAAGAAGTTTCTAGTGACTTCGAGAAGGAAAGAGCACTCTTAACAGAAAACTCCAGTTCTACTGTCAAGGAATATTCCGAGAAAATCACTCTGCTAGAAGAAAAATTGAAGACTACGCAAAGCTCGCATGAAGAACAACTTCACAATCTTGAGACTGAGAATGCCAACATGAGTGAAACCATCTCTGAGCTTACTACGGAAGTTACGAATTTGAAAGATGACAGTTCTGCTAAGGAGAGTAAGATCACTCAATTGAAGAAATCCATCGATGAGTACACATCGAAAGTTGAATCATTGGAATCAGAGCTTTCAACTGCTTCTCAGAAAGAATCCTTGTTACGTGACCTTGAATTGAAAGTCAAAAAACTTGAATCCGATCTTTCGAAAAGTCAGTCACTTGTGCAAGCAAAGGATGAAGAACTCAATCGTGCTAACTCGTCTCTAGAAAATGTGGAAAGACAAAAACAAACACTGGAATCAGCCAACAAGTCTTTAGTGACGAGATCTGAAGATGCGGAATCGCTATTATCTGAATTGAAAGAAAGTCATAAAAAGGCTCTGAAAAAGCTTGAAGATGACTTGTCCTCCATACAACAATCCAGAAATGATCTTCAAAAAGAGTTGGAGGGTGAAAAATCAACTGCTAAAGAGTTGAAAGCTCTAAGCGAATCCAAGACTAAAGAGCTGACTCAAGAGGTTGTGGATTTGAAGTCATCTCAAAAGTCAATGGAAAACGAGTTAAAGGCTCTGAAAGATTCAAACACCAAGAAAGAGGATGAGTACCTGCAATCAATTGAAGATTTAACCAGACAAAACGAGACCTTGAATTTGAAGATCACTGAACTTCTACGTGCAAGTGTGAAACCCGAAGACTTAGAAGCGAAAGAAGAACAAATCACTGCGCTCCAGGCAACAACTGCTGATCTTAAACAGCAACTATCAGAATTCTCTAAACTCAAAGAAGAAAAGACTGTTCTTGAAGCAAAACTTTCAAGTATGGATGAGAGTACTGTCCCTAAGAGTGAATTCGATGAGATGATTCTTGTTATGGATGATTTAGACGAGAAGAAGAATAAGTACAAAATGCTGGCTAAGAAGTTGGGCGCTGATGTTTCAAGCGATGAAGAGAGTGAAGACGATGAAGATGAAGATGAAGATTAAACGTTCAGTATCTATAAATAACTTGCTTGTACTATTATACAAATATAACAATAGAGGCTGTTAATGAGCCCGAGGGTCTCTGATTCTGTGAATTCTAACAAGATTCTCATCCAACTCAGCGATCTGACCAATGTCTTGAGGAGTAATGAAGATAGTTTGCGATTCAAGATCCTCCGAAAGCTTACTCAACATTAACTTCATACCGATCTTTCTGTTTACCTGGTCCATGAAAACGTCAAACTCGTCCAACCCCTTGATTCTGGAGCGCATAAGCTTCCATGTCGATAATAACAGAGCAATTTGAGAGAATGACTTTTCACCACCGGATAGGGAATCGACATTTCTTGGTTTCTTATCATTCTTGGTGCTCACGAGCATCTGCAAGGTTCTTCTTCCGTGATCAAACTCGAGAGTACCAGAAAAGTTTCTGAACTCCAAAGAGCTGTTGAATGTCATTTGTGCTGCACCACATGCCGCAGAACGGGAGTTTCTAAACGCTTTTAATCTCGTACTGAATGAGTCCAATAAGAGCTTCTTGGCTTCACTTGTTTGTAGGTAAAGATGGAATGCATCGTTGAAACTCTTTCTGGCGTATTCATCTTCATTGATGATAGCATCTGGCTCTTTCCCCAAAATCTCATCAGCACGTCTGATATCTTCGTTAATTCTTTGAATTTCTCTTTGAACATTTTCGATACTCTTAACATGTAGTTTATCAGCTTCTTCTTTGGAACAAGCCTCTTGTGCCTTCGCCAAAGATTCCTGGAGCATGTCTTGCCATTTCTGTTCATTCTTTTTAAAATCTTTGAAAGCTTCCTGTTGTTGTGCCTTTTGCCTCTCAAAATGATGTATGGTTTGATTGCAGGTTCCAATATCAGTGTCAACGGCAATTTTCTCGTTTCTGATAGCATCCATAAACTCTTTGAGTTTGGTGGCTTCGTTCTTCAACTCAACAAGTACATTGTTATAACTTTTGGCTTTTTCCTGTGCATGGTATATTTGGTCCTGAAGGTCTGGAATGGATTGCTCCAATGTGCTCTTCCTTTGCAGAATTTCATCTCTAGCATTCGAATATTCAATCAACTTTGCAGACTCAGATGACTCATCAAGAGCGCTGTCAAGATTGTACTTTTCCGACGCAAGCTTCCTCTTGCGGTTTTGAATCTCCTTTATCTGGGTATTAATTTCCCGTGACTGCTCATTGGCTTCATTCACGTTAATCTCTTTCTTTTCTTTCAACTCAGCAATCTCATGTCTAAGATTTTCAATATTTTCTTCAATACCCGAGGTATCTGCAGTAGCATTCTGAACTCCAATTTTGGGAATATTGTCATAATAGAGAGGATCACTCATGAAGGCACCTTGCCCAGATCTCTTCTGTTGGCGAAGACCTTGTCTCGAATCCACGGGACATAATGCAACGATAACATTTGATGAGCGGTCTTCCACGACGTTTTGTGCTTGAAGTCTATCATCACACAACACAACACTCTCAAGATGAGCAAGATCTATCAAGGCATATTTGACATCATCGTCAGTGAATTCAAGACAATCCAAAACAGTCAGATAGTGACCGTTCGGTTTTCCGCTAGAAAAGTCGAATCTTTCAGGTCTTCTGATTAGAATAGTGGAACGACAACGAAATCTGTCCATAAGTTTCTTTAACTGTCTCTGATCATTTGCGTTTCGAACGATAAATGTGTTAACATGAGAACCACATTGGGCATTAATCAATTGGGTCCATTTTTTATGTTCAGGCTTCACGAATGTGTAACTTGAAACAGGGCCAATGACACGGTCTGAGAATCGTGTATTCTTCAAATGATGTACAACATCTTGAACATTCTTGTTCAGTAAAGCGAGTGGATTGTGTTGCTTAGAGCTTTGTTTGATACGGTTCAACTCTTGTCTAGCATCATTAAGAGACTCTGCTTTTTCACGAATTTCGTTATCCAGTGCAGAATACGCTTCATGACTCGCAGTTCTGGTAGTGTTCTCTTGCTGTCTCAATTCATTGAGCTTTTTACTCAAGTCTATATCTTCTTGGATTAACTCTTCAAGACGTTGTTTAAGAGCATCCTTGGACCCACCATTCATTTCCCGAAGTTTTTCTTCCTCCTTTGTGATATACTTTTCGAGTGACACGATCTGCTTGGCAAAACTGTTGAGTTCTGCATTGTTCTTCTCCAAATTACTCACGAGATTCTCAGCAGTACGGGTGGCTGTATTGGTCAGGTCCTTTTGAGAGCTGTACTTAGGTTTAATATCTGTCAAATCTTGTCTCAACTTCTCGAGCTTTCCATCCAACCCACTCTTCTTTTTCTGGAGAGCATCAATCTTCAAATTGTTCTCGTCAATGAGATTGTCAATTTCAGTAATCTGGTCTAGAGATTCTTGAAAGCGCATTCTGGATGCCTCCATGGACTCTTTAATACTTTGGTGTTCCATCCAAAAGTACTTACCACGGTACAAAAATGCACTTCTTCGTAACTGATCGGATTCCTTCAGGCGCATATGAAGCTCTCTTGCCTCTGTAGCCTTGGCCTTCAGGGCAATAGTGCTCTCCTTCAATCTCATAAGTTTGGTATCAATCTTCTCAATTGTATCGTTAACTTTCATGAAATTATTGACAATATCTTCCATCAGTGTACCTCTCATAAAGTGTCGATACTTATCTGCGTCAGAACTTGCCGTCAAAAAAGAACGAGCTTGATCCTGGGAAAGAAACACCATCGGGTTACTAACAGCAATTGAGAATGCATCCAAGATAGTATCAAGGTCTGCCTTCTTAGAAGAAATCTTCTTCCCTGTCTCCGATCTAATGATATACGGGACTGAGCCACTGGCATCTCTTCTGATCGTTCTTTCAATGATAATCTCATCACCATACTTTTCCGGCTCAAAGCTATAATCACCAACATTGGACAGCACAACTTTGATCTGGGACACGTTAGTGCCCTCCTTGATCAAATCTTTCAGACTGTTTCCTCTGTTCGTCTCCGTTGCCTTAGCACCTAAACAAACAGAAATGGCTGTCAAGATGGACGATTTACCACTACCATTATGACCAATGATAAAGTTAAGTCTCGGACCAAGTTCAAGCTCAAAATTGGCATGGCACATGAAATTCTTTAGAGAGACGCGTTTAATGACACCAGCAACGGGTCTCGTGGCAAGCTGTTCCTGGGTCACATTCGCCATCTGCAAATGCTGCTGAGTCATCGCGTACTTAATCCTCTTACGTCTCTTGTGAATATTATCAGATGCCTCCTTCTGAGTGAGGAATGCATCAACATCGATCTTATCCTGTTGTTCCCTGGTTAGTAAACGCGTCGCCTATATCAGTGATTTTCCTTCAATGAGAAAGACAGGCATAACTCACATCACCATCACGATCATCGTGTTCTAGGATCGATTCTGCATATAGCATCTCCTCCTCGATCTCTGCATCTCGTCTTCTATCGCCAGCTTCGATCGTCATCTTTACTTATTAAAGAAAAGATGGTGAGAATGGCTGCTGTTGTTTGTTTTGTGTTGTTTTCTGTTATTTTTAAAATCACAAAACCACTGACGCGTAAAAAATTGGAAAACATGAAAATCTGGGGACGGGTTTCCCAAAGATGCCGGTCGGATATCGCAAATAACCCGGACACCATTGTTTTCGTTTTCGAATTTTGATTTTAAAGGAACATCGCCAGGACAACGTTAATTATATAAGAGATTCAAGAGTGGATTTACACGGATAGCATCAAAGGCCTTGACCATTAAAGCTACAAGCCACGACTCACTACACACATGATCAATTCAAAGAAGATTTATGTGTTGATTACATACCATATACCGTTTGCCCTAATTAATGATGTAGCATGGTTTTATTGCAGTATAACCACTATAAGTGTACAATCACCGTAGCGAGTCGACCTAGTTAACCAACCCGAGCTTCCAACCGATAGAAATGAGAACAACGTATGGAAGATGAAGAAAACAGAAGAACATACAAGAAGATGAACATGAAGAACAACAAGGAAGGGGACATAAAACAAAGAAAACAATCACTTAACCCAATGCAAACTATGCAGCGCCAAACACCAGCATACGAATAATAATTTAAACAAGAGCCTTGGTCTCACAAACCAGTGTTATCCAAGAAGAAATAGTTGCCAGAGGCCTTTTGTTCCTTATCCATTTGAGAATCCAACTTATTAATTCTAGGTCTATAGGAGTTTGGATCTCTTCTGAATGTAACGTTCAAGTTCTTCAAGAATCGGTTACAACCCGTGAGTAAACTCTCTGGTTGTCTAGCGTATGTTTCCTTAGATGGAGTACCTTCAAAGACGATGACTCTATCAGCAAGGTAAGTAGCCATTATGAAATCGTGCTCAACGATAAATGCAGTCTTCTTAGCGTGAAGAATAAATCTTCTGATAACTTTGGAACAGATGATACGCTGTTCAGAATCGAGATATGCAGATGGCTCATCGATGACATAAATGTCCGCTGGTAAACCAAGAGCCAGAGTAATAGCAACTCTTTGCAATTCACCACCAGACAAATGTTGAACCTCTTGGTCGATGATATCGTCAATTCTCAAAGGTTTGC
Organism: Williopsis samutprakarnensis; assembly: GCA_030569715.1. Classification (NCBI taxonomy): domain Eukaryota; kingdom Fungi; phylum Ascomycota; class Saccharomycetes; order Phaffomycetales; family Wickerhamomycetaceae; genus Williopsis; species Williopsis samutprakarnensis. The sequence goes on from JAJMLQ010000126.1 coordinate 282,465, forward strand.
AAACGTCGGTTTGGAACTGTGGATGCATAAATGATGCTCTAATTCTCTTGAAGAACAATTGGCGCACAGTACCTGGGAACTTTGGTGCAATCTTTTGTGGTTTCATGGAGATGTTCAACTTTGGGATCTCTTGGTCATTATCTGGTGGGATTGCACCTGCAAGTAATCTACAGAATGTAGTCTTACCAGTACCGTTTTCACCCATCATCACCAAAATCTCAGAGTCAGAGAAATCACCTTCTTCGATGTGCAATTTGAAATCACCTTGAGTTCTTTGCATAGCTGGATAAGTGTAATATCTTGAGGCATCCAACTTGATAACGTCTTGGGCATCTGCGAGTCTAAATTGCAAAGATTCAGTTCTGAATCTCATATTTTCTGAATGGATGTGACCTTCCAAGAACATATTGATACCTTCTCTCACAGAAGCAGGTAATGTGACGACACCGTAGACGGAAGGAACACCGTACAAGATACAGACGAAATCTGACAAGTAATCCAACACGGACAAATCGTGCTCGACGCAGATAACGTATGACTGTGGGTGTAACAAAGAACGGATGATCAAAGCAGCATTCAAACGCTGTTTCACATCCAAATAGGAGGAAGGCTCATCAAACATATAGACTTGAGCATCTTGAACACAGGTGATACCAATGGCAAATCTTTGCAACTCACCACCAGACAAAGCGTTGATATCACGCTTCAAGATACCTCTCAACTCCAGGACATCGCAAATCTCGTTGATTGAGTCCTTTCTCTCCAATCTAGACTTGAGCAATTGACCAACTTTAGTGTCTGGTCCCTTGATAGCCCTTGGAATGTTATCAACGTATTGAGGTTTGATGATGGCCTTAATATCATCCTCCAACACTTTGGTCAAATAATTTTGCAGTTCAGAACCTCTGAAATGTTTCAGGATTTCACTCCAATCTGGAGGATCATCGTATCTACCCAAGTTTGGTTTCTGCTTACCTGCAAGGATCTTCAAGGCTGTTGACTTACCAATACCATTAGTGCCCACCAAACCCAACACTTGACCAGGTCTTGGAGTTGGCAGTCTGTGCAATTTGAACGAGTTTGCAGAATAACGATGTGTCACTTCCTTCTCCAGGTTTGTTGGTAAGTTGATAATATTAATAGCACCAAATGGGCACTTCTTAACACAGATACCACAACCAATACACAAGTTCTCAGAGATGAAGGCAATCTTTGAGTTTGGTGCCACTTCGATACACAGCTTACCAGTCTTCACCACGGGACATGACTTCTTACACTCTTGACGACACTTCTTTGGCTTACACTTGTCATCAGAGACAATTGCAATACGGGTAACTTTCGAACTCATTTCTTTTCTATAGGATGAGGCGCTCTCTTTTCAACAACGAAAAACTTCAAACAAAACAAGGCGGCAATATTGGGGGGAAAGAAAAGCAGGAAACTTGACAAAAACGGATGGTAATCACCAAGTGTATGGTCAAGAAGGAAAGATAAAGAGTGTTGATTATAAAGGAGAAAGCGCTGACAGAGAGAGAGAAAGAATCACCAGAACTTTTTTTTCTTTTCCTTTTCCAGCCGATGCCAGCAAAAAAAAACACACACACAACAACAACAAACAACAGCGGCACAAAAAAAAAATTTTTTTTGTGTTTGTGCGATGTAGAAATTTTTCACTTTCCGATGCCCAATTTTCATTTTTGAAATGTGGATTACCCTACTTTGAGAAAGCGCGGTTTACAAATCACGACGATGTGATTGGCCACTTGATGTTAGGAAATAGGAGGAAAATCTGTGTTAACAGAGGTTTCAGAGCCCACCGGTGTTATTTAGAGGTTTGTTGGTGTTTATATTAATACGTGTTATTCGTTGAAGGGAATATTTTCATTCCCGGCTTCCATTTGCTCTGTGATCTCTTGCTCTGTTGTGCTTGCTGTTTCTCGTCTCCATGATGGGGGAACGTTTGGATTGGGGTTTGGAGCCCGCAGAAACACCCGTACACCAAATGGAGCAGTGAGATGGCATTTCATTTCGCAAATCTTTTAAAACATTTCCCGTAAACTGGCGTTGGACTTTTTCGTGTTTTTCGTTTTTTTCGTTTTTTCGTTTTTTCGTTTTTTCGTTTTTTCGTTTTTTCGTTTTTTCGTTTTTTCGTTTTTTCGTTTTTTTCGTTTTTTCGTTTTTTTCGATTTTTGCGTTCTTTCGTTTCTGTGTCGATGCCTCAATGAAAAAAAAAATTTTTTCCAAACCCTCACGCTCAAAGAAAATTTTTTTGTTTCTCTCTAGTATTTTCTCCTACTCGTTTTTTCACTCTTCAAGCGAACAACTCCACAAGTTTCACACAGGAAAGCAAAGGGATAACATCAAATCCAAATAGAAGAACCGTCTCACAAGTTCATCTAACTTCACTTTCTTTGTTATAAAAAAAAATCCAAAAAAAATTGAAAAACCCTTCAAAAAACCCCAATACACCATTCTTAAAAGGCCACACAGAGTACATATAACCAATATATACTCGTTGAATCCATTTTAAGCCAGAAACCATACACACAGTTCAATCTTTATTGTCCGTGTCAATCTCCATTATATCAATATTATAAAAAATGTCTGCTGAACAAATTGAAAAGACCACTCAGGAGCTTGAAGCCTTGAAAGTTGAGGAAGAGTCCCCAGTTGCTCCATCTGAAACCACTGAGAAGTCTGAAGAGCAAAACTCCACACCAGCTGTTGGTGCTTCGCTTTACGTTGGTGAGTTGGAGCCAAACGTGTCTGAAGCCACTTTGTTTGAAGTTTTTACTGCTATTGGACCAGTGTCTTCCATCCGTGTCTGTCGTGACGCTGTTACAAAGAGATCGTTGGGTTATGCCTACGTTAACTTTGACGATCCAAAGGATGGTCAAAAGGCCATTGATGAGTTGAACTACTCTCCAGTCAACGGTCGTCCAATGAGAATCATGCTTTCGCAACGTGACCCATCTTTGAGAAAGTCTGGTGCTGGTAACATCTTCATCAAGAACTTGGATGCTGCTATCGACAACAAGGCCTTGCACGACACATTCTCCACTTTTGGTAGAATCCTCTCTTGTAAAGTGGCTACTGATTTAGATGGTAAGTCAAAGGGTTTCGGTTTCGTCCACTACGAAACTGCTGAAGCTGCTGAAGCTGCCATTGAGGCCGTTAACGGTATGGACTTGAACGGTCAAATCGTTTACGTTGCTAAGCACTTGTCCCGTGAGGAGCGTGAATCCAAGGCCAATGCCATTGAGGAAACTTTTACCAACGTTTATGTCAAGAACATTGACCTCGAGGCCACTTCTGAAGAAGTTGAGGAGTTGTTCAAGCCATTCGGTGCCATCACCTCCTTTGTTTTGCAAACTGACGCTGAAGGTAAGTCCAAGGGTTTCGGATTCGTCAACTATGCTGAGCACGAGTCTGCCACCAAGGCTATTGAAGAATTGAACGATACCGAATTCAAGGGTAAGAAGCTGTACGTTGGTCGTGCTCAAAAGAAGTACGAACGTCGTGAACAATTGAAGAAGAAATACGATGCTTACCGTGCTGCTTCTTTGACCAAGTCCCAAGGTGTCAACTTGTTCATCAAGAACTTGGACGACTCCATTGACGATGACAGATTACGTGAGGAGTTCTCCCCATTCGGTACCATCACCTCTGCTAAGGTTATGCGTGATGAGGCTGGTAAGTCCAAGGGTTTCGGTTTCGTCGCTTTCACCTCTCCAGATGAGGCTTCCAAGGCTCTCAGTGAGATGAACCAACACATGTTGGCTAACAAGCCATTGTACGTTGCTTTGGCCCAAAAGAAGGAGGCTAGACGTTCCCAAATCCAACAACAAATCATGGCTAAGAACCAAATGAGAATGCAACAAGCTGCTTCTGGTATTCCAGGTCAATTCATCCCACCAGTCTTTTACGGTCAACAACCAGGTGTTTATCCACCAAGAGGCCCAATGCCAGGTCAGTTCATGATGCAAGGTATTCCAAGACCAGGTCAAGGTATGCCACCACAAGGTCAATGGGCTGGTCGTCAAATTCCAAACGGTATGTACGGTCCACCACAATTCCAAGACTACAGACAAGGTCAACGTGGTTTCAACAACCGTGGAGGTAACAGAAGACAAAACCGTGAGGATGTCACTGCTAACTTGGCACAGGCCCTTGCTAACGCTCCAGAAGACCAACACAAGAGAATCCTTGGTGAGGAACTTTACTCCAAGGTTGTTGCCACTGGTAAGGCACAAGACCCAGAATCTGCTGGTAAGATCACCGGTATGCTTCTCGGTTTGGAGAACGATGAGATCATCTCCTTGTTGGGAGATGATGACTTGTTCAAGCAACACTTTGACGACGCTCTCGAGGCTTATGAGGAGTTCAAGCAAAACGAGCAACAACAAGCTGCTCCAGAGGCTACTGAAGATGCTGCTGCTGCTCCTGCTCCAGCCGAATCTGCTTAAGTGCTAGATTCCGTTGGATATGAAATTGAATTGTGTCATTGATAGTGTTGAATGCCAAACGCATTTGGACCTATTTTTGTGTGTTTTCTTCTCTTATCGTCGGTGAAGTTATGGTTTCGTTTCATCGAGGATATTGATGGGTTCATGGTTTAACTTTTGTATCTGTGTTTTTTTGAATGAAGACTTTTCTCTCAACAGCTTGACGGTTATTGAGATGATTTGCATGTCTTTTGGCTAATTGAAATGGTTATTAAAAGGTGTTTGCTTGTAGTTCTTATAGTTCATCATCGAGTCTTTGGCACAGGCTGAGGGTATGCACATTTCGCTGGAGTATTAAAATGAATGCTAAGGGCTACAATTGATCAAAGATTGTGCAAGGATATACCTCGTGATATACAGCAAATGATTACGAAGGAGTGCAATATCATAGGACGGATTTCAAAAATCAGATTGTGGGGCTGAGTTGAGGTAGGCAATGATTTTTTGGGTGTGTACAAAGCGTGAGTTATATCAATTCTGATGAGCTTTCCCCAACGCTCAGTGACTCGAAAACCACGTGTAATGTGATAAAATTGAACGCATTATAATAATACTAGGTGATTGTTATCTATGAAAGGTTGATTCTGGTGCAATTCTGAATTTTTCTGCCTTTTTTTGACTTATTCAAGCCCTGTATATTAACATTTCCATATTTCAAAATGGATATAATCTTCCCTGTTAATGTTAACACCATTTTTACAGAAAAAAAAAACACTAGTATAATTATCCTGAAATTACTTAAGGAAATACGGCAATCTTCCCAGATGAATCATAAAAACTATGTGTATTTTATTCTCTTCAGTAATAACAATTGGTATTATTATTAGCAAACTCATCAAAAGTTGAAAGTCTTGTTAGCGATGTTCGTAGTACGGGCAGACATTAATCACATTTAGACGTTCCGTCTCCCTCATATAACACATCACAGCGCGCACATGAACTTCCATTATGGGTTTAGGTCAATCAGGATCTTTCTTATTCAACGAAAATTGTTCATTTCAGTTTCAGATGGAACCGATAGGCTTGATCCTGGTGTATATATATGTGCTTAGAGGTAATAGATCCATAGGCGGAAACATCCAGACACCGCATAAGCCAGTATACCGGAGAGTATTTGTCGCTCATTTGTAATTCGGAGGGTTGGCCGAGTGGTCTAAGGCGGTAGACTTAAGATCTACTGGACGTTTGTCCGCGCGAGTTCGAACCTTGCACCCTTCAGATTTTTTTTTCCAAAGCAGTGTAGTTGATTGGTTTTAGCAAGCTAGCTAACCAGTCTATTATAACCTAGAAATTGTTTCAAAGCAGTGGTGTTCTTCATCATTGACCATAATTCACAGTATAAAGTAATCGTTGGAAATGGCCAAAGTTCATGACTAAACCACCATCAACGTTTTCAATGACAATGGTGTGCCTCAGCACGAAGATTATATGTAGTTTCTGCATATGTAGATATGTAGACATTCAAGTTGCTGTAATCTCTCATAGAGGACATGTCTTTAAGCAAATGTGATGTGATGATGGTCCTGCTGATATGGAATTTACAGTATGGGTGTAACATGCTTTTTGTCTCTAAATTCCAGGAAAGTAGAAATGGGGGTTTGTTTGAGCTACATAGAATAAGAAGCTAATTCTACAATTAAAGAATGAGCAAAGAGTCTCACAATCGAGGAACTCACTTGTAATTGTGTTCTAACACAGTCCAATAGAGTATTACAGAGGCTTGTTTTCACATTCATGGTCTCCAAATTTAGAAGCACTCAAAAGAGGCGAAACACACCCCACCAATGGCTTATCACATATTGTAAAACTCAGCAGCGTTTTCTGAATCAAGCTGATGGACAAGCTAATCATAACTCCACCCAAGAATAATAGGCTCGAAACGTCAAGTTTAGAACTATAATCAATCTGAAGTTTGAGTGCTGAGGTCACTTTGATAACAGGTATCAAAATGACAAGCGTATTGAACGTTAAGCCATGATTAATGGCTCGCCTGGTTCGCAGAGGTATGCTGCGTTCTTTCAACACCTCATCGATGTAAGTTGCCATTAGGTTTGACTCCTTAGGTTTCAAGATCATCCTTAGAGAACATACAAAGATCACAGGAACAACCATGAAGAACCCCTCTTTGTTCATTTCGAGAAGTTCTTGTGCAAAACAGGAGAATCCCACCAAGGCCATGCATGCAAATGTGTCAAACATGGAATTGAAATCGTCCAACGTATACGAGTTCAAATACTCATTCACTGATTTTTCAGCTGTTTTGAACTTATGTATTGGAATTGTAACAGCAAAATGGCCCTGCTGTCTAACGCCAGGTTCCCCAGTGACTGAGGACTTCAACTTGACAGGATTACTGATCATCGTTGAATGTGGACCAGCACCACTGGGAGGACCACTACGGAATCCTCCCAACTTTCGGGCCAAATGAGGAGCTCTGTCCAATGGCCCCTTTAACGTACGCTCCAGGTGTCTGTCAAATGGCGGTGAAGACGGTTGGAAGCTGGTGATCAACCGCAATGGTTTACGGTGCCCTTTATAAAACACCGAGTTAAGGTCCTTGTCCATCTTAGATAAATAGCCAATGATCAATAATAGCTTGTAAAAAGAGCTTACAAAACACACAAGAGACACTTGAATTCACTCCTTTGTATCGTGGAGACCGTTAACAGGTATGGATATTGTCGCTACGAGACATCATCATAGGGGCTAATCCTTACACAAAAACAGCTAAAACACGGTATCGACATTGTATACACACCACTCCATTAAACACAAAAAAGACTCGTTGAATACATCAATACAAACAAAGGGCGCTACGCTTCACACCATATTGTTTCGATCATTTGCAAGTTCTCTATCCAGGTCGAAACTGGTATCATCCTGTTCTTGCAGTTCGATGTCTTCATAATCGTCGTCATTAGATCCTGGAGCCCTATACCCTTTCTTCTGCGTTGTATAGTTGTTGAAGAACTCCCCAAACTTGCCGCTCTTAGTGGCTGATTGAGCAGTGTCATTTTCAGCGTTATCATCAGCCCATGAAACGGTCTTTTTAACTGAGGATTTTTTGTTATTGTTTACTGTTGTTCTCAATATCGAGTTCTTGTTTGGAGCCTTATAACTTCTAAAGCGCAAGATAACAGCACCAACTATAACAATAAATAGTAAGTAAAGGATGAAGGGGAATATGCTCTTGTGCTCTGTTGGTAGGTCATCGTCATCGTCATAGTCATCGTCATCTGTGCTCTTGTTACCTTCACTTGGCCATATGAGGGTATTGTTATGGTATACAGGAGTTTCCACAAATGTTTCATTTGTAGATTCTATGAGCCTGTAATTACCAACTATGAGGTCAAATACACCTCTGGAGTCTTCAGGTTTATCAAAGGGAACCATGTGGGAAGAGTCAAAGATGTCAACGAACGTGAGGTTTCTACTGTGCTTAACGGTACCTGTAGATAAGCCGTTATACCTCCAATCAAACTCTTCTGCATCGTCATCAAATCCCAAGGCTCCGTTCCACGTCATCTTGGAGATCAAATCAAGCACACCGTAGTTGTTACAGATGATGTCCTTGTCACCGTTGAATAACACAACGTTCAATTGCTCCAATAAGCCAGGTAAAAGCTCGATACTTGGCTTCGATTCCTTATTCTTCAAATGCTTGGACACTTCTCCATCACATTCTCTCCACTGAGCAACGTCGTTAGGGTCAAGGTTCAAGGCCTTCACCACAGCTGCATCACGTAACCATGTCTGAACGTTGGGTAAATCAGGTGGCCAGTTCATACCGCAGCTTGGATAGGAGTCTCTTAGTCTTGTGTCGTACATGTTGATACACTGGTCATCCTTTGGCTTTGATTTATCCCTTGTTGCGCTTAGGATCTTTGAGAGGATCAAGTCACAACTATTGAGGTAGAATTTCTCCTTTCCTATCCCGTTGTTAACATCATTTTGACATTTCTCCTGCTGTTTCAAGAGAGATGGTATGAACTTATCATTTGGGTTGATAATTCCAGCATCGAGAAGGTATGGGATATAACTCATACTCTGAACGTTTGGATCTATCCAGCCGTTTCCAATGAGAAGCCCTTCAAGGTTGAAACCTGTGCCATTCACCTTGTTGGATCTCAGAATGGCATCGGCAATAAAAGGGATATACTGACCAGCATAACTCTCTCCAGCCAAGAAGATTGTATTGTCTTTATCCTCGCTGAACACCTTGAAATACTCGGTCAAGAACGTTACAAAATCGCTTGCAATTTGGCTCAATTCAGTATCATACTTCGTCGTAGTGCTGAACCCGGTTCCACCAGGCTGGTCGACGAATATTAGATCAGCGCCTTCATACCACGATCCGTTGTTGATGTACAGCTTCCCGGAACCGTCAACGCGTAATGGACCTGTCTCCATTAGCGCACCGTCCATTGAAGAACAACCAGGGCCTCCGTTCAACCAGAATATTGTTCTGTTAAACTCAACGTTCTGCTTCTGGAATTTCCAAAAGAAGAGCCTTGTTGAATTGAAAACATCATTTGGATCCAACATAATATGTCCAGCGTGCATTATGGGTCTCAGTTCTTCTGGTACGCTGGACAAGCCCGGTAAGTCATGAACCTGATATTTCTGTCCAGGAGAGCTTGGGGCATCGTTTCTTTCCTCCTCTTCAGCGAGTCCAATTGGAGATCCCACTGCGCTGTTGAAGATATTTGCACTTAACAATAATCCCCACTGCCAACGCATTTGCAACCTGTTGATGAGAACAAACCCTATGTTCTTTCCAAGTGATGGAGGTGATTTCTTTAATTTCTTTCTAGCCTGAGCGGAATGTGAGAAATTCGTGAAGATAAGCGGGTAGTGAGCCCGTTTTCTTCCGTCCTTTTAGGCTATGTCCCGGCGGGAGCTGGGCGGAGTCACCAGCGTCTACTGTGGGGGGGACGTCCAGGCAGGGAGGCAGGGAAGCAGGCAGGGAAGCAGGTAGGGAGGCCAGGCAGAAACATAGGCAATACGTCACAACTGAAACTACTTCACAACGGGAAAACAAAATATTTATACTTTAAGCTAGAAACCTAATACACACACCCCAAAGAGATTACTAATTAACTCATGGCTCAATTGGTTCAATGTTCCAAATACCTTCGGCGTACTCTTGGATACATCTGTCAGAGGAGAAGAAACCGGTGTTTGCAACGTTGATGATGGACTTCTTGATCCAAGATTTTTGGTCTAAGTAAGCCTCATCAACAAGCTCATGAGCTTGCAAGTACGATTCAAAGTCATCAGAAACCAAATAGTGATCACCTTGGTATTTGATGGAGTCAATAAGGGTTCTAAACTCATCTCCGTTACCGAAGGTACCATTCTCAATGGCATCAAACACAGCTTCCAAAGCCTCAGGGATCTTGTAACCACTGAAACGGTGCTCGTGTCTAATGTCCTCCACACGCTCAGCCAAGTGACCAAACAAGAAGATGTTGTCTTCTCCACACTCTCTAGTGAGTTCAACGTTGGCACCATCAACGGTACCAATAATCAAACCACCATTCATCACAAACTTCATGTTGGAAGTACCGGATGCCTCTGTACCAGCAGTAGAGATATGCTCAGACAAATCAGAAGCTGGGATGATAACCTCAGCCTTGGAAACATTGTAGTCTGGGATGAAGACAACCTTCAACAAATCACCGACATCTGGATCGTTGTTGATCGCCTCAGACACCGAGTTGATCAACTTGATGATGAGCTTGGCCATGTAGTAACCTGGAGCAGACTTACCACCAAAGATGCAAACCTTTGGCAAGATCTTTTCACGCTCCTCTGGTGATGCCTTCTTGATTTGAAGATAACGAGCAATGACACCAAAGATGTTCAATTGTTGACGCTTGTACTCGTGGATACGTTTAACTTGGATGTCAAACAACACATCTGGGTTCTTGATCTCGATACCGGTAAGCTTCTTGATTAAAGCAACAAGTCTAACCTTGTTGTCAAGCTTAACCTGAGCCCATTGCTTCTGGAACTCTGCATCGTCAGCGTACTGTTCCAATTCTTTCAAGAGGGTCAAATCCTTCAAATAATCATCGGAACCAAGCTTGGACTTGATCAACGCAGCCAAGCCTGGGTTGGCCTGTCTCAACCATCTTCTTGGAGTGATACCGTTGGTAACATTTGTAAACTTGGAGGCACCGTAGATGTTGACAAAGTCCTTGAAGATCGTGGTCTTTAGCAATTCAGAGTGCAATTCAGCAACACCGTTAACCTTGTGGGAACCAATGATGGCCAAGTAAGCCATTCTGATGTTCTTTGAAGAAGCCTCCTCCACAATGGATACACGGGACAAGAGATCACGATCCTTAGGGAACATCTTCTCAACGTGTTGCAAGAAGAACAGGTTGATGTCGTAGATGATCTCCAAATGACGAGGCAACAATCTCTCCATCAAGGACACTGGCCACTTCTCCAATGCCTCTTGCATCACAGTGTGATTTGTGTAGCCAAAGGTCTCAGTAACAATTGCCCAGGCCTCATCCCATTCCAAACCTTCCAAATCAACCAAGACACGCTGTAATTCTGGAATGGCCAAAGTTGGGTGAGTGTCATTCAATTGAATGGCAATTTGATCTGGGAACTCAGACCATGGACGTTTGGTCTTCTTGAAACGTCTAACAATGTCGTGCAAAGAAGCACAGACCCAGAAGTATTGTTGCTTCAAACGCAACTCCTTACCAGAGTCAAAGTTATCGTTTGGATACAGCACAGCAGTGATGGACTCAGCAGCTTGTTGGCCACGGACAGAATTTTGGTAGTCACCAGAGTTAAACTTGGCAAAGTCAAACTCCGTAGTTGGCTCGGCAGACCATAAACGCAAGTTGTTCACGTTCTCACTCTTGTAACCAGGAACTGGGAAGTCGTAGGCAACTGCAATGACACGTTCACCACCAACCCAGTGGGACTTCACCTTCCCATGGGCATCCTTATGATGCTCAACGTGACCGTAAAAGTCCACTGGGATCTGGATTTCCTTACGTGGAATCTCCCATGGGTTGGAGAACTTGAGCCAGTAGTCTGGGGTTTCAACCTGGTAACCATCAATGATCTTCTGGGCAAAGATACCGTACTGATAACGCAACCCGTAACCCCAGCCTGGGTATTTACCAGTAGACAGGGAGTCGATAAAACAGGCGGCAAGACGACCTAAACCACCGTTACCGAGAGCAGCATCTGGCTCTTGTTCCAGCAAGTCCTCCAGCTTGAACCCGAGTTCATCGACAGAGGAGTCAACCAGCTCTCTGTTATCGGTGTTGATAAGGGCATTGTCCAGGGCTCTACCCATCAAGAACTCCAAGGACAAGTAGTAGACTCTCTTCTGGTCCTTGGTGGTCTGCTTCTGCTGTGTCTTGTTCCAGTTGGTGATCAGGTTATCCCTCATAGTGTTGGAGGTTGCCTGGTAAGCAGCCAGCTCATCACAGTTGTAAATAGATCTGGCAAGCGTGGTCTCAACGTGGCGGACAAAGCCCTTCTCAAACCCTCCTTTATCAGTGAAGTTCTCCACGGCAAACTTCTTCCAGGTCTCACGGCTCTTCAATGGGATGACACTGTCAATGGATTTGATTTCCGCAGGAGAGAACCCGGTAAAGCGTCTAACGTGCTTTGGGTGTGGCAGTTCCTCGCCAAATCCCTCAGCAGAGGTTGGCGAGCCAGGGGTGAAATTATAACTAGACATCGGCTTCGTTCAATTGGGAGTTCAGCTAACTGCGTGCACTGGAATTGAACTTGGTGTGTATATCTTGGTTGTATAGCAAAGGTTTCAAGGGAAAGAAGGGGGAGCTGTCTACTATATCAACTTTTATACAAAAGGGGGTTCATCTCTGTATTTATACAAACTTGCATGTATATCAGGTGGTAAAGTGGCTGCAACAGGCATTTGGGTACATGTACCCAAAAGTCCAACTGCACTAGACAGAAAGAGCCAGAGACTGAGGAGCCCAAGTTTTCCCTGTCTAATGGGCAGAGATATGCTAGGGGAGTGCGTGTTAGAACCATAGCTTCGGGTCTCCATTTGCGGTTGTGCTGGGGTCAACGCGGAAAGCTATGGGCCACGCAATCGGCAAGACCGAGAGGGTTATTTTACACCAGCGGCTACGGGTCAATTGAGACGTTGGTGGTATTGAGCCATGGAGCACGTATACAGAGGTACTTTTCTCATTGACTCCCTAACTCTCTCTCAGGGAGAGTGTGCATTTTCACGTTTCTCTGCACTCCTCTGAGCTGTGTGCAGAAACAAATGCTTGGTTTGTTCTATGCGCGGGGCGCACCCCAAATGGAACAAGGCAAAAACGTCAATTTTTTTTTTGGGGGGGGGGGGGCCGCGGGCAGGCCACGTCTGCTCAAAATGGTCTGTCTAAGATGGTCTGCCTGAGGTGATCTACTCAAAATGGTCTGCCTAAGGTGGTCTTCCCAAGATGGTCTGCCCTCGGTGTACACGGTTAAAACGCATTGAAGCAGAATACAACGTGTACGAACAAAGTGCCTCCTAGATCCAATTCCCATAACAAAGTTCACAAAGCGGATGTGCTGCCAATGGGGCACAACCACCCATTCATGCATGGTGTGGTGTGTAGCATGTACTCTACAACCAAGACTTGCCTTAACTTCTGGCTTTCATTGCAGATAGCCCGACAAACATTGCCGGTGACCTGAATAGAGAGAGAGAGAGACAACCATATCCCGTTTACACAGAACTGTCAATACAACATATATCGTATACATGACACTCTGTACGCTGGAGATGTATATGCATCAAACGATAACGATCTCCCTCGGAACGGGAAGAGGCAACAGTGACCGAAATTACACACGGCAGTAATCTGTCTTTATCATTTTCAGGGGTTGATGAATTCATAGCAGCTTTTCAAAGTTCCAAACGTTGTGTTAATACCGGGTTCATCCCGTGGTGTTGTTTTCCCAACTGTCAGTGGCAGCTGCAACAACGATGCAATGCCAACTTGGTGTAATTTTGTAATTGCATCACTACAAACTCATCAGGGAAAGTCAGATGGTACCATCCGAACTGTGAGCTTTTTATCTCAAGGTTTGATGGGTTGCTGTTGTGCACCAGGTAATAAATAAGTGTATGCACATGGTTGTCTTATCTACCATGACGTCGTTGGCGATCGTGGACAAGATAATCAACACGCGAGACCCAATTGACTAATTTCTCCATACAAATATGACGGTATACATAGAGTGAACCGGATACGATTTTATGGCCAATCTGTAGGAGTTGCGAAAGGCTTTCCTCTTTCGGAAGAAATTGCGCGACACAGAGCAGATGAAAATTGCGCAAAAAGTGGCAATCGCGAAAAAGAAAAACTCAGAGAGGCTTTCGCGTCGCTTCCCAATGCGGTAACCTAATTAAACGCGCCGCGTAAAATTTGTCAAAGGATTTTTCACGTCAACTTTTCTCTCTCTCTCTTTCTCTTCTCTCTTCATCAACAACCACAAGGAGATCCAAAGAGAAATACATCCACAATGGCCTCAATGTCAGCTCTTCCAGCAGTGATGATCGATGTGAACTACACAGAGGTCACGAAAACAATTAGTGAATTCCTACAACAGTTCAAAGGTGAGGTGGTTTCCAAGGCTGATGAGATGTTTGATACCAGAGTCCCACCTCTGACTGAAGAAGAACAGCTGGAGTATGGGTACGGGCCAAAATATATGACGATGCTCCAAAGAGTGGCCAATAGAGAGATCTCGACGATATACATAGACTTGGACGATATTGAAGACTTTCAACTGACCTCGGAGGTGAATATTGGTGCCTCACCTTATAAGCGCAAATCTCTGACTGAAGGTATACTGGAGAATACTTTCCGTTATATCGAGATGTTCTCCAAAGAGATCGATAAGTTAATGCCTGCACCAACAAAGGTCATTCCAGACAAAGGTGGTGTCATAGATCTCATCCTACAGCAAAGACAACAGAGAAATCAGAGATTACAAGCAGAGAGAAGGGAAGAACTTGAGGCTAATAACTTGATGGGAGATATCGAAGACGAGGAGGAAAATGGCGAGGCCGAGTTTCCAGCAAATCTGACCCGTCGTTATAACCTCTACTTCAGGCCATTGACCAAGGTGTCTGGTAAAAGAGCCTATAAACCACTCTCAGTGCGTCAAATCAAGGGCCAACACGTTGGTAAGTTGGTCACTGTTCGTGGTATGATTACAAGAGTCTCAGATGTTAAACCGGCAGTCTTGGTGAATGCATACACGTGTGATCAATGTGGTCATGAAGTGTTCCAAGAGGTCACCACTAGAACTTTCAACCCACTGAACGAATGTATTTCAGAACAGTGTCGTAATAACCAGTCCAAGGGAAAGCTCTTCCCTTCTACACGTGCTTCCAAGTTCAGTCCATTCCAGGAAGTCAAATTACAAGAGTTGGCCTCACAAGTTCCAGTTTCTCATATTCCAAGAACGTTGACTATCCATGTCAATGGTGATTTGGTTAGATCCATGGATCCTGGTGACGTTGTTGATGTTGCCGGCGTTGTCTTACCACAGGCGTATACCGGCTACCAGGCTCTAAGAGCAGGTTTACTCACGGAGACGTTCCTCGAAGCACAATGTGTTTATCAACACAAGAAGAAATACGACATGAGTGAAGTGAGCGCTTCAATCGATGAAAAGATTAGACTCATCCAAGAACAAGGTGATGTGTATTCAAGATTGGCACGCTCAATTGCACCAGAGATTTTCGGTCACGACGATGTCAAGAAGGCGTTGCTATTGTTACTTGTTGGTGGCGTTGATAAGAAAATGGGTGACGGTATGAAGATTAGAGGTGATATCAACATCTGTCTAATGGGTGATCCCGGTGTGGCCAAGTCACAGCTGCTAAAGACAATCTCCAAGATTAGTCCAAGAGGTGTTTACACTACTGGTCGTGGTTCTTCAGGGGTTGGTCTAACTGCCGCCGTGATGAAAGACCCAGTTACGGATGAAATGGTGTTGGAAGGTGGTGCACTCGTCTTAGCAGATAACGGTATCTGCTGTATCGATGAATTCGATAAGATGGATGAATCTGATAGAACTGCTATCCATGAGGTTATGGAACAACAGACAATCTCCATTTCTAAAGCTGGTATCAATACTACCCTGAATGCCCGTGCATCCATTCTCGCTGCGGCAAATCCTGTCTTTGGGCGGTTCAACACAAAGATCTCTCCATTGGACAACATCAACCTGCCTGCTGCTCTTCTTTCGAGATTTGATATCTTGTTCTTAATTCTTGATACACCGTCGCAGGACGACGATGCCAAGCTTGCAGAACACGTTGCCTATGTTCATATGCACAACAAACATCCGGTGATGGATTTCGAACCATTTGATCCAACAACGATCAGAGAATATATAACGAAGGCCAAGATATACAGACCTGTTATTTCTCAAGAGGTTGCAGACTATGTCATTGCATCCTATACCAGAATGAGACAAGAATCGAAGCATAAGGTCAAGAACGATCCACGTATGTCATTTGGGCAAGCTACTCCGAGAACACTACTAGGTATATTGAGAATGTCACAGGCTCTTGCTAAACTGAGATTTGATTCTACAGTTGAAAAGGCCGATGTTGATGAAGCTTTGAGACTAGTTGAGGTTGCAAGATCGTCATTCTCAAGGGATGAAGGAAGAAGAACAGACGAATCGTCAACGACAAAGATTTATCAAATCATTCAGGCCATGACTTTGGCTGACGGGGTGAGAAGAACAAGCTTGAATCTGAGCGATGTTAAGAATGCTGTTATTGCGAGAGGTTTTACAGAGCAACAGTTCAGAGAGTGTATCGATGAGTACGAGCATTTGCAAATCTGGTATGTTGTTGACGACGAGACGCTTCAATTGATCAACGGTGGTGAAGAAGATATCGATGCTGACGTAGTTATGGAGTAATCCACGTCTAAACCATATACTAACTGTATTATACTTATTGAGATTAATGGAATCGTCTTTTTTTTTGTCTCCATTGTACTTGTTGTGATTGGTAGATCATCCGTGTTAGCTGGTTATATGTCTCGTCATACTCTCACTTGGTGTTATTTCAAAGATTATCCAATCAGGCCCCAGATTCGGACTTATATCTACTAAAGTATACCAAAGGGCATCACAGCCATACATAACAGAGCGTTTCTCTAAATATACACATGATTTATTAAACAAATCACATGCCAACAGATATCCTACGACCTACTGAATATGACAAACAGTGAAAATTTAAACAACGACAAGTTCGGCCGCGTGGTCTAGTGGTATGATACTCGCTTTGGGTGTGAGTGGTCCAGGGTTCAATTCCCTGCTCGGCCCTTCATTTTTTTTGCCCACTAAATTTTTTCTCACACAGATAACGTGACTTTGATGATTACGTCATCAAGAGTCGTGCATTTTTTTTTTTGGCCACCTTCACATCCTCGACAGTTTAATCAAATCACAAACTGGCGCTTTTAATCGAAATACACAAATTTGGTAAACAACAAAGCCAAAACAAAGGAGAATATAATCTGCTTAGAAACAGCATACAGAGAGAGCAAAAGCACTACAAATCAAAATGATTAACGATTCACAGGATTATTACTCCGACGACGACTCTGATGAAGAATACTGGTGAGTAAATTTTCCCTTCGGTTGGTTTGCTAATTACAAACAGTCACACACACTCTCTGTATATGTGTGAACTCTATGAGAATCACGTACTAACTGAACCATAGCCCACTATGTGTGGAAGTGATGGATCTGTCAGATAGAAACTTCAAGCCTTGTCCATGTGGGTATCAGATCTGTCAATTTTGTTACAACAACATCCGTCAGAACCCAGATTTGAACGGGAAATGTCCAGCGTGTCGTCGTCCCTATGACGATGAATCTGTTGAATACAAGACTATGTCTCCCGAGGAGTTGAGAAGGGAACAGAACAAGCAGCTTAAAAAGGAGAAAGAGAAGAAACAAAGAGAAAAGGAAAAGAAGGAGAATGAACAGATGAATCGTAAACATCTGGCTGGTATGAGGGTTATTCAAAAGAATTTGGTTTACGTTGTAGGTTTGAACCCTCCGGTGCCACAGGATGAGTTAATACCTTTGTTGAAATCTGACAAGTACTTTGGACAATACGGTAAAGTATTGAAGACTGTTATCAACAAGCGAGTGCCAACTGTGGGCCATCATAATCCAAACAGTGGATATGGCATCTATGTGACTTTTTCCAAAAAAGAAGAGGCTGCAAAGTGTATTGCTGCTATCGATGGAACATATCTCGATGGTAGATTGTTGAAAGCAGCTTTCGGTACAACCAAGTACTGTTCATCATATCTGCGAGGCCAGGCTTGTCCAAATCCAAACTGTATGTTCTTACACGAACCAGGTGAAGAGGCGGATTCATACACAAGACAAGATCTCTCCACTAGACAATCTCTGAGAATGGGAGGCCATGAGGTTCACAGAAATGCACCATTCCCAAGACATCCACCTACACAGTATGCTACTTCCACTGCTACTGCTGTTAGTTCCAACTCCACAACTACGACAGTCCATGAGGATAGCAACTCCAACTCTTCAAACACTGCGGCCTCGACTCCTACACTGCAACACCAGACACTTTCTGGAGCATTGCCTTTACCTGCCACTGTTTCATGGGCCAATCCTAAGGCTCAGGCCACATCCACATCACCAACTACGCCTTCAACGACGTTGGCAAACTCTTCAGCGTTCCCATCGTTGGCTGAACGTGCCACTCAACAACAATTACAACAACAGCAGATCGAACAAAAAAGAAAACAGAAACATCACCACGGTCAACAGAATGAAGATTATCAACCAGAAAATGTTGCCTTTGCATTCTTGGATGAAATGTCTTCTTTTTTGACTACTCCACCTCAAATCAACTATCGTTTACGCTCTGGAGTCGTCACAGAGAAGAGCAAGTCGTTACCACCGTTGTTTGTTTATGATTCAATTGAAGTCTCGAGTGAATGTAAAAGAGATGATTTGTTCTCCATGAAGCTACTGGAGTCTCTCATTTCCAAACCACCACCAGTTGCACTGAATGCACTGTTGTCTTCACAGGCAACACCTTACCAAGCACCAATTAACATGAATGCAAATGTCGCTCATTCCCAAGGTGTGGCCGTCAGTACAAAGCAACAGCAACAGCAACAGCAACAGCAACAGCAACAGCAACAACAACAGCAACAACAACATCAGGCACAGCAGAACTCTATGGCACAGGCATTGTTGCAACAACAATTGCTTCAACAGCGTGCACTGCTACAACAACAGCAGCAGCAACAACATCTACAATCACAACATCAGGCACAACAACCATTGCAGCCACAACCTCAGTCCAAGACAGCAGCACAGCAATTGTTACAAGAACAATTGTTACAACAAAGTCTGAAAGTGGATCACTCTTACAGTGCAACACCTCCACCTCCAGGACTCGTTCCAAACCAATCAAATGAGCACGTCGGAGGCACAGCTTCCGAATTGCTCAGTCATTTGATGAATGGTAAAAAGATCAGTGCTTAAACATTGTACTCCTCTATCATTATAATGTACCAATCTGTGTTTCCCTCCATTCTTTGTTGTATTTCAATCCTCTAATCCGTTCATGGCTTCTCTAGCTGATTTTAGCTGGTTAGCCCCGTAGGCCGGGCACCCCGTTGAAAATTGTAGGCTGGTTTTGATCTTTAGCGATCGCCGCCAGCGCTCGGAGAAGTTTGTTTGTTTAGTTGCGATGAGACGTAAACAGTAGGCTGAGGGCGTCACAACAAGGAACTTTCCTAGTATTGGTAAAGTGTATATAATCCGAGGAGGAGAATGGTTCGTATCTGATATATCACGTGCTGGGCTTGTGATGGAAGGCCTTAGCTGGATGATAGACGATTTGGTTTACTAACGTATACCGAGATTAGACGGACACTTCGAAGTTTAGGCCAGATGTTTCGAAACTCTTTGAGCCAAGGCCTCCGTTAAGACATCTGGAAGATGTTGACTATGCGCCGGCAAAGAGAAGAACTTGCCATATCGATGGTATCGGCTCGTACCTTGAGGAACTGAAGGGGTATACTGTTCCTGAGAAGGTTGTTGCTGAGCAGAACACGACTGAACAAGGGCTTCAAGAAAGTAGAAAAGACAAGAAGGAACACAAGATTATGGAGAATATGCGTAAACTTGATGAAGAATTGAAGAATTGGAAACCAAATGAAGATCCTAACATCAAAGGCGATCCCTTTAAGACCGTTTTCGTTGCACGGTTGGACTATAAGGTTACAGAGGTTGATTTACAACGAGAATTCACCCAATTTGGTGAAGTTGAAAGGGTTAGAATCGTTAGAGATAAGACCGATGGTAAGTCGAGAGGGTATGCATTTGTCGTATTCTCAGACGAACACGGTGCTCGTGCTGCTTATAAAGAAGGTAATGGCATGAAACTCGGAACTCGAACCATTTTGACGGATGTAGAAAGGGCAAGGACCAACAAGAATTGGGTTCCTAGAAGATTTGGTGGTGGTTTAGGAGGACGTCATTACCTTCAGAAGCAGAAACAGAGAGAAGAGTCTGAGAGGAAGAAAGCGGAGATGTATGCCAGTAAGATGAAAGCACCTCCTCGATTTCCCGGTAGAGGCCGTGGTGGTGGTGCCACTGGTGGTGTTAACGACAGACCAAGATATGAGCCAAGAGGTGGTGATAGATCCCATGACTCCAGAGCTCATTCTGATCGAGGTTACGAACCAAGATCGGCCAGACCGTACGCTGATAATAGAAACGAGAGGTCGTATGAGTCGAGAAACGAAAGATCAATTGGTTATAAATCGTCACAGGATAGATACAGCTCGAGGTCCGAGAGAAGCGATTACAGAGAGAGAGACAGGTATAAGTACCAACGATAGCTCTATATATTACGCATTGAAACCCGCTTATCGTGTAGATTTAGCAGCGTCTCACCTCGAGACATAAGCAACCTAGCAGCTCATCGCCTGGCGATGAACCTGGCGATGTGGTGACTTGGTAGGCTTCATTGTGTTGTATTTATGCTTATGCTGGACATGGTTATGACGCCCTGGGAAATTTCAATTTATGCCATTTTGTTCTCGTCAAAAAAGTTAGCCGCCAGGGAACAAAATGGAACAGTTTACCACAAAATGGCACTCTTTTAAGCTGCTGTTTGTTTACTTTTTCTCGTTATATATAAAAGCAGCTTAGCTTGATATTGGTGCTATACACAGCAGAAGAAATGACCGAGGACACTACAAAGCTCAACACATCGAAGCTTGGAACCAAGGAATAGTGCGTATCTGTATAACATTTTTGGTATAAAGGTGTAACTAACCAACTGGCCAGTTGGGATAACTTCTACGCTCTTGAGAAGGACAATTTTGAATCGAATCCTGATGACACTGGTGAATGTTGGTTCTCAGACTCCAATGCAGAGGAGAAGATGGTTGAGTTCCTGTTGAATAACCTGAACGAATATTCGATCCATGAGCAGAGTTCTATGGTTGACATTGGCACTGGTAATGGGCATCTTCTATTCACGTTGAAAGAGGAAGGCTTCAAGGGACAACTACTTGGAATAGACTACTCTGAAAAATCTGTAGAATTCTCCAGAACTATAGCAGAGGAGAATGATCTCGATGTTAAGTTTGAAGTTGTCGACATCTTTTCAGAGACATGGAGTCCTAAAGTTGTGGACATTGTTCTCGACAAGGGAACATTGGATGCAATTGCCCTAAGTGGATTACAGTACAACGGTAAACCCGTTGTCGATATTTATCCACATGCGATTGATAAGCTCATGACAAAGGATTCTGTTTTCCTCATAACCTCTTGTAACTTCACAGAGAAAGAGTTGGAATCCATTATCTTACAGAACAAATCGTTAAGGCTTTGGAAAAAAGTTGAATATCCAAGCTTCCAGTTCGGTGGTGTTAAAGGTTCTACAATATGTACCTTGGCATTCGTTAAACAATCCTAAAGATTATACATTAGGTATCAGTCTATGTAGAGAATCAAACAATTCCTGTGTAGTTTCAACTTTCCCAGTCTTTATAGCGTATTGAACAGGTTTATCATTCTCCACCGAGGTGAATCTGATGAACTTTTCACTCTGTAATGACGAAGGCATACCTTTCACAATTTGTAAACCAGGAACCAATGCAACGTTGAGAATGACCTTTAAGAGACCGTTCGATCTCATAATGATTCTTGACGAATGCTTATCACTCTTATTAACATGGACGTTACCACGACCACGTTCTTTCCAACCTTGTTTAACGTCTGTGAGGTCCAATGTGTATAGCTTTGCAGTACAAGTGAACACTTGTTCTTCCTCTTCTTCTCCAGATTTAACCAGGGTCTTTTCCAGGTCCACTTGCTTGTAAAGATTAGCAGACGTTGAAGTCTGTGCACTTGTCTCTGGTGAATTTTCTTTGGTATCTTTATCATCAGATGGTGTGTCAAAGATGGATTTCTTGGAGATGGCATTTTGGAAAGCATTTCCAAAACTTGAGCTGGAGCCAAATACCGGGAATGATGTCTTCACTGTAGAGGAATCTTCCTTTGGTTGAAATATAGATTTGTCCTTGTTGACCATGGAAAATGCATTGGCACCAAAGGGAGTTGTAGAGCCAAATACGAATTTTGGTTTATCCTCTGATTTGTCTTCAGGCTTGTCATCAGGCTTGTCCTTAGGCTTGTCATCAGGCTTGTCTTCAGCTTCACCATCTGATACCTTCTCTATTGGAATATTCCCATCAGCATCCTTCATTTCTTGCTTTTCAGTATTAGACACTTCAACATTAGACACATCAACATTGTCTTTTAGAGCAGATTCCCCTTCATCTTTCGTGGTCTCAGACTCAGTCGCATCCTTCCCGGTGTCTACTGCGCTCTCATCCTTCTGACTCTTCTCACTCTTCTCACTCTTCTCACTCTTCTCACTCTTCTCACTCTTCTCACTCTTCTCACTCTTCTCACTCTTCTCACTCTTCTCACTCTTCTCACTCTTCTCACTCTTCTCACTCTTCTCACTCTTCTCACTCTTCTCACCTGGAACAACTTTCAACTGTTTGGTATCCCTCTCATCAACGTTAACAGACTCGTCGCCTTCTTCAAAATCATCCCTCGTACGCTTTCTCGTCAAGGTAGAACTCAGAGATTCCACTCCACCTTCAGAGCTCGATTCCGGAGCATCTACGGGCTTCTCTTCTGACATATTCGCCTAATTTCACTTCTATTCGGCAGAAACAACAGAAATTCATCAAAACCAATGGGTGGACAAAAAGAGCAAAACACTAACATTCAACAATAGAAAATGTCCGGATGTGAACCTCTTTGCTGAGCTCCGCGAAAATTCCCCAAAACGGATAAACATAAACAAACAAACAAACAAACAAACAAACAAACTAACAAACAAACAAACAAACAAACGAGAAGACGTTTGTTGTTAAATTTTTGTAAACAATACAACAATTCCTTTCAATTTATACGAAAGAATACAGCAAAAGAGACAGAAACAGAGTCAGAATCAGAAAACGTGATAAGAATGACATCGGTACCACATTTTCTTCGGTTGAAACCAAGAGGAGACACACCAAGCGACAGAGATAAAGAGTGTCTTATTGAGTATCAAAACAACAACGAAGTCAAGTTCAAGGACACAACGAGTCCTACGAAGTTCAGCAAGGTTTTCAGTGAGATTTCACAATTGGATCTATATGATCAAATCTTGAAGGAGTCTACGGAGGAGTTGTTCTTGGGGAAAGATAGCGTCTTCTTCACGCTTGGTCCTTCGAATTCTGGTAAATCGTACTCTGTGTATGGTGATGGTTCAAACCCAGGGCTTTCGATCTATTCCTTGAATGAGATCTTCAACAAGATTGGAGACAACTTTGGTGATTATAAACAGTTCAAGAGATACTTTGGAGAACACTTCATGATCACTTCGAATTCTCAAAGACATTCACAGGGTGAATATGGACTCTCGATCTCGGTCTTTGAGATCTATAATGACCGTATTAGGGACTTATCCCTTGATGGTAAGAAGACTGAAAATCAATCTTTGGATATAGTCACTGATTCAAAAGATGGTAAGATCAAGCCAAATAGGATTAGACAAATCTATGTCACAAATCTGGAAGATGCTAAGACGGTGTTGCACAAGTGTATCAAGAGAAGAGCAGTTAGTTCCACTAATTTGAACGAAACTAGCTCTAGATCACATTTGTTTATCTATTTCAACCTTCATAAGGCTGTTGGGAAGTGTTTAAAGACAACAAGACTCACCATTGCAGATTTGGCCGGCTCGGAAAGGTGTAAAACAGCAAAGACTGAAGGTAAAGAATTCAAAGAGGGAAATTATACCAATACAAGTTTGACAGAATTGGGTAGATGTTTGGTCTTGATGAAGTCAAAGAAATTTTATAGATCCAATTTGAGAACTTCAAAGCTAACGAGATTACTCTTGACAGACCTTTTTGGAAATTTGAACCATAACAGGGTGAAGATCTTGTTAACTTTGGACCCATATTCTTCGTTGTCAACGATCATCCACGCAGTTAGATATATTCAACCAATTTCCAAGGTTCAAATCAATTCTGCAAGAACCTCGTTGGAATCTATAGCCAACCACGATCCAGAGTACGTTAAAGAGATCCATCAGTTGAGAGAGTTGAACAAATCTCTTTCAGATGAACTTGAAACGGCTAAGAATAAGGCTGTGGAGATTGAGATGGACGTTAGAAGTGAAGTTGTTGAACTCTACGAACAAAAGATTAGAGAGCTTGAAATTATCAACGATAAGGCGATGAATGATCTAAAGGAAACTCATGAAAGGGACGTCGATGAGAAGCTCAAATTGCTCTCAGAAGAATACGAATTGCAAAAGGAGAAGTTGATTGAAAGCTATGAATCTCAGCTGAAAGATTTACAATCTCAGCTGGTTCAAGAAGAATCCAAATCCTTGGCATTGTCTGAGTTGAAAGTTAAGGAGCTCGAAAAACAGGTCGAACACTACAAAGAGAAAGAGAAACAGATGTTGGAGAAAGATTCACAAAATGTTAAAAGAATCGAAGAGTTAACCGTCCAATTGTCCAAAGTTGATAAGAAAAGACCTTCAAATGAAGGACTGGAGCACACTCAGTCTACAAAGAAAGTCAGATTTAGTAATGACGGTGAAATCAACGAAAACGATCTCGTTTTAAGTCCAATTAAGCTGATAAAATCATCTCCAAACAAGCATTTCAAATTTGAAGACAACTACAAATCACCTGGGAAATTTATCAAGAACAACCACTTCAAATTCGATGATGATGGACTGAAATCTTCCCCGGTTAAATCCCCACTTAAACCCCTACAGGAATCCACAACTTTGAACATGAAGTCATCACCGCTCAAATCACCATCAAAGGGCAAGAAGAAGATCAACAACACACGCCACGTCGTCGATACAGACGATTACGACCTGTTCAACTAGGCTTGGCCCACCAGATACTCGTAAAAAGCCATGGTTTTCACTGTGCAATTTCCGCTTTTCCGGTTGTTTATCCAATCCCGTTTGGTATACGTGCGTCGTCGTCGTCGTCGTCGTCGTCGTCGGGATTTTCCAGTATGTAGTTCTACAATTTGTTCGGAATTTGATTATAAATACAAACCATTCCCAGTTGAAAATTGTACCCCACACAGGTGATAATTCAATCAACAAAGGTATACAATACAATGGTAAAGGTGCCCAACTTCGTAATCAAGGCCACTGGGAAACAAATTCCAGCCATTGGGTTCGGATCAGGTACAACATGGCGTTTGCAAAAATGGGGCCAAATGGATGAAGACAAAGGCCATGAGCTGATTGTTGAGCTGATTGACCAGGTCAAGACCGCAATTGACGTTGGTTTCAGACACATTGACGTTGCCGAGGCGTACTTCACCCACCGTGAGGTTGGTGAAGGTATCAAGGCGTCTGGAATTGCCAGAGAGGAGCTCTTCATCACTGACAAATGGAGTCCTGTTGTTTTCAAATCGACTAAGTCCAAGGGTCCAAAGGAGTCGATTGCGAAGACCTTGAAGGAGCTACAGTTGGACTATGTTGACCTGTATCTGCTTCATAGTCCTCAATCCAACGAAGGGGAGATCTCCACTGAGGATGCCTGGTTAGAACTGGAGGAGCTGTACAGGAATGGCACAGTTAAGCAGATTGGAGTCTCCAACTTCTCTACTGGCTGGATAGAGAGAATCAACAAGGTTGCCAGTGTCAAGCCAATGGTCAACCAGATCGAATTCCATGCCTACTTGCAAGAGCCAACCCCTGGAATCGTTGACTATTGTAAGAAGAATGATATCCTTCTCGAGGCCTATTCTCCATTGGCTCCAATTACAAAGGGTAGACCTGGTCCATTGGATGACATTTTGCCAGAATTGGTTGCCAAATATGGCAAAGATGAGAATTTGATTCTTTTGAGATGGGTTTATCAACAGGGAATTTTGCCATTGACAACCTCGTCAAAGGTACAACGTCTCAGAGATTCTTTGGACATCTTCACCTTTGAACTTGATGATGAAGATGTTAAGAGAATCACCAACGTTGGTAAGAAAAGTGATCGTGTACAAGGCTTTAAGCCATTTTGGCCAGAGGCATGATGTGTGCTATTAGAACTGTACGAATGGGAATTGTATTCTATCTATACATTATGAGCTCGATCTGCTCTGTAGTCTCCATTGCTTGAAGCTCTCTGGCAACATAGTGTTCAACACCTCAGTTGAGATATCAGGTGGTAGTTCGTAGAGCGACAGAGTCTTGTTCTGAGGATCAAATGTGAGTCTCCATGACTTGGACTCGTCATGAGGAATCTCAGCCTTAATCCATTCGACAAGGGCTCCATACCACTTGAGAGCATCAACACAGTTGATCTTTCTCGGGTTTGTATTCACAGGGTTTGATTTCAATAGCACTGGGATCTCTTCAGTCTTATACTCTTCCACTGCTCTCAACGTGAGGTTCTGATCTCTAAACCCGTAGATCACTCTTGTTATTCCCAGTAGAAAGCACTGTGCCCAAGTCTTGAACAACTTCTTCTCAAACGTAACGCTCTGACCAGGTTCAGAGATCTGTGATGAGGTCTTGAGTTCAACGTAGTGAGGTAATGGGTTCGAATCAGTAGGTTTATAATCCCATACACAGTCCACTTCACCAGCCAGGATGATTCTTGTCTTACCAATACCTGTTCTCACCACTGAGCAGTACTGTTCAATGTTGTTCACGATCTTCTTACTTCTCTTCTCAATCGTCGCCCTTGAAACTTCGTTCAAAGGCTTTGGAACAGTTGCTATGGACTCGAATTTATAACCTGAATACATAAGCCTCTGTTGTTCCACAGAGGTTGTACGTTCGTGCAACTTCTTCGACTTCTTATCCTGTTGGAGAAAGATATGGCCATCAAAGTATATCACGTTCAAGTCAATGTTGTTTCTCTGTTCATAGGGCAAAATCATCAGCTGGGTCATGATACCTCTAAACGTGATGACATCAGCCTTTACCTTGGAGCCTGTTCTACGCTCGTATTGCTCCAGTCCACCAATAAACCCATCAAACACACCATCCTTATCATCGTCCATCTTTTTGAATTTGCTAAACCCAGCACCCAAGTCGATGTTGGTATCGACATCGGAATCAGGAAGGAAGTAATAGCTAAGGCATTGATCATCATTGACATATTCACCGTCAAATGTTCGAGAGAAGCTGTAGAGCTCCTTGGGTTGTCTCAATGCCGTGGTATCGGCTCTGCTGTTCAATGGGAAGAGCTTTACACTGGACATTGGTGTTTGGATCTTTGCTGGTTCTTTTTGGCTCTCTTTAGCTCCCTTTGGCCCCTTTTAATTCTTTCTAGCCCTCACTGCCCCCTTTAGCTCTTTCTAGCTCCTTCTAACTTACCCTTCACTCCGTCTAGCGCTGTTACGCAGTTCTCCCTACGCTGAGCGAAAAAACTTCACCGCCAGGCGGGCCAGGCAAGGGACTCTGCCCAAACACTCACAAAATTTTTCTCAAAAACCTGTCCAACAACGTCGAACCACACAGGCTCATCAACCCCCCCCCCCAATTTTAAACAGGGAAAACCCATAATAAAACATGTCTTATTCCCTTGAAATTGCTGCTAAGGCACCTGTTGTGGCATACGATGCCCTCACCGCTGCTGCCTTCGTCAACTCTCAAACTGACAGCTCCATCGTCATCGATTTTGCCGACGAAAAGGCCGTTGACGGAGCCTCTGTTGTTCTCAAGGCTGGCACTGAGACCTTTAAGGGCTCTGCTGTTCTGGACAAACTGGCCGCTGAATTCCCTCAAGTGCTTGTTGGAGCAGCACAATCTGCTGAATGGATCCAGATTGCCTCCACTGAACTCGTTGTGAAGGATTTTAAGAAACTGGCTGTTTCATTGGAGAAGTTGGATGCTCATCTCAACCTACGCTCTTTCATCGTCGGATACACGGTCTCTGTTGCTGATATTGCAGTATGGGGAGCTTTGAGATCCAACGGTATGGTTGGTTCCATCATCAAGAACACCGTGTACACCAACGTTACGAGATGGTACCAGTTTTTGGAGCAGGACAAGAGATTTGGTGGAATGGTTGAGCTGATGACTAAGGCCGTTGCCGAGTTGAAGAAGAAGTCCAAGGTGAAAGCTGACGGTACAAAGGAATCCCATAAGGCTAACTTCGACATCGACTTGCCAGATGCGAAGGAAGGACATGTGGTTACCCGTTTCCCTCCAGAACCTTCTGGATATTTGCACATTGGACATGCTAAAGCTGCCATACTGAACAAGTACTTTGCTGATCAGTACAAGGGTAAATTGATCATCAGATTCGATGACACTAACCCTTCAAAGGAGAAAGTTGAGTTCCAGGACTCCATCATTGAGGATCTGGAGCTTTTGGGTATCAAAGGTGATAAATTGACTTATTCTTCGGACTACTTCCAGCAGATGTATGACCTCGCCGTTCAGTTGATCAAGGAAGGTAAGGCCTATGCCGATGATACCGTCCAGGAGAAGATGAGACAAGAGAGAATGGATGGTGTGGCATCCGAAAGACGTGATCGTTCCATCGAGGAGAACTTGAGAATCTTCACCGAGGAGATGAAGAACGGTACAGAGGAAGGATTGAAGAACTGTATCCGTGCAAAGATCTCCGTCGATAACCCAAACAAGGCTCTCCGTGATCCTGTCATCTACAGATGTAACTTGACTCCACATCATAGAACTGGAACTGAGTGGAAGATGTATCCAACCTATGACTTTTGCGTGCCTGTTGTTGATTCCTTGGAAGGTGTTACCCATGCCTTGCGTACAATCGAATACAGAGACAGAAACCCACAGTACGATTGGTTCTTGGAGGCTTTGAGGTTGCGCAAAGTGTACATCTGGGACTTTGCCAGGGTCAACTTTGTTAGAACATTGCTTTCTAAGCGTAAGCTACAGTGGTTTGTCGATAAGGGCTACGTTTCCAACTGGGATGATCCAAGATTCCCAACGGTTAGAGGTGTCAGAAGACGTGGTATGACCGTTGAAGGTTTGAACAACTTTGTCATCTCACAAGGTCCTTCAAGAAACGTTATCAACTTGGAATGGTCCATCATTTGGGCTATGAACAAGAAGGTTATCGACCCAGTTGCTCCTCGTCACACTGCAATCGTCAACCCTATCAAGGTTCACATTGAAGGTGCTCCAATTGAACCTGTTGTGGAGAAGAAGCCAAAGCACAAGAAGAACCCAGACGTTGGTGAAAAGGATGTGATCTTCTACAACGAGGTTCTGATTGATCAGGACGATGCCAACTCCCTGGAGGATGGAGAAGAACTCACCTTGATGGACTGGGGTAACATTATTGTTACCAAGCTCAACAAGGAAGGTGATAACGTGACCTCCATTGAGGCCAAGTTGCACTTGGAGGGTGATTTCAGAAAGACCAAGCATAAGGTTACTTGGTTGGCTGATACTCCAGAGAAAGTTGACGTTGATCTCGTTGATTTTGATCTTTTGATCACTAAGGACAAGTTGGAAGAAGGTGACGACTTCGAAGACTTCATCACTCCAGAGACCGAGTTCCACACCGCTGCTCTTGGTGATTTGAACATCAAGAACATGAAGGTTGGTGATATCATCCAATTTGAGAGAAAGGGTTACTTCAGATTGGACAAGATTGAAGATGGAAAGTACACTTTCTTTACTATTCCAGATGGAAAGGTTGTCAACAAGTACGGTGCTAAGAAGTGATGATGAGTCCATAGTTTTAGATACGGTACACTACAATCAAAGGTCTTCATTATCTAAATTTTCTCCTTCTATTTACCAGTAGAGCCGAAACCGCCAGCTCCACGTTCTGTAGAATCTAACTCAGCCTCCGTGATCTCTTCAATATCGGCGTTGACGATCTGTTCAAGCACCAATTGAGCAATTCGATCACCTTTGTTGATTTCAAAATCCTTATCAGAATGGTTGAACAACACCACTTTGACCTCACCTCTGTAATCAGCATCAACAACACCAGCACCTGTTGAAATGCCGTGTTTCACGGCAAGTCCGGACCGTGGTGCAACACGACCGTATGTTCCCACAGGAACAATCACAGAAATATCAGTGGAAACCATCGCCTGGCCTCTTGCCGGAACTAACGACTTCTCTGAGGAATAAAGGTCATACCCAGCGGCTAGTGCTGAACCCTTTGTTGGAGTAGTGGCGTTCTCCGAACGCTTATAGATCTTAAGTACTTGGCTCATCTTCTGCTTCTTCACCTCTTGTGTCATGAATCTCGTGAATGTTAGAACAATTGATGAATGGCAACGTTTAAACATTCGATTCGAGAATGTTGTACGTGGGAAAAGAAGTTTGTTTCGTGTGTTTGTTTTTTTCGCCTTGCCTGGGCGTTTCTTCCCTAGAGCGTACGCGTCAGTTTTCGCGTTTATACGGTTTTACGCGTCAGTCCTTACACACGGAGCGGAAATTCCATCGGAATTTTACTCCCAGGTGGATGAGGTTTTCGTCAATCATCAAAGTCGTAGTTATCTATTAACAATTACAAAAAGTGTTGGTGATCATTCAGTTTGTTCCATCGAGCCATATTGTCTCCTCGAAGCCTCATCGCTATCATCGAGTAAAGTGGGTTGATCCAACATTGAGCTTCTAAACCTTTGTAATCTCTGCGCATCATCCGAGTCATTTCGTAGTAGCTCAACCAATGTGATCCATTTGGGTAGCAGAGCACTTATATAATCGATTCTTGCTGCTGTACAATTCCCCTGTGAACCATCGTACTGTTCCACAACGGTTTCAGCATCTATATTCAATGTCCTTGAGTAAAACCTTGAAGAGTAGATAAAGGATTGTATTCCAAAGATGATAATGTCCAAGGTGTATAGCAGGGATTTCGACTTTATCTGTTGTTCACCAATGACTTCGACTGTGTGATGTCCATAGATGTAGCCACTGCTATCTGGGATTGGAATATCTCTAAGAAAGTGTAACAACGCACAGCACACATTAGATATTATGATTGCATGAATCGTGCTCACCTTCAGTATCTCCTTGGAAACCGGTAGTTCATCCATGTTATACGGAGTTGTCAAATGCTATGATATGTATAGTTAGTATGCCCAGTTGTGTCATTTCAAGGGGGAGTATGCATTAAATGATACTCACCATGTGGATGATTGCACGGATAATAAGCATCAGTAAGCTACAGTCGTACAGATAGACGATGCCTATGTATACAGCACTCAGTACTGAGAGTTTAGTCAAAAGATCCCTTTTGAATAACTCCCTCCTGGTCTGTAGAGACTTGCGTATTGTTATTGACTCTGGTGATATCTCCAGAGGAAAATGGGTATGAGAGGTTGAATCTTCCGGAAATGACCCAGGAAATGAACTTAGAATATCCATCCCAGAAAACAGAGTCGATCAGCTGTTTAAGAACCCGCTTATTATCGCTTCAAATGGTTTATTAATGAATAAATTATAAAATGCAGCGTATATATAAAACACAGCTTCAAGAGAGGTGATGTTATCCGGTAGGGACACGTTTTGGCACAATGTATCGAACCGGGTAATTTGCGCAAAAACAAAACCGCAAGCAAAGAAGAAAAAAACGAAAAGAGCAACGAAAAAAAGAAAGAAGACCATTTTGCGAAATCTGTTTCTGATCACACCCGAACACCCAGAATCATCGCTCTTTGTGCTTTTCAGCCCAGAACTCGTCAGCTCATCAGCTCATCCGCCTGCCGCCCCCGCCCCCGCCCCGCTAATGCAGACAGATCCGCTAGCTCCAGGCAGAAAAACATCCTTGCCCGCGGGCGCCGGGGCCCTCTCTGTGTTCCTTCTGTGTGGGTTTGGCGCCCGCGCTCTTTCTCGCCTTTGTAGAAATTTGACGTCGAGAACGAGCCTCATCAGACCTTCTCCATTATCGCAATTTTATACACCACGGAGTTCAAACTGTTCAAGAGGCTCAATCAGTGAGTAACACATGGTGTTCTGCTCACCAGAACACTTTCTTTCTATAGCGATCGGGAATATTCGTGGAGACGAAGACAGACAGCGAAAGAGAACAAGAGGAAGAAATGTTAGAGAAGCGAAGCAGAGGCATAATTGACGTATATGTGTCTGGTAATATTCCAACATCACTGTGCTAGTGAAAGAACCACAGTTGCTTATATTGGCTACTAACAACTAGTTAAAGGATACTTGAGACACACTACTGAGTTTGTGATTGAGATAACAGGATGATACGCCCTCCAAAATGTTGCTCTCTAGGTGGCGCCTCTCTGTATGGCTCTAAGTCAGCGTTGAACCATTCGACATCGGCTCTCCTCTACAGATACCAAACAAGATATCAGAGTCAAGCCAGTAAGCCACAGCAGACTCCTGAGCCTAAGGAGGTCAAAAATGTTCCTCAAAAAGTTGAAAAGAAGGAGAAACCTCCTCTATGGGATAGAATTAAACATGAAGTGCAACATTACTGGGATGGTACCAAGCTTCTGGGTTACGAGGTGAACATCTCTACAAAGCTGTTGTTCAAAATGTTGAGAGGGTATGAACTGACAAGAAGAGAACAGACACAGCTGTCAAGAACCACAGGTGATTTGTTTAGACTGGTTCCATTTTCGGCATTCATTATCATCCCATTTGCAGAGTTGTTATTGCCAATTGCCTTGAAGTTGTTCCCAAACCTCTTACCTTCCACTTATGAATCTAAGGATGATAGGAAGAAGAAGAAGGCACAGCTCATCAAGACAAGAGACCAGACGTCGGCATTCTTGAGACAAACTTTTAAAGAGAGCGGTATCAAGATACCCAAGTCGACTTCAGAACAGGATAAAGCTGAATTTGTAGAGTTCTTCAGATCCTTGAATACCTTGGGTGAAGGTCCAAGCAAAGAACAAGTTGTCAAGATTGCAAGACTGTTCAAGAATGATTTGGTGTTGGACAACTTGTCAAGACCACAATTGGTTGCAATGGCAAAATATATGAACTTGAGACCATTCGGTTCGGATCAGATCCTCAGATATCAAATCAGATATAGACTGTTGCAAATCATTAAGGATGATCGTGCAATTGATTACGAAGGTGTTTCGTCCTTGTCTGTCAAGGAGTTACAATCTGCGTGCTCTTCAAGAGGTATCAAGACTCAGGGAGTTTCTCCAGCCAGATTGAAAGATGACTTGAATATCTGGTTGGACCTCAGACTTAGACAGAAGATTCCTTCAACACTTTTGATCTTGTCAAGTGTCTACACCTACGGAGAAGCCTCCAATTTGGATAGTTATTACGATGCTTTGATCCAAGTGTTACGTTCCATCCCTGATCAGGTGTACAACATCACCAAATCTGAAGTTTCATCAGATGATGTCTCCTTGAGATTGGAGCTTGTTAAAGAACAACAAGAACTTATCAAAGAGGAGCAAGAACAGTCTAAATCACAAACCATTAGACCTGTGAAAGATGACATCAAACTGGAAGATTTTGAAAAGGAGGAAAAGACGGAGGATACCCAACCTGAAGCCATTCCAGCAGCTGAAGCTAAAAAGCAAATAGAGTCACCGGATGTTGTAAAAAGTTCTCCTTCTGAGCCTAAGGATATCAACTCCACAGACTTGCCTATTGAAGAACCTGTAAAGAAAGCTGAGGAGAAGACCAGATGAGAGAGCTTTAGCCTTTTATACAGATTATTTATTCTACATACCAAAATACCTAGAGGATATTACATACTATTATACTAAATTAACAATATCAGTAGTGATGTAGATATTTGTGCTAATCACTCGATAAGAGTGTCGGTCAATGTTTGACGTTCATCGTCTGTAAGGTATAGTTCATAGATGGACTTGAAGTTATGGATATTGTCCTTGGCAACTTGTTTGAAGAAACTGATGAGGTATACTCTGAGATCCTCATCTTTAACTATACCAGTATCACCAATTGTCTCTTTGAACTTATCGAAGTCATCACGGATATCATCAAAATCCTCCCATCCCTCTTCATCGTCATCGGCAACGGCATCGATATCGCCATCTCTGGACTCATAGTGATGATTTGTGGATTGATCTTTTAGCTCATGAACAAGAAGTTTGACGATTTTGATAGGAACAGGAACCTGCTTATACTCTGCATTCTTTCTCATTGATCTTGTAATGATAAGATTAGGATTAGCAGGGTCCACCATCTCATCACCATCGACAGTGAAGTCAAAGTTGATTCCACTAAGGAAAAGTGTCACTAAGGCTTGACAATTGTGCTTGATTTCATTCGTTCCACTAACAGAGCTGAAGTTGCTAAACCAAATGTTGAAAATCTTTTGTATCTCAAAATTGGCAAGGAATTGGACCGACTGGGTCACATCTATAGAGATCATGTAACATAACACGTTTAACAAGTCTTGGATAGTGGCCAGTTCACGAGCTTGTAACAGCCTTTGTGTAGTTGCATTCAAAATCTCCGGTAAAAAAGTTTCCAGATTGGAGCTAAACTTTGTGATGACAGATACAGATAATGTACCAACGTTCAAAGCAGCACTGTCAGATAGTTCTGGGTTCAAGAATTTACTTAGAACTTGTAAAACCTTTTGTACATCAAAGAGTTTAGCATCTGAATTCTTGATGAGCGAGTTGTAAAGC
This sequence comes from Williopsis samutprakarnensis, assembly GCA_030569715.1. Classification (NCBI taxonomy): domain Eukaryota; kingdom Fungi; phylum Ascomycota; class Saccharomycetes; order Phaffomycetales; family Wickerhamomycetaceae; genus Williopsis; species Williopsis samutprakarnensis. Next base: position 317,174 of record JAJMLQ010000126.1, read on the forward strand.
TCACCGCCGGCTTGTAAGACTTGATCATCAGATGTAACCATCAAGAGATCATAAATCGTGGGTTCAACAGCTGCAAATACATCTTCAGGTATTTCTCCAGGACAGCTTGCAAGAAAGATAGAAAGTGATTGGAGTGCTAGCATCAATTCGGCAGAGAAGTCACCCTTTGAGCTGACAATAACCGGGATGAATCTTGAAAGAACATTCTGAATATAACCGGTGAAAGTGGCAATATCTATGGATTCCAATAATGTTTCTAGAACATCTTCAATATCCAATACAAGTTCAATGTTACCAGCATCCTTTTGAGCTATTTCAAACATCAGGTTCAACGCCACCATGGAAACGTTGTTAATCTTCAAAGCGATGACAAGTGCTTCAGCTAACAATGGTGGTGTGTCATCCTTTGCTGAAGAAACTAGTGTGGCTATGATGTCAAACAAAACATTTTGAACATCACTTCCCAAATTATGAAACTCCACCAATTCACGATAGCTCAATAGAGCTACTAAGAATGCCGATTTGAACAACTCTGTTGAGTCATTATTGGCAAGTCTAATGCAATGCAATAATGATTTTGTAGCAAAATCATCTGACAAACGATCTTCAAACTTGTCCAAGAATAAAGGTATTGCAATTACGGCTCTGGCCCGTAACAGTGCGTTAGGGCTCTCTGTAAATTGCAAGAATTTATTCAACAAGTCCACAAGAGAAGACTGCGACACTATTGGTTCTTGGTGATCAAACAATCCACAAAGCAGATATAGGATCGCTTCTGTCGTTTTCCATGGTTGATCGTACTGTAGTTGATCAACTAAACTGTTGAACATTTTAGAAACGTCTTCACCATTGAGCTCAGACATGTATTGGTATACCGCATTTCTTGCAGAAAAGTCAGGTGAAACACCCGTTTCTTCTGTGACAAAAGTGTCGTATTCCTCAGAATATTCGGACTCTGTTTCCAATGGGAGAGATGCAACTGTAATGATAGCATTCAGAAAGTTGTCACTGGTGAGTACATTGAACAATCTAAGATCCTCTAACCCACCTAAGAATTGAAATTGCTCGATGACAATGTTAGTCAACACAGTAACGGTATCAAGCTCCGTATCATTTGGGAAGTCGTCATCTTCCTGAATTACAACTCTTGCAAATAATTCTGCTACTTGTGAAATGTCGTTTATGGTCTCCTTCTGTAATGCAAGTTTGGCATTAGGTTCAAACAACTCCTCAGGAAATTCAGTTGCCAATACATAAGCTATGGCATAAAGTGCTGTTCTGAAAAGCATACAGTGTATATCAAGTGTAGTATCTTGAAGTAATACGGTCATCATTGTGATGATTTCGTTGAAATGCTGTTGTAAAGCAGGTCTTTTACTCTCATCTTCCAAATATGCTGGGTTTTCCAATTGTAGGAGGCATGATTTGTACAGATTGGCAGCAGCTGTCTTGACTTCAGCATCCACGGTTGCATTTCCCATCAATTTCATACACTGTGAAATGATTGCAATCCCAACACCGTTGAAGAATTGTTCCTCAGTAACGAGGTCATCGAGTAAATCCTGAAGTAATGACAGTCCACCAAGCACAGCAATTCTGTTCAAAGAGATCATATGATTGTACAACGTCTCCAAGAGGTCTGGCCATTCATCAGGGTAGTCAACCATTGCGATCTGTACCACCGCATAGGAAGCACCGTTTCTAATCTTTGAATGTGCATCGTTTGTGATGACTTCAAGTAATGAGCTTCTAATGGCAGCCTTGTACTCTTGAGAGATTGCCGGACCTTTGAAGGATTCAAACCCAGCACTCCAGTACATCGGCACTATCTTCTTCAGGTAAAGCAACGCAAACTGTCTCACAGAGAGATCACCATGGGTCTTTGCAATGTTGATGAGTTCAAGTGCAGCGGATGATGGATCTGCTGCCACCGCGCTATTGAGTTGTTCCTCTGCTAGTTTACGTTGATTGTTATCAGGGGATTGAACCGCGTTCAATGGATCCAATAACGACATTTGAGCAGTGATTTCAAAGCTCCGCAGCTGTTGATGTTGTTGTTGTTGTTGTTGTTGTTGATTTTTGTGTATAGACATGTGCTTCTATTTTTTCACGAAAATGTACCATCCCGTGCCCATGGGCACAAAAGGGCAGTGATTGATTTTAGAGGAGCATGGATGCACTCCTTGTGTTTGATCTGGTTAGATGGAGGAAGCCAGAAATTTGATTAATATGTTTCTGGAGCCTTCTTCAGCAGAAGTGCGACGAGTCTTGTACCGAGGTCCTAGAGGAGCTTTCAGCTCTCTGATTGGGATGGATGTTTTCTCTTCATGGCGAATAGTAGCCATATAGTAAAGACTTTGACGCGGTAGTTATAGAGCAATACTAGTGTTAAGTACAAAACAATGGTTATTGGAGTATATAAAATACATGAAATCGGGCGATATGGCGATGTGGTGATTTGGTAAACTTGATTGTGTTGTATATATGCTGGACATGGTAAACACCCTATGAAATTTCAATTTAAGCCATTTTGTTCCCTGTTGGGCTATTTTTTGGACCGGAACAAATTGAATGAAACAGTTGAACCATAAAATGGTACATTTTTGAGCAGCTGTTGATTTCCTTCTCACGGAAAGTTTGCATTTCACACGCTACGCAAACCAAAAGTTGTATTATATAAGCAGCTGCTACGCTGAATCGAACCAGTTCGTAATTGGGACGTAAGCGGATTGAGAAGCTCAATACAGTGAAGGTGTTTTTGAGTGTGTAAAGCTCATTAGACTTGATTCATATTGTTGTTTTAGCAGAGTTGTTAGCTGTAAGGAAAGAATTGGATCTTTTTAAGTCATATACTCAGGCAAATTTTGGCAGGTAAGCCTAGCTTGTGGGCCTAGCTTGTGGGCCTAGCTGGAAAGCCTATGAAAATTTCAGCTCCCTCCCCCACGAGTTCACCCCCCGGCTGCTGCCGCGGCCGCCGCCGCTACTGCCGCTGCAAGCATGCTAAAGGAGAAGAAATGCCCCCCAGTAGGAAGCTCTCGGTGGAAGAACAGACAGAAAAAAAGGGCAATTCACCGTGTGCCATGCACCACCAAATTAAACGAACTACCTTGTACAAATATATAGATAGAGATCGAGAGGTTGAGATGTCGGAGGAAGGTGCTTCTTACAAGGAACAGATCTTAGATGCTGCTAGAAGAAACAATACTGATCTCTTCCAGGATATCATTAAGGAATCCGGTAATCAAATCTCCAGTATCATTAACGACTCCCGAGATGCCCTTGGGAATACTCCTCTTCACCTTGCTGCGAAATATGGTTCTTATGAGGTAATGGATGAGATCTTGGATTGTGAAGGAGTTGAAGTTGATCCTACAAACACATTGGATGGTGATACGCCCCTTCATATGGCTGTACGCTATAGTGAACATGAACCTGAACATGGTACCTTTATTGCTGAGACCCTTATCGAAGCAGGCGCAGATGCAAGAATTAAGAATAACGCTGGTCAGAAACCAATAGATCTTGTACACGATAACGATTCATTGATAGATATACTACAAGGTGCAGAGATGGCATTTCAATTGGAGGAAGAAGAACAACAAATGGGTGAGTTAAATTCACGTCTTGAAATGGAATATGGACTAACAATCACAGGTGATGTTGACGTTGAGGAAGATGACCAAGGCTCAGATTCCGGTTCTGAGTGAGTTATCGGCAACTGATATATCAAATACATACTATACAATATATAGCCTTGTTACGAATATGTGCTCATTTGACATATTTCTCTTACAACCAATGTAAGAAAGTACAATTCAAGAAATTAAAAAAAAAACATACCCACATTATACCTTTTCTTTACAACTCAATATCAAATTTAAAGTCAATGGAGGAGATCATCTTATCCAAGTGTCCCAATGTTCTATATTTGGCAGTGTGTAACGACTCTTGTTCTTTCTTCTTCTTATCGGCATTAGCAACGGCTTGTTGTTCAGCATCCTTCTTGGCTTTCTCCGTTTCCTCCTTATTAGCTTCACTGTAATACATTCTAGCCTTTGTAGTCAATCTAGCAAATGGATCACTGTTGAGTTGTGTTGTTGTACGTCTCTTTTCAAAATCCTTAAGCTCTGCATTTCTGACACGTTCAATGTTCAATCTTCTATTCTTTTCAGATATAATTGCAGCAAGAGGTGTAGAATCGTTCCTTGTGTTAGAGATCTTATTGAAAGTCTTCTCTATTTCATCCAATTCCTTAGAGAGTCTCTTCACTTCATTAGAATTTCCCTGGAGTTGTGCAATACTCAACTTCTGTTTCAATTTCAACTTAGTTCCAAGGACATCACTCTCTGCAACTGTATTGTTAAATCTTTTTCTATTCTCCATGTATTGCTTAAAAGTTTCACCATCAAGTTTCAGGTTACCAAATTGTTTCAATTCGGTATATTTACGTTCCACTTCGCTAATAGTTGGAGTTGAAACAGATTTGCCTTCAGCTTTAGCCCGATCAATATACTCTTTCCACTTATCAAACTCTTGTTGAGTGATTGGTTCATCACTAAGTCTGTTCATTGGGAAATTTTTTTTCGGCATACCAGGTTGATAGAGTTGGAAATATTGGTTTGTCATGAGTTTCTGATCATTCAACTGGTATGGTTTACCTTGTACCACACCTTCAATTCTAACCATTCTATACGCTGTTGGGGAGATACGCACCTTACCATAAGTCCCAATAACAGCGTCTTCGAATCCAGGATAGAAGCAAAATTTCTCAGCAACTGAACGACTAGTCTTGATGGTATTTATATCGTTAACAGCAACGGGTTTCCGTGTTTGACGTGTAGCCCATTGTACCTCTTGGTCATCATATGACTTGAAATCCGGTTCATAACCATCCTCATCTTCATCTTCATCACCAAACTCATACGGATCCTCCTCTTCTTCGCTCTCACTTTCATAATCATCACGTTCTCTTCTATGCTTCTTCTCTCTTTGCTTCTTCAATTCGGATAACTTGGACGTCTTTAAAGACCGCGCAGATTCCTTCACCTTCTGAGATCTCGACGATCTCTCCAGTTGTCTCTTGTTCTGGTGAGATCTCTGTGCAAGAAGCTTACGTTCTTGATATTTTTGTAACTCTTGAGAACGTTCAAACAACACCGATTCTCTCTCAACTTCCGGCATCCCCTCCAATTCCAATTTATCCTGTTCATTCTTATACTTCCCTTCCAAGGGATAAGGATTCACCTCTTCAAAGTCTTCCTCCTCGTCGTCCGAGGCAAATGCCGCTTCAGGGTCATAGTCATCTTCATCATCTTCATCCACCCTTCTTCTCTTACGCTCTGGAGATGAACTTGTCTCTGCTGGAGCAGGCTCGTAATCACTTTCAACCTCACTTTCAGATCCGGCACCACCGGCCAACGCTAACAAGTCCTCTTCTAAGTCAGACATGGTTACCACTGCTTTATCTCTAAGCGTTTATATACGTTGATTGTATTTGTTGTTTGTTGTTTGTTTTTTGTTTTTGTGTGCTCGCCGTTTTCTCAGCGCTTCGGAGGAAGAGAGCCCCCCTCTCAGAAAAAACCAAAAAAAAGCACAGTAATGATTTCCGGTGAGTTTGTACCCTCGTATATCCCAAAATGGTAATGCTATATAGAGCGAATCCTCAAGCGCTTCACTTCACAGTATCAAAATGCCATAAACTCGTAAGTTGAGGAAGTCATCTGACAGCTTATTCTTCCATCTGAGCACGATGATTCCACAAAGGCCAACTCCAACTGCTAAGCGATCACCATCTATTCTCGTTACTGATGCTAGAAATCCAAACTACCGAAGTGCTCCGTTTGCAGGTGCAGCTCATAACAACAACGCTCTATCAAAGAGTTCAAGGTTGAAGAAGAAAGGAAACTCTTCCAGATTCAGTGAGATATCTGTGTCCAATATTCTCTCCGATTATAGTGATATTCCATCTGGAAGACGTGAAGAGAGATTGTCTAGTGGGTCCTTGACACTGGGAGATCATAGGAGGTATACGAAACCTTTCCAAACTCTTCCATCAAGAACGTCAAAGACTTCTCAAAAGTTGGTTTTAATCCCTGAAGAAGAGGATAGACACCATGTTAACATGGCTAGGGGAACATCGAGGTCTAAAGCTGAACGTATGTCGAAGGAAAAAAGAGGTCGTAACTTATCAAGGGTTACAGCGTATCTCGTATCGGATATCTTCAACTTGAAGGAAACGTCTAAATTTTTGAAACAAACTCATGATATATTACCAAGGGTATATGATGAAGTCTTGTATTGTCCTTATTGTCTTCCTCTGTTGCCAGGGAAGGATGGGTTCAGGATTAAATCCAATCTGAGTGCTAAGAATGCCAAAGGTGAAACGTACATGGAACGCCTTATCGACACATCTGAGCGTAGAGATCATCATTATGAATACTACAGTGGTGTTGAAACTCCAGAAGATGCCAATAATAATTATGAGATTGATAAACCAGCAGAAGATGAAGAAGGAACATCTGGTCCCTTTGATCCATCAGAACCTCAGTACTTTGCCGAGGCTACGATAGAAGAGGCTCCCCAATTGGCCAAATCCGTCGAAATGATTAAACACCATGCTGAGATGTTTATATTCCAGTACGGTGTTGTTGTGTTTTGGAACTTTACCGAAGTTCAAGAGAAGAATATCCTTGGAGATATTGCATTTGCCAGAAATGAAAACGATAGAAACCAACTGGTTATTCGTCCTTTGGATGAAAACGATATCGAAACTGAACAGTTCCACTTTGAATACGATATGGATACTGAAAGACCTAGAATCTTCAACGATATGATCACTCTAAGGTCTGGTGATCATCTCATCAAGCTAACAATGTCTCATGCAATTGCCCAAAGTACCAAACTCTCGAGGTTTGAATCCAGAATATCACCAATATTGTACTCTGTTTCGAAATTACCCAAGAGATTGGCACTTACCGGTAAACTAGGATTAAAACGTGAACAGTTAATCAAGAAGTCAGGGAAGTTGTTCAAGCTGAGAGTTGACGTTAATCTCTCCTCTTCTGTGTTGGATACGCCAGAGTTCTTCTGGTCATTTGAACCTTCTCTACACCCTCTGTACAATGCCACTAGGGAATACCTCGAGATTGACCAACGAGTAGAGGTGTTGAACGATAGGTGTAAGGTTTTTTTAGAATTCATCGATATCGTTGCAGATTCCATTGCTGAGAAGAACATGACAAGGATTACGTATATGATCATTTCAGTGTTCTTCTTATCGTTGATTGTGAGCTCCATTGAGATCTTCATCAGATACATGATCATTCGGAGGAGTAAAACTGGTTAGTTGACTACGTCTAGAACAGTCACACATCTTCTCTTTCCATTTATTTTGAATTGTATAAGCATAAAACGTTGGTACCTTCAACGTCTCTTGGAATTTCTCAAGAAGAGAGAAAGAGCAGTTGCACCAGCAGCGACTAATCCAGAAACGAGAGCAATACCTATGAGTCCATCTTTGGCGATCTTATCGTTAATCATCTGTTGTAATGCCAATGCCTGGTGATTTTCCGGCTCGTGGGCGATCAAGGACTCCACGTATCTTCTAGAATCAGCATAATCTCCAAGTTTGAACGTTCCAATGGCTAAATAGTACAGGCATTCTCTCCGTCTCTGTGGGGAGTCTTTATAGACGTCAGTGAGGATCTTCACTCCTAATCTTTGATCATGAACCACGTCTGATTTGATCAAACCCCAAGCATAGTTAAATCTTGATTGAACAGACACGAGATCACCTTCGGATAGTACTTGCTGACGAAGTACTTCTAGTTGATCCTTTGTGAGAGGGCTATTTACCGCACGTTGGTGTGTTGTTAGTACACATCTTGACGACGAGATGGGCATTTACATACGTATAGGCGTCCCGGAAGGCTAGTTCAAGAAGAGAAAACGTCAGTCACGTGGATCAGCTGGGATACAGAATGGTGAACATACCAGGAAGGTAATCCTTTTCAGTCATTGCGAGTAAACTTGCGAGTGTTGTTAGGATGACACGAGCGCAACGTTGTTGTATATGGGGAAAACTACACAGGCAAAAATACACAGGCAAAGCTACACGGGCAAAGCTTACGCAGGCTTAAGCTACGCAGGCTTAAGCTACGCAGGCTACGCTGAACAGGGACACAAAGCGCTAGGCAGAGCGGGCCCGTACAGGCAAGGCCTACGCCTCATTACCTTTCCCTCCTAGCGCCAGGCAGAGCGGTATACACACGCCAGGAGGTCACTCAACTGTTCCACCTTTTGCGCATAGAGTGACCAAATTTGTCCACACCGGGGCGGGCCCGTCGTGCTAAAACACACACATACACACACCACAACGCAAGCAGAAAAAAACCGCACAAGGAAGGAACAAAAAAAAGCTGTCAGCAGAAAAAAATTTTTTTTCTTTGTTTCTCTGTGCGTGTGTATACCGATCTGTTCAAATTTGTATGTTTTTCTCCCTTCTCCCACACAAATTATCAGTCATTCCTCCCAAAGTTTCCAACAATCAAAATTTCGCTCTCCCTATCGACAGTTTTTTTTTTTTTTTGCTTCTTTCTTCCCTTTAGAATCCATTCTAAAATCACTGTGAGTCAACACTTCTCCATCGAAGTAAGGAAGAAAGCGATAGGCACTTGCTTAGAATAAGATCACATGATTCGCTCCTCGTTGTCTGCAAACAAGCGCCGTATTGCTCGTACGAGCCGCTCTATCTTGAAGAGTACCGCTGCAACAGCTCGTGCTCAGAACCTCTACAACCAATCACCATTGGTTGCTTCTTGTTCTTCGTCTATTGCTGGCTCTGGATGTACATCTCTGTGTCGTACTTACTCCACGAGATCTACTGTTATCCAACTGTTGAACAACATTGGCTCGAAGAGAGAAGTTGAACAGTACCTGAAGTACTTTACATCTGTCTCCTCACAACAATTTGCCGTGATCAAAGTTGGTGGTGCCATCATTACACAACATCTGACTGAGTTGGCATCTTGTTTGGCGTTCCTTTACCACGTTGGTCTGTATCCAATTGTTCTTCACGGTACTGGTCCGCAGATTAACGAATTGCTCGAGGCTGAAGGTGTGGAACCAAGTTATGAAGATGGTATCAGAATTACTGATGAAAAGACCATGGCTGTTGTTAGAAAATGTTTCCTCGAGCAGAATTTGAAGCTCGTTACTGCATTGGAAAAGATGGGTGTCCATGCAAGACCAATCACCGCCGGTGTCTTCTCCGCTGATTACCTCGATCAAGACAAGTATAAACTTGTTGGAAAGATTAACGGTGTTAACAAATCGCCAATTGAGGCTTCCATTCAGGCTGGTGCATTGCCAATCTTGACCTCTTTGGCTGAAACCCCATCTGGTCAGATCTTGAACGTGAACGCTGACGTTGCTGCTGGTGAATTGGCTCGTGTGTTTGAACCTTTGAAAATCGTCTACCTGAACGAAAAGGGTGGTATTATCAACGGAAACACTGGTGAAAAGGTTTCCATGATCAACCTGGATGAAGAATACGATGACTTGATGAAGGAATCATGGGTTAAGTATGGTACTAAGCTCAAAATCAAAGAGATTAGAGACTTGTTGATGCACTTGCCAAGATCATCGTCCGTGGCCATTATTAACGTGAATGACTTACAAAAGGAGTTGTTCACTGACTCCGGGGCCGGTACCATGATTAGAAGAGGTTATCGTTTACACACTAGAAACTCCTTATCTGAATTCCCAGAGCCAGAGTTGTTGAGAAAGGCATTGCAAAGGGACCCAGAAATTTCTTCTGGTAAAGTGTCTGTTGCTACCTATCTCAGATCTTTGGAAGAGACCAAGTTCAAATCCTACGGTGATGAACCATTAGACGTGTTGGCCATCGTTAAGGGAGCTACTGATGCTACTGGTAACGTTCCAGTCTTGGACAAATTCTTGGCTTCCAAGGCTGGATGGTTGAACAACGTCTCTGACAACATTTTCCACGCTGTCAAGAAGGACTTTTCCTCTTTGCAATGGGTTGTTAGAGAGGACGATCCAAATGCCAACTGGTTCTTTACTAAATCTGACGGTTCTTGTACCAAACATGGTCACATCTTGTTCTGGTATGGTGTTGAAGATCCAAAGCAGGTTTCAAAGTTGATTGAACTTTTCGAAGCAAAGTACTCTCGTATTCCAAAGACCGAGAGCTCGTTCTCTAACGTCTTCTCCGGTTCTCAACAATCTCGTGCTTTCTCCACTGTTAGAACTGCAAAACCATCCAAGACTCAACATGTCCAAAAGAGACCAATGGTTGTTGCATTGCCAAAGAGAGCCTTTGGTGTTAGAACTTTAGCCACCGAAACCAACCCAAACCCACCTCTCCGTGAAGGAACCAACACTCAAAAGTCCAGAGTTGCACTGATTGGTGCAAGAGGTTACACGGGTCAAAACTTGATCTCTATGATTAACCAACATCCATACCTCGAATTGACTCATGTTTCATCCCGTGAATTGGAGGGAACAAAACTTGAAGGTTACACCAAGTCTGAGATTATTTACGAAAATTTGCAAGTTGAAGACATTAAACGTTTAGAGGAACGTAATGAAGTTGACGTTTGGGTCATGGCTTTGCCAAACGGTGTTTGTAAGCCATTTGTCGATGCCATTGACTCTGCTGATGGTGGAAAGAAGTCCAAGATCATTGACTTGTCTGCTGACTACAGATTCGACAAGACTGGTGAATGGGTCTACGGTCTTCCAGAGTTGAACTCCAGAGAAGAGATTGCTAACGCAAGAAAGATCTCCAACCCTGGTTGTTATGCCACTGCTGCTCAGGTTGCTCTCAAGCCAATGGTTCCTTTCATCGGTGGAACTCCAACTATCTTTGGTGTCTCTGGTTACTCTGGTGCTGGTACAAAGCCATCTCCAAAGAACGATGTCAAGTTCTTGTCCAATAACTTGGTTCCTTACTCCCTTACGGACCACATCCACGAGAGAGAGATCTCTTCTCAATTGGGAGTTGAAGTGGCCTTCTCTCCACACGTTGCCCAGTGGTTCCAAGGTATCACACATACCATCTCCATCCCATTGAAGGAGCCAATGACCTCAAGAGACATTAGAAACTTGTACCAAGATCGTTACCAAGGTGAACAATTGGTGTTTGTTTCCGGTGAGGCCCCACTGGTGAAGGATATCTCTGGTAAACACGGTGTTGTTGTTGGAGCCTTTGCTGTCAACGCTAAGCAGAACAGAGTCGTTGTGGTTGCTACCATCGACAATCTCTTGAAAGGTGCTGCAACTCAATGTTTGCAGAATATCAACCTGGCATTGAAGTACGGTGAATATGAAGGTATTCCAGACGACTTGATCATTCGTGGTTAGATAGGTATCGCATAATCAGATTCTACTGGTATGAAGTGTAGATTGTTTATATCCTCTTGATTGTTTTGTTTCTAGCATTCGCATTCCCCGGAATTTTCCTTCCAGCTTGGACTAGCCTAAGCTTCCTGCCTAGAGCTTCCTGCCTAGAGCTTCCTGCCTAGAGCTTCCTGCCTAGAGCTTCCTGCCTAGAGCTTCCTGCCTAGAGCTTCCTGCCTAGAGCTTCCTGCCTGGACTCTTCGGCTTGTGGTTTGGATCCCACGCTTCCGGGAGATACTTCCTCCCGCGAATTCTCTCCCTAGTAAAACCGACAAGGCAATCCTCCGCCAAAATAACACCCTCACCCCTTGTAGAGGTCTTGTTTAGCTCGCTATCCTTTTAACCACAGGCTCTACCAATTAACTGGTATTAAATATAAAACACAACGGTATAAACCATGGAAGACTGGAGAAGAATTGACATTGACGCTCTTGATCCGGAGAACACTATGACCTTAGAGGAGCTTACACCGGAGGTTGTTCCGGTGTCTGCGCAGGAGGTGAGTTCCAAGATCAACAACATTCGTACGCTTATCTCGAAGGGGTCACATGGAGATGCTATTCTCCTTGCAGTTGACGAGCCTCCATACGGTGCAGATGACCAGTCTAAGGAGCTCTACCTCAATACCGTGATTGACATCTTTAGTGCTACAAAGCAGACAGATATTGCATCGATTGTCAAGTCGCTTTCACTGGAACAACAAAATGCCCTGCTCAAATACTTGTATAAAGGAATGGCTTCGAAGAAAGGTCAGCAACAAGGTGGTATTCTACTTGCGTGGTATGAGAAGACTGTTGAAGTGACAGGTCTTGGTCCCGTTGTGCGCTATTTAACGGATAGACGTAGCGTTTAACGGCTGGTAGAGACTACTACCAGAGACATAGAAGGAAAATAACTATCTTGTCTACAGCTTCTTGTAGTTGGTGGAATAGAACAGTTGATGGTATCACGTAGTATTGACCACTTCTTTATGGAATCACCTCTTTGACTTCTTTCCGCTTCTGCTTCTCTGTTTCACGAGAGCGCCAGAATTTGGAGAAGAAGCCTTTGGTGTGTAGTATCTGGTATACGCTGGATTCACGTGTAACGATTTGTACGGTGTCTGGTGAGGTGTTTGGAGGATATGAGGGGTCATTGGAACGTCTGAATAGGCCTGCTGATGTTGTTGTGATGATGATGATGATGATGGTGGTGGTGGGCGAAGATCATCTCCAGAGTAATTTCTGTAGGTTCCAAACGCAGCATTGGTCAAGACTAACGATCCGACCGTTATAAACACGATGAAGAACATCGATTTCCAAGAGATTGGCTTGATGAACCCATTGATGATCTCTGCAAATGTCTCTGCACCAATTCTTGCACGTCCGACAGTGGTAGGGTCCCTATTCATACACTTTTCCCATTCAGAGCAAGCGGCTTCTAGTGCAACGACTCTATGACCTGGTTGACAGTTATTTCTGCTATACTCTCTGGCACAGATAGCAATCTCCTGGATGATATCAGTGGCGTACGAGTCAACTTTGTTTTCCACATCTGCTCTCACTGTGGAGATAAAGGTGTATACAAAGTAGAGCAAAATTGAGACAATAACGACGTTGAACAACAGTTGAAGATAAAGAGAGAGGATGTACGGTGTATGAGGATTGAATATTGCAGATACGATGCCTCTTCCGTCTCTGAACGATGATGACGATGACGATCTCTTCTTCCTCGATTCGTTCTTCTTAGTCTGTTGATCACGTCTTGCCTCGTCCTCCTCTTGTTGGATATCGTCATCTACCCAGTCATCTGAAGATGCCCTTGTTGAACTCATCTTCTTTGGTGATCGAAGATATGGACTTCTAACAGATCTCGGTTTCCCGTTGATTGCATCTGATAAAGGACTTGAATATTTCCCTTGCTTGGGGAAATTCATAAGCTGTTTTCTTGGAGAGAAAGTAACAGCCTTCGAAGCCTTTAATGGGTTTAACTCCCCATTGGAATCAATAGCTGAAGACAACTCTGGAATCTTTGCAACCATCTTCTTTGAAGTTTCTCTGTCGTAGTTGAAATTGGACTTCTTCATGATACTGCTAGGTGGCTGTGATTGAGATTCTATCATAGCACTAGCTGACACACTTGATCCTGTGCTATTATTGGACAAGGCCAACTTGTGCAAGGACTTTGATACATTCTTCACACCAAGGCTCTTTGGCGAACCGTTTAAGATCTTCTTACGTGGTGATGGCTCAGCAGGCGACAAATCCAGATCCGTGTTTGGTCTTCTCTTGAACTCTTCTCTGTATCGAGGCGTCTGTGGATCGTTGGCAACCTGGTGATGTGTAATTATAGAGAAATTAACATCGGAATCAAAAGTTGAATCTGCGCTGTTGTTGATATCGCTCTTCGTAGAGGAAAGTGAGACATTTGGATCTCTTGGGGCAAGAACGTGATGTTTCTTGAAGAGTTCATCATGGAGCTTCTTTTGTTCAGCAGAACCACGTACAGGAGTTGATAACTCGGACATTTGTGCGTGTTTTGATATCTTTTCTCGTGAATAAATGTTGATGAAGTAGTCAACATTTGCAAAATGTAAACAAAGATTTTAGTACCCGTTCGGATAATTACGCTGTGCCCAGCGTATATTTCAGAATGCAGTGCATTTTGCAAGTGGAAAAAAATTAAGAATGCGATTTCTGTGGATTGAACACAGGACCTCATGATCTTCAGTCATGCGCTCTCCCGACTGAGCTAAAACCGCCCTTTTCGAATTTCTGGGCAACAGCTGTTTGACAGATGGTTAGTGGTATGAGAGGCTTAGAATTGTATTAAATGGATAAAGGGAATCTTGTTGATGATGTTAACCAATACTTGTAGTTATACTCATTCGAGTGTAGTGATGGGTCAACAATTCCGGATTTTGATCTCCAACTAGCACGTTTTATAAATAAAGCCTTACTAATGGATCGACCCGTGACGAGACACCATCGATAGTGCGGAGATGTACCATTTCTGGGGAAGATTTTAGAGTATTGTTATTCCAATTGCTTCATACGATTTGTCATTGAGGTGATTTATATTTTCTTATCAAAGTTTACTGGTTCGATTGGATATGTTTTTACAGCTCTTTCAAATGTTTTTATACACCAGTCAAAGTCGAATCCGGGGAAGAATTTCTCGATCAGTAGTAGTTCTACAAATAAAAGTAAATCCAAGGCAAGATCTCCTAAATGTGTGTTTTAACCTAGCTATGACCCATTATTGGAACTTAACTACCAAAAAGTCATATCTATCCTTAAATATACTCCATTTTTTTGACTAAAACATTACATTTCAAGTTACAGTTACAACCCATATTATCTCAGATTACTCTTAATGATGTCTCTACTACTGGAACGCTTACATATTTGGAAAACTCAAATTGACTTAACGAGTCTAACCTTGAACAGCTAATACGATGGAGTGAAGGAAGATAACCAGCATGTCAAAGCCAATAGCTAAAGCCAATTGTTCATTCAATCCAATTCATCACGTTGCTACTGGCTTTACTAAGAAGATGGTTGAATGCCCCCCCCAAAAGGACACCAGCAAGCGTCGTTTACCCATTTCGGACCACTACGCGCGGGCGCAATACCCCGCTAACAGTTTCCCAAATCAGCAATATAAGTTGTGCCAGTTCGGGGGTCAAGCTCCACACTTTGTTTATTTATATATATCAAGAACGAGCAAACCTGTATTAGAACTTGAATAAATTGCTCTTTACTCATTTTTCTTCAATTTTAGTCAATTTCACACAAATGGCTCCTACTACAGTTCTCATCACCGGTGCATCTGGTTTCATTGCTCTTCACGTCATTGATGAACTCCTTCGTAAAGGTTATAGAGTCATTGGAACCGTTAGATCGCAATCTAAGGCTGATAAAATCACCGCTCAGTTCAAGAAGTTATACCCAAATGGTGATCTCACCTTTGAACTAGTTGAAGACATTGCCGCTGAAGGTGCCTTCAACGATGTTTTCAAAAAACATCCTGAAATCACCGAAGTGTTACACACTGCATCTCCATTCTCCTTTGGATTGAACAAATCATTTGAAGATGCCTATTTGACCCCGGCTACAAAGGGTACACAGCACGTATTGGAGGCAATTAAGGAATATGCGCCACAGGTTAAGCACGTTGTTGTTACCTCCTCATTTGCCGCCATTGCCAACAGATCCAAATCTGGTGATAAGAGTTTTATCCATACAGAGGATACTTGGAACCCTATTGAATGGTCGGACGTTGATGACCAGTACAAGGCTTATACTGCTTCTAAGAAGTGTGCTGAAGTGTTGGCCAGAAAGTTTGTTGAGGATGAGAATCCAAATTTCACCTTGACCACTGTCAATCCACCTTATGTTCTTGGTCCACAACTGTTTGAAGATGCATTGGAAAATCCAACCCTGAACACTTCTGCAGAGATGGTTCATCAATTGTTATCCACACCGGCAGATTATACCGAATACCTCAGTGCACCTGTAGGTTTATCAGTTGACGTTCGTGACGTTGCCAAACTACACGTACTTCCAATTGAGAATGATTCTCTTGCGGGACTCAGATTATTCCCAGTGAATGGAGCATTCAACGGGCAAACCCTTCTAAACATTATTCACAAATCATTCCCAGAGCTGGATGGTAAAATTGGTAAGGGTAAACCTGAAGGTGCTGAACAACAAGTTGCAGAGACTCAGGCTTACTACGACACGACAAAGACTCAACAGGCCACTGGGTTGTCATGGATCCCATTGGAAAATACCATCAAGGACTCTGTTGCACAGATCTTGTCTTATAAAGCTCAAAAGTTGTGAGATTTATATAGGTAAATCTTCCTGTGCTGATCCTTCCATATATATAAGGCCCAGTTGATAGTTCCCACATACATCCAAACACCAAATTGACCGAGTAGGCTCCGCAAACCCGAAGCGCGCAAAATTGGCGAAAATCTCTAATTTCCCCCATACAATTTTAACGAAGAAACGGTTTCAAACGGAGTAGGAAAACATAATCTTCTTTTGTTTAGTTGTTGTTTTGAATTGATATTGAACTTTTTGATATAAACAATAGCAGATACCATGCGTGCTACACAGAGTTTACTCAAGTTTATCCCTTCTATCAAATTTGTTGGTGGTCCACACGTGAAGACAGGTGAGTATTAAAGGCTTTCCAGAGACTTCCAAAGAGGCTTCTTCCATAGAATTTACTAACTCCTCTATAAAGCTGTTGATTCTGCTGTGAAGCCACATTTTGGCTCCGGAGGCCTTGTACCTAACGGTGAAGGAACCCTTCAAATCTCTCAATTGATGGAGAAATGGCCAAAACTTGTCATTGCATCACCTCCTCCAAAGACCAACTCCAAACCTGCTGAACAGAAATCATCTGGTTTAAAACCAAGCGATAAACCATATGATTACACAAGTGTGTTCCAACTGCCTAGAAGATTCCAATCGCCTATCTTTGACGAAGCTGAGATCGAAGCCGTTAACGGTGGAGGTGCTGGTGTGTTGATCTAATGGATATTCTTTCCAGTATATCTACGTCTTCAATACACCGCAAGAGTATAAAACAGAACACCAGAAAGACAGAGAAAAGGGCAATTGCTTCACAGGAAGCGCAGCAAAAATACCTACACATACATCATACGTACACACAGTATATACCTTCTAACCCTGCTTAGTCAGAATCGTTTCAACCGTGATTGTAGGCTCTTCTCCATAGGCCGCGCTCTTCCCATAGACCCCCCCCCGGCTACAAAGTACACAACGTGTTCGCGGAAAAGTGTTGATGCTATTTGTGGTGCGAAGCGTGAGGATTCGCCACTTGTAAACAAACATTGTTATTCATCACAACTGGGCGGTTCATCTCAATAGACCAAATAAAGCTGAAAGAAGAAGATGGATCACGATCCTTTTAGATGGGGAAGACCCAACGATGCTACATACGGTGCTTATAACACTTCTATTGCCAATGCTAGTGCTCATGGTTCAAGCGCCAATGGTAATGAATATCCAAAGATGAATACACAACAACCTATTGTTACTGGTACTTCTGTGATAGCGATGAAATTCCGTGATGGTATCATCATTGCGGCCGATAATCTGGGTTCATATGGTTCACTTGCAAGATTCACTGATGTTGAAAGATTATTCCCTGTTGGTGAGAACGCTGTTGTTGGCGTAAGTGGCGATATCTCTGATCTTCAAGAGGTGGGACGTTTGCTCGAACAATTGGAAACTGAAACGTCGTATGACTACGATGGTCATTCTTTGAGAGCTCCTCATATACATGAGTATCTACAAAAAGTTTTCTATGCTAGAAGATCTAAGATGGATCCCCTATGGAACTCTGTTGTTGTTGGAGGTGTTGAAGATGGGAAACCATTTCTCAAATACGTTGACCTCTTGGGGGTGACGTACTCTTCGCCAACTATAGCCACTGGATTTGGTGCACATTTAGCAATTCCATTGTTGAGAAAAGTTGTCTTCAAGGAAGAGGACGTTGAAGGTATTGATGAGGCGACTGCAAGAAAGGCCATTGAAGAGTGTATGAAGGTGCTTTACTACAGAGATGCAAGATCCCTTGACAAGTACTCGTTGGTCACAATCACAAAGGAGAAGGGTGTTGTTTTCGAAAAGAATTTGAAATCTGAGAACCAAAGTTGGAGATTTGCAAAAGATATTAAGGGTTACGGTACACAGGTTGTTTAGAACTTTGTATTTGAAATTTTTGATCCATTGTTGAAATTTCTTGTATTTTAGATGTTGGAAAGTCCAATTTGATGAATTGATATCCATGGATATCGTTACAAGATGTACACACTGTTCTGTCTACGGGATTTTACGTAGAACTGCTGTGCGCTTATGTGTGAATTGGTTGTCCGTGTACGGAGCAACCATCTACAAGATGTTTTGATGGCTAAGCTGATTTCCAACTTGGCTGAAATGGAGATATATGTGGTCTTGTAGGAGCGTTGAAGGTGTATTATCACCAGGTGTTCGATTTCATGCTAACATTTCTGAGTTGTGCCGGATGTGACTTACAATGTTGATACAATGTCACTATCAAAAACCACTGATTGAACCACCAGTGGAACCACCAGTGGAACTACCGAGTACTGCCTTGATACGATACTCCTCTGCCTACCTCAGCAACTGAAGATGCCATAACTCTTCCTCTTCACAATACTGACGAAACACAATGGCTATGGCATCGCTTCTGAGCACTAACCCTCCTTCCCGTGTATTTCCATCCATTGGAACTAACACCACAGCCTGTGAAGCAGCTTAGTCAACAGTCATAGACCGTATAATGTTGAAATTGATAAAACGCTAATCTTCCAGTGCTGTTCTTCCAGTGCTGTTTGTCCTGAAGTCAGCGTCCTGCCCAGCCAAGCCAAGCAGCACTCTGCCCGTAAAAGCACTGCCCGTAAAAGCACAGCCCTGTGAGTAGGCAGAAAAGCTCCTCAGGCGGACCGTTCACAACCCCCCCCCCCCGCTCCCGCCTGTGTAGCTGCCGCGCTGTAGGAAGGGATGGCTTCCTTCTAAGCACGCCTTCCCCCCTTGTAGCATCTTTCCACAAGAGCTTCTAGAAGGAAATCTATCAATCTCAATCTCCCTTTAATTGTCAATTGTACAGCATTTACGTCTTTTGTTGGTATAACAAGAGATCTAAGGCTCTGGTTTGCAAGTAATTGATCATTGTTTATAGAAAAGGGAGAATTACTATCCCCAGGCTGCTCTGATTGACCCCTTGAACACGTTTTGCTGGTTATTTACTACCTCAAAATACGCTTTACTGGTGGAGAAAGATAGCTTCCCGTGCTCTTCTCACACATCTCAAGACATAACACTGTTCTCATCTATCTCTACTGGTACTCTAGACAAGAAGAATTAGCTTCTCTCCTGGTGTTTTACGATGTTTGATATCACGATACTCGGCTGCTCTGGTGGGACTCTTGAAGTTGGCACCAGTGCTTATCTCGTGAAGAGCTCTAGAGTCTCGTACAAGGAGATCTTGGAACGAGAATTGACGGATGAGATACTGGCAGTGGATTGTGGATCTGGTTTGGCAAAGCTATGTGAAATCGTCTATGACGAGTTGTGTGGAGATGGTGATTCAATGGCGATCAAATCGTTAAGTTTCTATACAAAGGACCAGGTATCGTGCCTTGAGAAGTTCACCTCGAAGGGAATCATGAGAATTGGGATGCAATTGGATGCCCAGTGTGGTGATGCTCCAATCCAAGTAGCCTGGAAGTTGAATCACATGGTGAAGAACTACCTACTGACACATCCTCATCTAGATCACTGTTCTGGATTGGTTATCAATTCTCCATCTTATGGAGCACATTCTGGGAAAAGAGTCCATGGGCTCGAATCTACGTGTAAGGCTCTTGATGGAAACGTTTTCAACAATGTCATATGGCCAGATCTCACCGCAAGTGATAAGGGTTCTTGTCTACAGCTGTGCTCGGTGGAAGATCACGTGCCTAAAGCCATCAACACCATTTACACCGTTACTCCGTTCAAAGTCAAGCATGGAGAACTAACTTCATCAGAGATCTACTCTAGTACCAGCTTTCTCATATCGCATACAGTGTTGAAACACTCGATATTGATGTTTGGAGACCTGGAAGCCGATGACCCTAATGGCCCTGGTGAAGGTCTCAATTGGAAGATATGGAAACATGTGGCTCCACTGATTGTTGATGGAAGCCTAAAGACGATGATGATTGAATGCTCAACGCCCAATGTTGACGCTAATCAGCCATTGTACGGTCACTTGACTCCAACAACGCTGTTTCAAGAGCTGTTGAGACTCAGAGACTTCGTAAGGTCCCTTAAGGGATCTGAAACCCTTGAAGGGTTGGAAGTGTTGATCACTCATATAAAGCATGAGAATGCAATGATCCCAGACCCAAGAGAAATCATCCTTGGTGAATTAATAGAACTGAAAACATTATACAGCTTGGAGGTGAACTTCACAATCTTACTTCCAGGACAGACTTATACGGTCTGTTAAGGCATTTTACCATCATTAAGTCATCAGTTGACGGTGTATATACCACTCTGTAATCTCTTTTTATTCATTTTTTATTATGTATTATACATCCAAATGGTATTTTCTTGCTAGACAATGAAATAGCCATCAGTAGTCAACTCGGATATCAAGTCGAATGGAAGTGACTCTTCATCAGAAACGCTAACAACGTCCAACACTTTGACGTGGCCCAAGGTATTCACAGGGTTCTCACTGGTGAAGCTAACCTCAATTGGGAAAAGATCATCTTCATTGGCACCAATGGAGAACTCCAAGACACCATTCTCACCAGGTGATAACGATTCCAACTGGAAGATGATACCTTCATCAGAGATCTCGCTGATTTGGGCATTATCAGATTTCAATTCAACGTTATCGGTATAAACCGGAACCAAGATGGTGATGTTGGTGATGGCTTCATTGTAGCTATCATTCAACTCGAATTCTAAAGTAACATCCGTAGAGTTACCATTAGCAGTGAGCCATGTGGTGAACTGAATTGGAACGTACTTGTTGTCATCAGCTTTACCAACACCTCTCCATCTCAACACACCCAGGTTTTGATCATTCGATGGGAATGGCTTTTCTGGGTTCTTTAGGCCTATTACTGAGGAACTTGCAAACAAATTTCTATCAACGTTTGGATGAGTTTTGAATTGAACGCCATCTTCGTGTTTGGCCTCAAGCAAGATCTTGGCCAATGCCAATTCTGGATCATTGATACGCAGTTGCAAAACACCCTTCAATTCAGAAGAGACAATGGAACCTTCTCTGGTGATCTCAGCAGTGACTTTCTCCTCCAACGTCACCAAGATACCGTTGTTCACTGGCTTGTCATCAACAGGAGGAGTGGTCTCTTGTCTTGTAGCCTGGTAATGTTGTTGTGGCTCTTGAATGGATTGTCTAGGTAATTCTGGTTCCGAGATCAATGGAGTAGAGCTTGGTTCAAACGACGACTTCTTCGATTTACCCAATTGCAAACCACGTCCTCTTGGTGCAGGTCTATGAGAAGGAGTTGGATCAACAGGTGCTGGAGCGTAGCTTGTCTGAGGAGTAGAGTAATCTTGGGTAGGAGTAAACGAGTTCGTAGCTCCCATTCCACCTTGGAATCCGGCAGGGGTGTTGAACTGGTTATTGCGACGATCTCTTTCCTTTCTCTGGATCTCTTTAGCACGACGTTTTCTCTCCTCAGTGGCCTCCATCTGCTTGTTAAGCTCAATGATATCCTGGATCTTCTCCTCATGAGAGTCCATCTCCAAGAAAGTCTTAATCTGTAGGAATGAAAGGTTCTCTCTATATCCAAGAGTGACAATTTCATCCATAGCACTTAGAATTTCAAAAGCATGGTCAAAGATCTCATTCTCATTAACAACTCTCAACAATGACGTGACGGTTTCGGCAAACAGAGAAAGCGTCTCGATGTCTTGTAAGATGTTAGATTGGCGGTTGGTGATGAGCAAAATGTAGAGGTCATCCAATGGTTGGTAGACATATCTGACGTGTTCATCCTCAACAGTGGTGTGTTGGGTGTTGTTCTCAGACAACAGAGCTGGGAAGTTTGACAAGAGCTCGGTGATTCTGTTCTTCGTCAGCTCTCTGAACTGTCTCGAGAGAATGGCCTTTCCACTACGGGTGATGATAGAAGCAGCGAGAATAGCCATCTTTATGATGATGATGATGATGATGATGATGTTGTTGTTGTTGTTGTTGTTGTTCTTCTTCTTCCAGAAAGGGGTGATTCTATACCAACGCGTCCAAAACGATTAGATCAGAACAACAGATAAAAGTCCCGACGATTTTCCAAAGCAGTCAGTCTTCAAGGCAATTCGTCAAAGGACACTAAAATTGCAACAACAAATGTAAAAACTTGCAATTGATACCCAGTGATTTGAATTTGTTTTGATTTAAAAAGTTGGAAAAGCTGTTGACGTTTCAAATTCGTCCGTTCGTCTGTGCGTGGCCTTACCGGATATAGTAATATTCGTTACGGGACACATGGTCTATATCGATATTCGTTACGGGACACACAATGGGTAGAGCTTTACTATGGAGATGTCAAATCGATGTTGAAGATGTTGTAGAGAGGATTAGGTCAATTGGAGAGGGCTGTCGGTCCCTATCGTTGCTCTGGCTTGGGTACAAGCTGGCTGGAACCAGTGGAGTAGCGGCTTTTAGCAGTCTTTTGGCATCTGATGAAGGGTTTATCCCGGTGATTAACTACGAGTAATATCGGCTTGAGCGATATCCAAAATGGGTTAAGCTGGGGTGCTCATCTCCACTGCGAAGCTGAATGGTTGCTCGTGAATAGTGCATGCTAACAAGCTGGAAGAATCAATGGGTGTTTATTTAGGGTGAGGACACGTAGAATCCCTGGAAGCGTTCAGCAATTTATCTAAAGAATATCATCAAAGGTGAGAAAATATCACACATTTGACGAGATAGACTCCTCTTTTTGCTTCTTCGTCAAGGGTTCTTCCATCATATCCTCTTCATCTTCATCATATGGATGCTTTGCCGGGATGTCCTGATGCTCCTCGTTAATTAATGAATCCTTAAGCTGTTCGTCCGCTACCTTTGCCATATCAGATTGTAGATTCTCAACTTCAGCAGATACGCTCTTCTCCCCTTCATCGTTATTCGTACATTCAACTTGCTCACTGGTCTTACTATCCTGGTTTCCATCTTTTTCTTCACCATTTTCAACTTCATCGATCAATGAACTATTACTGTTATTGCTCTCTATCACTGGAGCCAAAGGTTGAGTCTCGGTATAAGTTTCTGTCTGGTCAATTTCCAAAACATCACCAGCATCAGTAGTATCCTGTTGCAGAGTTGATATACCAGCATTGGTGTTTTGTGCTGGATTTTTCTCTATAGAAACATGAGGCTTCTCTGTAATTATGACTGGTTCTGGATCTATTTCAACTGTTTCAATCACTTCAACGGTAGTTGAGGGCACCTCTTTCTTGATTTGCTCTTCAGAGTCGTCTTTATCAGACTCGAGAGATTCGTCCAAATCTTTCAAATCCTCAGCAGTCAACATCACGGAGTCACGTTTTGCCTCCTCATCTAATTGGCGTACAAGCGTATCGTCTTCAGGGTTCACATGATCCTGATTAATAGTTCTCAGCTCATCTAACATGGTAACAAATGCCCTTTGCGGTTTCAATAGAAGCGTAAGACAGTGTGGAGCCTCTGATCCCTTAAACCTCTTCAAAGCTTCAAATGCCTCGTATACTTCGCTGAGAAGAACCTCATGGGCATGAACGCATGTATCAACAAGGGTTATATCAAACTCCTTAAAATAAACCAGTAGCTCATCCTTCTCATCAAAGGGGTTCTCTAGTTCTTTGAACTTCTGCTTGACACTGTCAATCACGTCATAAAGTGTCGATCCAGGCATCGGTGCTTCGTCAAGCAATGTCACCAAATCTTCATATTCTGAAGGCAAAGAGGACAAGAGCTCATGAGAAATTGGCGCCAGTAGGTAGGGAAAGTTGTTGGTTTGAATGATGATTGGAATCGGAGTGAAGACACTCATACTTGGAGCTTTCAACTCTGGCTCCTTGTTCTTTATCGCTTCTTCAACGTGTGCATCGCTCACCGAATCTCCTTGTTCTCCTACTCCTACTCCTACTCCACCTGCTTCTTGTTCTTCATCATCAATTTCAAGAAGCTCATCATCATCGAAGTTCACCACAAAGGGCTCAGTCTTGGGACTTGTGCTGACATCTATGGTTGAGTTTGAGGCCTGAGAGTGTTCTTGCACTCCCTGAAGCTCAGTCCTTGTTTCAATGCTTGTCTCATCAACAGGTGTGTCAATCACGGTCTCCTTTGCCTGCGCCATTGATCCAAGCTAGAAAATGGTTAAGGTTAGTAGTTAGTAGTTCTGAACAACAATTAATCAACGAAACTTGAGAAAGAAATAATAGGTGTATCACCAGATTTTCTACCGCTGTATAACTGTTTAGAAGCGCCATCGTGGAAGTGTATTCATCATTATGTGTGTTTTTTTCTCCCTCTGTTGTTGAGCTGCGCGGGTATTATACGTCAAAATCTCGTTCCATCAAAACAATAACAATGATAACAACACCGGCGGCTCAATAGCTCAAGGGGTTAATACACATATGACACTTACTGTTAGAAGAGACGGTTCGTGGTGATCGATGGGACGCATTTGGATCTGAACCGCCCTATTACATCGTTAAAGCGCCCGTTGATTTCTAAGGTGGATTTGGCGATGAGTTTCTATCTGGTGATGATATCTCCACTGCGGGTTAAGATATATAGAACGGACATTGTGGGCTTGGATAGTGTGATCATTATGCTTTTTTTCAACACTTGTCCCTGGTGATATACACCTAGTGCAACAGATAACGGTGTCGCCTGAGTGTAAGGGGATGTTCAGCTTCAACCATTTCAACAAGATGCAATCTACATGTCTGGGTTTCATCTGTTGTGAATATAGCGGTGTTGTATCTCGTTCCAAGGGACTTGATTAAACCGTGGAAGAATTCCTATGAGACATTTAAGAAGGCACAGGTCTTTATTGTGTAAGATGCTACAGATGTTGAGTATCCTATTGATGAGGGCTTCTTGGAACTCTCCAGCATCACTCAACCAAGACGAAGTATTTGAATTCAAGCAAATCTCAAGAGTCGTGAGGAACTGAATCAACTGCTTTGTTGAAACTGCTTTGCTAGGAAAAGATATCCGAAAGCACTTGATAGGCTCGCCGAGGGTGTATGTAACGTTATATCCAGGTCACTTGACGAAGCCCTCCCAGCTACGATGTCTCTACTCGATGTTAGCAGTCATGTTTAAAGACAAGCGCTTTCAAAACACGCCTCCAATAGCCTTAGGTACATCGCAACTCCTTCTTATATCCAGATGATCAAACATTGAATGTTACACATCGATAACAGTGGCTCTCGATGACCCAGAGGCCATATCAACAGTGCTAGTACCTAAACAGCTTACAAGCATCTGAAATTGAAATTCTCAGTGATACAGTACATGCCTACAAGTACCAAGGTTCATACAAGTCAAAGCTCACAATACTATTCTCTACTAATCAAGTTTCAATTAATCTATTTACTAAAGGGATGTTAAATGGTTGCCGTTACCTGTGCTGTGAGGACAGTACTGCACTAAGCACTGCAAATTGGATATGAGAACATGAAACACTGTTTCTATACATCAAGTCAAAACAATCAGAAGACAGAAGCTTGATCCATTCTGATATCAAGAGTACTTTTGAATATACTTAACCAATAGTGAGAATGAGAGTTTACAAAAGTACAAACATCGTGAATAACAAACAGTACAAGATCCCATTCTCATAAGAAATGATTCAGGAAGAAGCGAAGGTGTTCAAATTCTCAGTCCTTTGAGATCTGAGACATACAAGCGAAAAGAGCATATTGAAGGAGAAAGTAACGATGACCAGGGTGAATTAAGCACCATTGTGGTATGTCAAACCAATGTTACACAACAAAAGCATCAAATACCTCGTTTACCATCCTCTTATCAAGATTCCAACTTCATTGGTGATCAAAAATCAAATCCTGAAGGGTTGGTTATATGAGAAGGAAGATGAAATAGCTAAGAAACCGTTATCAGCGAAAAGCAACAGTTCAATCCTCCCATAGACAAGCAAAGCAAGCAAACTGGGAACTTCAAAGGCCTCGATGGAATCTATGGTTCAAACGTGACGTTTATCTATACCGTTGAGTGTTTGCGCAAGTACCTCTGTACGATTTCTCTAAGGTAATCATCAGAGAATGACATATGGTCATCATCAACGGATAAGAAATCTATCTTGCCATTATCGTACAAGGACTTCAAGCCCAGTAAGTCCTTGCGATAAAACTTGGTGTCCACGAA
Organism: Williopsis samutprakarnensis; assembly: GCA_030569715.1. Taxonomy (NCBI): domain Eukaryota; kingdom Fungi; phylum Ascomycota; class Saccharomycetes; order Phaffomycetales; family Wickerhamomycetaceae; genus Williopsis; species Williopsis samutprakarnensis. The sequence continues at coordinate 343,535 of JAJMLQ010000126.1, forward strand.
ACTGAGATAGTTTCCCTCGTCATCTTCATCACAGAACCAAGCTGTACATTTTGGTACAACTGTTTCATCCTGTTGGAATTGTATCAGGACAAGTCTCTCCAGAGAACTCAGATTATCCTTGTACAGTTGTTGCTTGTTCTCCCTTTCGTTGTTCACATCAGCAAGGAAGGCGGATTTCTCCAGATACTCGTAATAGTCATCTCTTCTTCTAAAGTACTGTGCTGGTACGATGGTTTTCTGTACCCAATCTCTCCAGATGTTTCCCGGCTTTGTCAATTCGTCATTCTTCTTCTTACAGAGCCAATCATTTGGAGAACACTTTGGAAGGTCAGAGATACCAGAGTGTGGAGATCCAAAAGTTATCAGTGTGTGAACAGGAAGTGCACATCTCTCAATAGCTGCCCTGGCAAAGAGTCCTCCTTGAGAGAATCCAATCATGTCAAACCCATTGGCAAGGGAATCAACCTCCCTCAGCTGTTTACAAACATAATCGATGTCCATGTTGACATCACTAAACATGGATAGTCGTTGGTCCTTCGAGCCATTATCGTCCAGCTTGATCGAATAGGTGTACGACTCCGGTTTTTCCTCTCGCACTATTCCAATGGCATGCTGCATAGCTGTAGAGTTATAGCTATCACCGTAACCGTGCCAAAAAACCACAGGCCTCTCATCATCGCTAACAGATGTCACCTTCTTGATGATATTTGAGGCTGCTAAAGACTCCACTATGATCCTTGGAATGTACATGGTTCTGATGTTATGATGGCTTCAAGTGGTTGTGGTATAGTGTTGATTAAAGACAAGAACCAATTACAAATCCATAGGAGTCTACACTGGAACGTGGGGCAAATTTGGTTGGCGCCACAGGATCGCTTAGAGAAAAGCTTAAAAGACACATCCAGACACCAATCTACTCATCAAGCATTGCAGGTCATCACATCATTACGAATTGAAACACTTTGGGAATGTCTTTCATCTAAAACAAAACCCATTTAACAATCCTCAATACCAGCAGTATCACCGATTGTATCAATCTCCCTATCGAAAATCCCACCCAGATCATCCATAAGAGCAAAACAACCAAGTTTTCCAATAACCAATACGCAAATGAAACCAAAGAATCGCTTCTCTTGTGCAATGGGCCCAACTTACCAAATCTCTCTGTGAGTTTACGTACTTCCAACGAGAGTGTGGTATTCACCTCACCTATAGTACGGTCAGATAAGAGTAACAGCTTGTCCACTTTCGTGGAGTATATGTTGGCCAATTCGTCGTGAACCTTATCAACTTTCTCCAACTTTGTCACGAGTGAAGATTCGTACTCAGGCAGGTACGTATCCCTCAGGTCCCTTATCATGGTCTCTAGATCCTCTCCTTCGTTGAACAAGTCATCGTAATTGATGAATCTCTTGTACTGTTCTTCTCTTATGATATCGTTCTGTCCACTGAACCCGGCAATGCAGTTGAGATGGCGTAACTTCCGAAGGTACAGGTTGGCAACTTTCACATCACCAAAGTCATCTCCTTCCAATTCAACAGAGCTCTCTGGTGGAGACAAAAGTCCACTGGCACTTTCACTAGTGGCTGCATCTGTCTGATTTGAACCTTTGGGCTTCATCGGTTCTATCGATATATCAGTCAATATATTCGTATGTGAAGGTACAGGAACCTCCAAGAAGCTTGATTCGGTACTCCTGGACTGTAATCTTGATGTCGGTTCCAACAGTACTTCAATCCGTGTCTTATCCTTCTCTGAGTATTGATCCGGTCCCATGGGTCTTTTAAACGGAGATTTGGATCTTTTAATCTTGTTGGCAATCCTCATCCTTTTACTCGTTGTTGGAAGTATATACTCCATGCCTTCTCTATCTTCTTGATCTTCCTGGAATAACTTATCGTGCAATCTTTCGAAGCTGTCACCTTCTGTTTCATCCAATGTGACCATTGCACTGTCCTTGTGCAAAGGATCATGACCATGATGATGGTGATCCAGGTGATGACGATGATGGTGATGACGGTGATGACGGTGATGGTTATCAATATCATTTTCCGATGGGAACCATAACTGTCCACACGGGTTGAGAAGTTCATGCCAATGCTGTGTTCTCCAAGTTCCATCCTGAGTAAGTTCATCTAGGTCAACTTGCCATTTGATCTTGTGCTTACGTTCACTAAATGCTTCCGATGGCAACTTCATCACTTCAGTGGTGATATGTGGTGGCTCGTGATGATGCTTACGGATTTTCCTATTCCTGATGATCTGTAAAGGGTTGTAGACACCATCAACTCCTGCATATTTGGGATTTACTGGTCTTTCGGATTGGAAAAGCGCAAAGTAGTACAAGTTCATCATGGCTTTCACCTTCTCTGTCCTTCTCAACGTCCCCTGGGAAATTGATCGTATATGCGGACCCCTCTGTGGTTCCTTTTCGAATTCAATCTTATCGTTATAGCTTATGTCGATGTTCTTGCTCGCCATGATACCCTTTCTCAACTCCAAAAACACCGATGCGAGTTGTCCAATCTCCTTCATCTGTTCTCTCCTCGCCTGATCATCTTCACCGTGCATCTGTAATGAAGACGCTAGGTTCAGACTATCGCTTTCGTTGGCAGTTGTACTCCCGCTCCTTACGCTGTGTTCTGATGGCATTCTCTGTCCTGAATCCATAACTTCTCCAAGTGGATCGTACTCAAAGTTGTCTCTCGTTGCTCCTGTATAAAGCAGCGTACCTGATCGATGAACTGACCATTTCCTGCTCTCATTACTCTGAATAGCAGGAGGAAGAGCATCTGGTGAACTTCTTGATTTGGGCATTGTCAGCGAACCTTTATTGCTCTTTGACAACTTCCTAGAAGGTGGGGCCAATGATTGGCTGCTTCCACTCATATTTAACTGGAACCTTTTCTTCCGTGGAACCAACGTAGACTGTAATGATTGAACGGCTCTGGTTGTTGGAGCCGGGTCTAATGGATATCAAACGTGGAAAGACGTTATGTTATCCGTCATCACAGCCTTGCGAAGGTCTGCGGATGTTTGGATGTTTGGATTCTCAATGTGTTCGGATGTTTTGGTGTCTGGGTGTTTTGGTGTTCGGGTGTTTCAAAGCTTTAGGATTATCTCAGTTCGAATTTACTCCAACGCATCATTGTCCCCATAGAAATGGATTATTCTTACACCAATTGATTCCTCCAATGTCTTACTACCTTGCTCTCATAGGAACCACTGATAACCCAATCTACGAAGCTGAGATGGGCACGTACCGTCAAGGAGGTGATGGAGTGCCGAAGGTGAGTGACTAACGTTCATGTTGTGTACATCCAACTCATGGATCAAGAGTACTAACGAACCTATCACCAGTTCTCTGCAGAGATGAAAGAGTTGAATCCGTTTATAGTACACTCCGCTATTGATATAGTTGAAGACGTCCAATGGCGTTCGAACTCTCTGTATTTGAAAACCGTGGATGAATTCTATGGGTATTACATATCGGCATTCGTAACACCGGGGAATATCAAATTCCTACTATTACATGAGACGAAGAACGAAGAAAGCATCAGACAATTCTTCAATGACGTTAACGATCTATATGTGAAAACTGCTCTGAATCCATTTTATAAGGTGAATGACCCTATAACAAGTGCAGTGTTTGACTTGAAGGTAAAACAACTGGGGAAGAAGTATCTATAGACACATAACAATACAATGATATAGAGACACTAATCGACGGTTTTGGTAATAATGAAGAAAAAAAGAACGTATAGTAAAACATTAGTATATGAGAATTGAATTTTCGGTCCTGGAATATGATTGAGTGGAGTTTTCAACGGTCAAGTTTGGCAATGCCCTTCAACAACTGATCAGTATCCAGGTCCTTGTTGATATCGTTGTTGTTGATCTTTTCTAACGTATCGTCATCAATAGTCTTGTCCAAGATGTTGGACAACTCGTTCGATCTCTTTGAGATTATTTTCTGTTTCAGGGAAGATAACGATTTGATCTGATGGACAAATGTGGTAAAGCTATCCAGGGCAAACTCAACCTCTGTTGATATATCGTTAAAACTCGATTCCTCAAGTGCAGATAGTTCGTTGATAAGAGAGTTGTCCAGTATCTGTTGGTATTTTTCATGGTGATCTGTATGAGGGACATGGTCCATTGATATCGTAGGTAACTCTACCAGTTTAGACATATTTGACCCCCACTGAGCACTGGCATTTTGTAGTACCTTTAACCTTTGTTTCAACTGTTCCAGGACTTGTGCATTTTTGACATTACGTTCATTCGGTAATAGTACTTGCCTCCCACTCTTGTCATCATCTTCATCCCTATTCCACCAGCTGATGTTGAACTTACCATCAACCAAATCTCGTACCATCTCTTCTTTGATCACTTTAGCGATATTTAACGCTGTTAACTCCTTTGATGGAAGTATGTTCTTCTGTTGGATGTGTTTGTTATTATCCTCATCCAATACTCTTCGTGAGCACCATGACAGTAGCTGTCTCATCTTGTGTGGATCCGGCAATGTGGAATCAAGATGCTTGTAAAAATCAGACGTCGGTACACGGTCATGAGGCAATCCAGTAAACCCATTTCCTATTGATGAAACTCTTTTACCTCTTTTCTCCATTGAGGATCTTCTCACTGATTTGCCATTTCTCATCTCCTGGTTTCTCCGTATTATCGGTGTATCTGATAGTGGAAGTGCAACATGTGTAGTTGTAGAATGCTCTTCATAAATCGATGCGTTCTGTTTTCTTGAAGATCTCCCTGGTGTCATACGAACACGTTTAGCATCCGGTGTGATGGCCATATCGTCAGCGTTCAACTTCCTAATCTTCTTACCACGTCGAAGATCTGGTGCATCGTTTGGTTGTGATGCGGATCTCTGTAACGCTCCTTCAGCAATGTCTGTCTTCTTCAAGGGCCTCGTAACCATCGATGAGCTTCGACTTAGGAGATCTCGAAGATTCGTTCTCTTTTTCTCTTCTTCATTCTTCTTGACTCCGGCGCCTGTTGCTGGTTTCTTCTTGGGAGGCATAGTTCAGCTCGCTTCAACAGTTTACACGGTGAGATCCTTAGACGAGATGCAATGAAAGTATGGTAGTATGACAGTATAACAACAACAAACAATAAACAACGACAAATACACAATTTAGAGACCCAAACCAGTAATAATACAATCTCCTACCCACGTAGAACACAACAGTCAGCTCGAGCTATTCAACAATGTCAAACAAATCGTTCAGTCCTTCCCCGAGGATAAGAAAAAATGATATTAGTTTATCGTGTTTGTTTACTGTTTGTTTATTGTTTGTTTACATTTTTTGTTTTGGTGTTTTTTTTCGTTTCGTTTTTTTGTTTTTTCCTTTGTTTTGTCGTTTTTTTCTGCGAAAATGGCACACTGGTTACTATAAACAGTAATTGCTGCATTGGGTCAATTTCTGTGCTTGATTATGTAAACATATGGACTTTGGGAAAATCCGAACACCACCACCACCACCACCCCCTCACACACCTTTCTTCCTGTTGTTTACATAACAAACAATCAACGCTATCATCATAGCAGAACAACAACCATCGTAGTGCTTTAGAGAATCATACACAGTGTGCTGTTCATCATTTGTAGGATCCAGTAGAGCTGTTCTGCCCCTGATAACTATTCTGTGTGTTAGCGCTGGCTATACACTTCACCCATCTTTGAACTTCAAGCCATGAGTACTTGTTTACATCAACAACTCATGAAGTAATCAATTGGAGGTCTAAACGGCGTCTGGAAAATGCCATTGATGGAATTCAGAGAGGATCTGATGATATGCTGCTCCTCAAGAAATAATATTCTATGCATCGCTGATGATCACACCGTCAGTATTAGTCATCTCTCTATTGCCCATATCATCCTTACTTGCGGAGATTACTCATAGTTGCATCTATCTATATACAATTGCTAGTGTATATAAAGAGATTCCAACGTAAACCTTTTATTCTCAACAGGAAACATCTTCATTACTTCTACACTAGAAAATACCAACAAGATGACAAAATTATTCAAACAGGTTGATGTATTCACCTCTGAAAAGTTCAAAGGGAACCCTGTGGCTGTGTTCTTCAACGGTGAAACACTCTCTACAGAGGAGATGCAAGCCATTGCCAATTGGACAAACCTTTCAGAGACAACGTTTGTTCTACCGCCGACTGTTGCCGAAGCTGATTACAAATTGAGAATCTTTACAACTGGTCGTGAGTTGCCCTTTGCAGGACATCCAACCATTGGAAGCTGCCATGCTGTGCTTGAAGCTGGCCTGTTGAAGCCGAGAAACGGTCAAGTTACTCAACAGTGCGGTGCAGGTTTGGTGCAACTACTTGTTGATGAAGCTTCTGGTGACATCAAGTTCAAACTCCCATATTACAAGCACACCATTGTCGATGAGGAGGTGCTGATCGAGCAAGTTGCTGAGTCTCTCGGGATTCAAAGAGCGCTGATCAAATCCATCGTTCTTGTTGAAGACGGGCCTCATTGGTTAACTCTAGAGCTGCCTTCTGCACAGGACGTTCTTAATATTACTCCTAACTATAGCCATATTGATAAGCTTTCGAAAAATGGATTCATCGGATACAGCTTATTTGGCCAGTACCCCAATGGAAGCTACGAGGCCAGAAACCTCTTTGTCGAAAACTCCGTTGGAGTAGAAGACCCAGTGTGTGGAAGTGGTGCTGGTGCCGATGCATCGTTGCTTGCTGAGTTGTACGGATTCCAAGGCGATTTAACCATCAAACAAGGTAGAAAATTACGTAGGGATGGCCATATCACCGTCACGGTGAAAGACCAGTTAAACGGTGAGAACAGATACTCTATTTACGTTGGTGGAAATGCCATTACATGTGTTGACGGGAAATGGTAGTTCTATATTCAAGAAATGACACGTCTTTTTTTGTTCAATTTCTTCTGATCAGTGTAAGTGATCAATCCCTATTAGAGGACTTTCTTCCAAATCCAAAGCTCATGCTCATTCTTTTCTTCTTCTTTTCCTTTTCCTTTTCGCCCTTGTCAGCTTTGGACTCACGTCTCCAGAAACTTGAAGATGATGACGAACTTCTTTCACTCTGGGCAGGAGGTGATGAACGTAGAGAGCTTGCCTGAGATGGCTTCATCTTGTTACCCACTATTTTCGACTTGACATGATCAGATTTCTTATCAGATTTCTTATCAGACTTCTTATCAGATGATATCCCGGAATGTTGGCTCGAGTTCATTGATACTCGTTCATTAGCATGGTCGTTTGAATGGGCATCAAGATGATTGATAGAGTGGTCAATGGCCTTCTCGGGTAAAACTCCATGCGTTACTTCGGGTATTTGGTCGATAGTGATGTTCTTAACGTTTAAATTTTCCAGTGGAGAAACAGATTCAATCTCCTGCGATTTAACAGGGCTTGGTTTCATATCCAGACTGAAATTGGAATTGAACCCATCAGTCTCCGTGATATTGTCAAGAACCTGGCTTTCTAAATGGTCTACTTCAGCTGGTTGGTTCTTCAACACTTCAAACTTATCCTCATCGATTTCTCTGTAGAACAACACATAGGCAGTTGCCAAATCCGGGTTTCCACCAACAAATCTGAGAACGAATGCCTGGTCAATCTTTTCAACTATTTCATCATCAAACAATAACCAGCCTTCAGTTGGCGTCTTAACAAGTGCGACGTAGTGGCCATGATGCGGACCACCACCGATATGAACAACAACGGCATACAACTCATAAAACTTTAAACCATCGTTCGGATTCAGTGGTGGAATATCACTTTCCCATTTGAAATAAGCAGGGTATGTAATCTTATGGAACAGTTTAACCATACGCTTATGTTCCTCGCTGTACTCAAATCTCTTCAAGTGCAGTGCCAAAGTTTTTGGCAATTTCTGAATCCCCATCTTCTTTTGGGCCTCTTGTAACGAATGGCAATTATCACAGTAGAATTTGTTACTTCCAGTGAGCATTTCACTTTCAGAAAACTGTTTCAAACAACTCTCCAAATCTTCACAATCTGTCAAGTCGAGAGACAAGTCCAAGAATGTCTCATCTCTACTTGTGATATTCTCACAAGTCAAGCACTTTGTTTGATTTGTCAACAATCCTTGGAAAATATCGTGAATTGCATTTTTCTTAACGTTCAGCATCTTGTTCAAAGATTCGATAACTTCGTTCAAGAGGAAGTTCAGAAACTCATGGGCATCCTGATGCATTGCGCTTCTAAACAATTCATTCTCTCTCTTCAAAGTCTCTATAAAGTATATCGGAAGAGCAACACCGATTGCAGACTCGTTCTCGCTTATACATTCAAACAAGTCTTTCAACGCTGTAAATAGAGAGTCTGGGAACTCACTCTTGTTCAAAGAATGGTCTAAATTTATCAATGGTCCTTTGACAAGTGCAGCTCTTTTTCTTTGTTCCACTGTGGCGTTGGGGTCGTCAACTTGTCCGATTATCACTTTATAACTCTTTGGTCTAATGTTTGGTATTGTTATAACGTTATTCGTAGTGTTGGAATTCGTACCTGTTCCAATAGTAGTTCCCTGTGCCGTGGTGTTACCATTCGAAGCGCCGTTGTTGTTGTTGGTGTCATTAGCTTCGCTGTTATCATCTTCAGTGGGGCTCTTCCGACGGCCAAAGAAGCTCGATGTTCTTCTAGCCAATGATGTCCTATTCTTTGACTCCTTCTTCTCCGTCTCTGGTTGTTGTTGTGGCTGTTGTGTGCTCTGCTCATGAGCTATATGGGGAGGCTTCAACCCGTCCATAACTCTCCGCCGCTCCAGGGCTTCTGAAGCATCCCTCGGTGGGTTCTTCAAGAGTTGCAACCTCAACTCATGAGTGTAGTATAGGCACTGTAGTATCGAATTGCAATAGCATGTGTTTCCAAAGTTCTCCAATCCAAAGATCTTCTGTGAGCCATCACCAAAGGGTAGTTCTGGGTCCAGGACGCTCAGCTCTTTCAAATTGTTCGTCAACGAGTTCGGCTGTGTCCTTGGAGTATCATCAACATCCCCTGAGAATGACGACGAAACCTCTGTCGAACCGCCATGGTCCATCGTTGAACCGCCCATCGTTTCATTATTCGTCGATTCATCTCGCTGTGTCTGTGGCGATGCCTGTGTCCATTCCTGTGGCGATGTCTGAAGCGTCCCCGGCAATATCGATGTCGTGTTCGTCGTCATAGCGGTCGCCTGGCTCGGTGTCAATACACCCTTATCGTCAGTTGAACTTAACCACTTCTTGAGAGACATTGTTAGATCTGCCAATTCCAATTTGCCAATCCACTCTGTGCTTGAGGTTATCTTCTCTTCGTGTCTTCCCTCTTTTGATCAATTAAGTCCCTATCCGAGTAGGTCTCTTCGGTAGTCTTTGTTTCACCTCTGCTTTCCCAGCTAGTCTTTTTTAATTGTGTCCACCACAGTTAGGGTCTGAAATCCCGGTGTTGAAATATTCCTCGAGCTCAAAACACTTCCCACTTTAGAGATTGGAAACTTGGCTGTGGTTTCCTGTTCGATCAAGTGTTCCGCTGACTGATGGTCTATCACCTTTGTCTTCTCAGTCTCACTCTTCTTCACACACGCTCAATTGATCACACAGTTACAATTTAAGAGAAGAAAAAATCACACTAACAGTAGTGGGAAGTGGATTTTCAAAAAGGCAGGAGGAAATAGGCCTAATACCGCAGGAAGGGGAAAAAACAGCGGAGAGGCACAGGCAGCATCGGGGCGAATTGCCCTCTGAATTTTTTCCTTTCTGCGCTTTTGTGCATCTCCAACAAAAAAGAGCATTGAAAAGAAACGGCTTCATCCGTTTAGAGATGAATTTTTAGGAGGGGAGTATGAATTGATGAGCCATTGGTTTGGATATGTGAATTTTAAGGAGTTGCACTGAAGATGAAACTGTGCCTGTGTGAATTTTTTTTTCTTGCACTGTGATACTGTAGACATCACAATTGGATCTCCCTGAGTGCCCAGTATGGCGATAAACTTTGTATTTACTCTCCCGAAATCTACTAATCTGTGCAATCTTTGAAGATTATTATGCCTGTTCAATGTCATTCAGTGTCAAATTTTAACCAAGTGGTGGGAATCGAATGCATCGGTGTAATTAGCCCAATACACACCAACGAGTTGATTTTGCTCAGTTTTCGATACGAACAGACGCAATGGCGCGTCATACCCGCAATGTTTAGCCGGGTGACAATCCAATGGAAGAAATTGAAGCGTTTGGATGATGTGGTTGTCATGAACTCTGTGCTCTAAGTGTCCTGGTGATTTAAATCTGAGTTAGGGCATTACTGCTGAAAACTATTCTGTCATTTCTGGTCTACTCTGCCAACATTTCAAAGCCCAAACGTTGTTTAACGGTTTTTTCCACTTTGCTTTGTCTTGACAATTAGACGCAACTGGTTAGAAATGACTGTATTACAGTAGCGAACTTTACAACGTAGAGACATACATTGACGCACGGGGTTTAACAATGTCATGTTCATTCCATTGCAAAAATAAATCACTTTGGTCATATAAATTCACGCTTTCCTCCACAAGATGGTATGGGAGGAAGTATGGCTATTTAAGACAAGCAAGCGATTCGCTTACAAAACAAGCGATTTCATCGCTATACATGGAAAGTCATCAAACAATTGATAACTTGGAGATCTAACCATTGACGTCTTCGGCTGTAGAGAATGAGCATGCTTGTTTGTCGGCTATATTCGCTGTAAAAGGATATACGTCCGCCCCTCCCCCCTACTCACACCGATATCTCTCGTGAACCCAAACAGTGAAATCAAAACGTTTCAAGGGCAGATTTCATGGCTGTTTTTCGCCTTTTAAAGGATCGAATAGCACTCCAAGTTCGATTCATCACTTAGTACTACTGATAAATCTGCAACCATTAGATGCCAAAGGTATAATCTGATGGGAAATCTCCAGAATATCAATTATCTCTTACTCATAATGGCAAACTGTGATACCACCGTTTTCAACAAAAGCGCGAGTGGTTTAGCGGTAAAATTCCAAGTTGCCATCTTGGAGCCCCCGGTTCGACTACGGGCTCGCGCATTCTTTTTTTGCCTTGCACTGCACAGACATCCAGACACCACAAGCATTTCTCTGAAACAAGGATACTTCATCATGTTGGTTGAGTTTTAATTGTAACAGTTCACTCTATTGATATATTAAGTGTTCAGTCTGTCATAAACTATTCTTTATTTCTTCTATTTTGTTAATTATTCCTAAATATTAAACTAATTTTCTAAACTTTTCCCTACAATATATAACTTCTAAAAAAATCAAAACTTTTAATACATAGCCTATGCATTCACTGTTATCAAATATAAAGTCTATTTCATTGTAAAATTTATGACTTTCTTAATCACAAGAATTAATACAACACATTCTCCTGAGATAATTGAAAAAAATCCTCTTGAACTAATTTATAACAGCAATCACAGCTGAGAATTGTTTCGCTATTGTTCCGAATCGGGAATTACACTTTCAAGACGCGTATTGCGACGACATTAACCACATGAAGCTGCATACCTCGACATTGTCAATGAACAACCAATGTTGGCATTGATGTGCTTTATTCTGTTATATCTATCTTCATCTAATCCCAGGTCACCGTGTTCTGATATAAAGAGCAGCTTGTCTTCCAAGGAGCTAAACTCTAGTGATCATATCTTCATTATATGAGATTCCATCCGGCACTGAAGATTACAGCATGAGGAATACCAAATAAAAGCATCTCCGTTGAGTATATATATATACTATCCATTATAAAAAATATCAACCTCCCTAGAAGGTGAACTCACCTCTGAATTGGTTCAAGTCCATACCTGGTCTTATCTTCTCCAACAAGTCTCTTCTGTCCATGGCAATGAATGCTCTCTTCAGTGTCTCCATAATACTCGTACTCTGGTTTGCCACTGATGTATATCTTTTCAAATCTGAAGGGTCCAGTCCCTCAACGTTGTGCATCGAGAGTGCAGCGAGCAAATGTTCAGCAGCTTCTTTGTAGCAACCAATGTTGATAGATGAAACACCCAAGTTGTAACGTGCACGGACAAAGCTCGGTTTCAATTGTAATGCCCTATGGTATGCCTCTATTGCTTCTTCTGATCTACTAGAATTGGCCAATGATGCACCTAATCTGTTCCAAAGCAAAGCATCATCTGGACGAACAGCCAAAGCAGCCTTGAAACAGTCAATGGTCTTTTCAAAATCATCATTGGCATAAAATAACACCCCCAATCCCATTTGAACATCTGCATCGATATTGGCACCCATTGGTGAAAGTTGCGCTGCTTGCAAGAAGAGTTCAGTGACACGCTTGTGCAAGGAGTAACGATCTTCATCGTTGATCTTTGGGTTAGTCGTACGTGCACGTTCAGAAATTTGAGGGTATTTTGTTTCAATCCAACGTTCTAGAGTTGCAAATGCAGCATTATCATAGCCTTCGTTGATATAGGAAACTGCCAATGTCATTAATGCATTCAAGTTCTTTGGATCTAACTTTAGACAAGTTTCCAACGCAGTTAACCCAGCAATTTCCTTCTCATTTTGAGTCTGAACTTCACCAAGTTTCAACCATGCATCTATGTGTTTTGGATTCTCCTGGACGGCAGCTTCGAATGCCAAAGCAGCCTCTGATAATTTGGCTCCTTGATCCATCAATGTACAACCAATTTCGTAAGCATTTGGAGAATGACGAAACTGATTTGTCTGTTCAAAGTTGTATTGGCCAAAATTTGCCCTATTCTGGGCATAAGTGGCAAAATCCTTTTCCCAAGAGGGTTCTTGTCCGATAAGATCATCATCTTGTTGATTGATTGCATCCCACACTTCGTCAAAGTTTGCCTGGAATTTGTCATCAATGACTATTTCATCTTCAGCCTCAGTCTTCTGAGCGTCTAACAACTCTTCTTCTTCTGCCTGTTTATCCTCCTGCTTAGTCAGTTGATCATCAATCTCTTGGAATTGAGACTCCCATTGTTCTTGGTTCCCTGTGGTGACATCATTCGCAGTTGTGGTGTTAGCCAAAGGTCTCATGACTGTTTGCATACCTGCACCGGCATATCCTTGGAACATTGGTTGATAACCGATCCTTGAACCCATGAGAACGTTCCCGCCACCAATTAACGATTGGTTCTGCTGTTGAAGCGTCGAAGCCATCTGTGCGTTTGCAGTGATTGCTGATGGAGAAGAGGTTTTGAACTCTGAGGACCAAGCAGAACCGCCTGTTCTCAGAGCAGTAGCATCAGGTTTGAATTCAGAGGCCCATTGCTTGTTCTGAATGTTCATCTGAGGTTGACGTTGTGCCATCTGATGAAGTTCCTGTTGCATTGGTTGAAAGTTGAAGTTATCATGTGGCTTGACGAATTGGTTCATACGCTATTGGTGCAGAAGTCACGTGTTAGTACAAGATTACACTAATACATAGATAAAGGAATCACTCACTTGTTGATCCATCTGATTCATCCTGTGTTCTTCTCTCATGCTCTGTTGAGAAGATTGGTGTTGCATTCCAGGTCTCTGAAGAGAGCGGTCCTCCTGGGTGTGCTTGTTGAACTGTGCAAGCGGATTTCTTGCCGTTGAGCACTCGGCTCCTCCTCCAAACATAGACATACTGTGTGATCTGTTGAATATGAGCTTGTTCTTTACTCGAAGTACGGTCTTGGTGGCAAGTGAAGTGAGCTCGTGGTGAAAGGAATCAAATTGTTCTAACAATTTCCCCGGCTAAAACCGGTGGGAGAAAAGGGCGGGAAAAACGAGCAAAATTGATCGGAAAGAGTGAACACCCGTACACCAAACAATGGGAAATGCAAATGTACGCTGATAAGGAAATGTTCTTTTATAGAGCCGAGGTTTGAAATTGTGTGTGAGGGGGAGAGGGCAGATAGCCTTGGAGGTCTCGTGGGTCTCGTGATGTTCGGGTGTGAGATGGTGTGGGTCTGGTTGGTGAGTTAGGTGGAATAAGTCCCAAATTTTTGATAATTTTGGGTATGACGGTAAACCTCTGATTAATGAATTGAAGATTGTAGTGTGGATATTACGTACGAAATGGATGTGTGTGTGTGTGGCGAGGCTCCTAGGTGTCAATTGATGGGCGCGTAGTTGATGATTGACCAATGTGGAAGGTGAATGCGAGGTGGGTGTTGTGATGTTGGTGCGCGCACTAATAACAGAGGACTTTCAGAGACTGGAACCGTTTGAGACTGAGACTTTGGGAGACTTGGGACAGTTTGAGACTGAGACTTTCTAGTCTCGTGAGACTCGCTTACTCTTTGATAGAATATCAAAATTTTATATGACAACAGAGAGAGAAACAAAATAGAGCTCATACAACAACTTTAGCACACTCCTGGACGGCTCAGAGACCGAGTGAAACACATCACCAATGGTCCCTTCAAATGATACAAAGAGACTCTCCAAAAAAGAGAGGCAACAGCTGGCTCTGGAAAGGAGAAGACAACAGGTTATGGAACAGAAGAGAATTGAGAAGCTCAACGATGAACCGTTGAGATTTGGGACTTCAAACTCATTGGATGATGATCTCGACCCCGTAGGTGGTGTTGGAAGAAGTCGTCATCCGAAACAGAATGGAATTGTATCGCTTCAGGAGTTATTATCAAGGAAAAGGGAGGAAGTTGAATTGAATGCACCCAAGTTTCTATCAAAGAGAGATCGAGAACAACTCGAACTTGAACAGAGACAGGAGAATGAAAGGAAAAAATTGGCCTCGGTTGAGAGAAGGAGGAAAGAACAAGAGATGGATAATAAGAAGAGACCTCTGCAACAGGAGGAGGTCGATACTCAGCCGAAGAGAACAAGGTATGAGGTCAAAAAAGTGCCCAATGGAAGAACAAGCAAGTTCAATTTCGAATGGAAAGACGAAGACGATACGACAAATCTTGGTATAGTACAGGAGTATGGAATTCAGCCAATAGAGATCAACTCTAACGTTGCACTACTTGATAAAGGCCTGGATGACGTCCATTGGTCACGGAAGCCACTTTCTGAGATGAAGACTCGAGATTGGAGAATAATGAAGGAAGATTTTGAAATAATCACGAGAGGTACAAATGTACCAAATCCTCTTAGATCATGGACAGAATCTGATATTGTGCCTGAACTATTGAGGATTATCCAGAAACTGGGATATAAAGAGCCCACTCCAATTCAAAGGGCTGCAATACCAATTGCATTACAAAGGAGAGATATTATAGGCGTTGCAGAGACAGGTTCCGGTAAGACACTGGCCTTTCTACTGCCAATGCTCTCGAAAGTGTTGAAACTTGCAAGGCTCAACGAGGTTACTAAGAATGATGGTCCATATGGTCTCATTCTCGTCCCAACAAGAGAATTGGCACAACAAATCGAAATCGAGCTGAACAAATTCCTACGATTCCTTCCAATGATAGATACGATCTCGTTGGTTGGTGGTAAATTAATAGATAGGGATATCCTGGACTTGCAAAACAAGAACATTGAGATTGTCATTGCTACCCCTGGACGGCTCATAGACTGTCTTGAAAGCCATTATTTGGTGTTGAACCAGGTCAAATTCCTCGTGTTGGATGAAAGTGATAAAATGATCGAGATGAACTTTGGTGAACAAGTTGAAAAGGTCAAAACTTTCATGGCTGATGGTGAACGTCAGAATATGATGTTCACTGCAACTTTGACCAATGAAGTGGAGAAACTCTCCAGAGAATACGTCAAGTCACCGGCAATTGTGAATATTGGTTCAGCATCTTCGGGAGACGTTGTGGTGAACGAAAGAATCACACAAAGGTTTGAATTCTTTGGCAAAGATGATGAGAACAAGAAGGTTAAAAGATTGGAGAGAATTGTCACGTCTCACGAGTTTAAGCCTCCAATTATCGTATTTGTTAACTACAAGGAAACCGGTGAGCACTTATTCAAGCATTTACAATCAAAAGGCGTTAGAGTCACCATGATTCACGGCTCAAAGAGTCAGGATCAGAGAGAGCTTGCACTGAAGCAATTGAAAGATGGACGTGCAGATGTATTAGTTGCAACAAGCGTGGCAAGTCGTGGTATTGATATCAACAACGTCTCTCTTGTAGTCAACTATCAAATGACAAAGAAATGTGACGAATATATCCATAGAATTGGAAGAACAGGAAGAGCAGGCAATTACGGTACAAGTATTACCTTCTTAACAGAGGATTACGATAAGGCTGTTTATCCAGAATTGAAGAGACTGTTGCAAAAAAGTGGGAACAAGGTTCCAAGCGAGTTCAAACGACTGGAGGAAGGATTACAAGCCATTGTTTGAATATATCGTTTATATGAAGGTGCATACTTGTGATAAAAGAACTCTATACCGTCTTTGGAATACTATTGCATGGGTTAGTACCACTTTTTTTCATCTTACGAAGTGCTTTGTAAATTCTTGGAATGATGGTTTTGATGTCAAAGTCTCTTGGTCTTTTAGAGCCATTGCACATGAGCTTGATCACTAGGTCCACTGTCTTTTCATCGTGGAACCCGGTTACCTCTTTAACCAAACTGCGTATTTGTAGCATTGCCTCGAATTGATCCAGGCTCCGGTGTAATTTATTGTGGTATTCCTTATGTGATAGCTTCAGGTTTTCAAAAGGTATATCACACTCCGTTCTGCTTAAAAGTTTGAGAAGTACCTGGATGGTATAGTATGCATCGTTTACAGAAGGATGGAACGGTTTTGTCTCCTCCACGTTCAACTCTCTAGCTAATTTTCCCAGGTTTAAACCCTTGGGAAATAAAAACTGTCTACAGAGGATGTCAGTATCAACTTTTTGCAGAGCTCTAGGCACGGTGACGTTCAACGTCATCAATGACTTCAGATCACGTTCCAGATTGTGTCCAACAAGACACACATCATGGTCTCCTTTCATGAGATGAGTGTAATGGCCAAAGAGCCTTGTTATGAATACCTGTGCCTGTGTTGGTGACACCTTTAGAGGTACTGCCAGTAAGTTATCCATGATACCAGACTTTCTCGATAGCTTCCTGCCCTTGATATCCAGTTGAATCTTGTACACGGAGTTCCTCGACTTGTCATAGGTACAAAACCCGACGTCAGTGGTTTCATGGACATCACCACCAGTGTCTAAAGAGATCACAATGGCCTTATCAGAGAGCACCAAACCTTTGGTAACAACGGCACTTGGCTCCCGTAGGACATCCTGATTGGAGCAGAAGAATCCATCGGCATTGGACCGGAAGTTATCAAGCGCGTATTGGAACGAAGTCGTTTTTGACAACCTTGAATCCCTTGTACGGAGGATCTTCGTGACGGATCGTGTCAACTCATAACTACGCGCAAGGTCGCTGTAGTCCTTTGAATAGGTGGTTAAACACCTCTTCGAAAGGAGCATTCTTGTTGTTGATTCTTGGTGTAATTGACGAGGCGGTTGACCAGCAACGACGCAATCCGTGTAAACACAGCTGACAGGGAAGAGAAAAGGAGCTAAACCACAGTTTCTTATCAACGTGGGTTTGTTTTTTTGTTTTTCTCCCCCCCCCTTGCGTTGCTTTGCGCAGCCTGTTTTGACACATAAAACCAGTACGGCAAGGTTTGTTCCGCAGAGGGTTTTCATCACGTTGGAGTTGCCGATTTGAAGGAAAACAGGGCTAAACATGTGACGTAGAACCGAATCACATGGATCCGTGCTTGTTCAACGTGTAGCTACAATTGTGATTGGCATAGTTTTTGGCATCCTAGTCGTCATTGTCATTGTCTTCATCGCTGCTTTCATATGCGTTCACAAGGCTTTTCCGATCCACTGGTTTTGGCTGTGGGAGTCGTTTCAAAAGCTCTAGGGATACTCCGCTGAATATTCCATTGGTGTTTGAGACTGTGGTTGGCTTTGTATTCTCGATCTGTTTGATCTGCTGTACTGCTTGTACCGGTTCAGGCTCTTCAGGCTCTTCGATTTGAGGACCGGAATCTGGTTTTTGTCTTTTGTATTTATCTAATAGCTGCAAGACAACCTGTTGAGTTTCCTGTTCGATTGTTCTCTTCTTTTGTCGTATGGCCTCAGGGTTCGGATCTTCGTGTGCCCATTTGACACTTAGTATATCCGTACCGTATAGACTCTGTCCATTCATCGCTTCTTTGGCAAATTGAGCGTTGCTCTCATTCTTAAAAGTGACAAAGGCACAGTTCTTGCCGCAGATGACGTTGATCTTGGTGATTTTTCCCAAAGGTTTGAATTCACCGTTAATGCGGTCTTGTACGTCCTTTCTGTCAGTCAACACACCTCCAATATACAACGTCTTGTTAACAGTGTTGAAGCTGCCGATTCCTCCCATATCATCACGGTTTTCACTAAACTTTTCACGGCCAAAACAGTCAACAGTTAAGGGGAAGATATCGTCATCTCTAGGTATACGATGAAGATATTCACACTTCTTACCCTTTGAGCACATGCCCCTAGCAAAGAATAGGCAGAAATAACCCGTGCCATGTGTCTTGTCCGCCTTCGTATAGCCACTATCCCTTTCAACGTTCAATTTATACTTGGACTTCACCAATACATGGTTATTACCACCTCCACTCCATTTGTTATACCAAATGTTGTAAACAGTTCCTGTCTGAGGTGGTTGTTCCTCTTCAAATTCATCAGGATCAACCTGCACCCTTGCTGGTTTTCCTTTTATCTGTGACATTGTATAGCCGCCTGTTGTATCGTTAACCGCTCTATAGATATTTATCACCTCTTCATTTCTATGCCTCGATTTGCCCCAAGCACGCAAAATTTTATCAACAAAAATTTCACAAGGGCAAAAGTACAAAGGGCAAAAAGTACAAAGGGCTAAATTTCATAACGTTAAGACTACAACGGATAAACACGTATACATAAAATGACGTATTACCTTCTAGATAATTATTATATGGAGGGGGGGGGGTAGCCTGGATTGAAATAGAGAATATCTTTTTTTTCTTATTAAACTAATGTACAAAGAAAGCCCACTACTCGGGATGGTTTCATGGTATATCGTGGGTTACCGTGCCAACGTTGAGTGATGCCCATTTCCTCTTCACAATTATGTACAAGTTTGAACAAAGAGGAAACAGAATCATCGAAAGGAGACACACGTAGTCGTAACAAATCATACACAGTAGTAAAGGCAAGATCAGATAGAAAACAGAGTAAGTCACTTTTGTTTTCACCTCTTGAGATGAGATGGTTAACAAATTGTGTGTATATGTCTGATAAACTTTAATCCAAAAAAGTTCGTTGCAAATGCGTTTCAAAGTTGAGTCGTTGAGATTCGTCTAATGTACTGTAATTTCGTTATTCATTCATCCTTCTCGTTTATCTTTTGAAAGTCAATCTCATCAAGGATTGCCTTAGCACCTTGTGCTTTCAACATATTAGCGAGCTCAACACCAACAGCCTCGGAATCAGCTCTGTAATCCTCAATTGGTCTTGTAATTTCATTTTCAACGTGTTGAGTACCATCCACAGATATGACAACAGCCTTCAAACGGAGAACCTTAGTCTCCTCGTTGAAGGATGAAGAAACACCAATTGGAACAGAACATCCACCTTCCAATGTTCTCATCACTGCTCTTTCAGCAAGACAACACACGGTGGCATTTTTATCTTCAATGGTTTCGAGAATCGACTTCATAAGGGCATCACCTTTTCTAATTTCTATACCAAGAGCACCTTGACCCACAGCGTGGTACATAATGTTTGAATCCAAACGTTGTGTTATTCTATGCTCAAGTCCCATTCTGACCAAGCCAGCCGTGGCAAGGATAATACATTTGAAAGGCGTTTCTGGATCATCCAACTTTCTGAGTCTTGTCTGTAAGTTTCCACGGACACTCTCAAACACCAAATGTGGGTAATGTCTCTTCAGCTGTGCAGATCTTCTAACAGATGAAGTACCAACGACAGAACCCTTTGGTAACTCATCCAACTTTGTATATTGGGAACCCTTTGACATACAAACAGCGTCACTTGGGTCTTCTCTCTTAACGACGCATCCAAGCTCAAATTCATCTGGTAAATTCGTTGGCATATCCTTCAAAGAGTGAACAATCAAGTCCAACTTGTGGAAATCACCAATTCCTTCCAGCAGCAAAATCTCAAGCTCTTTAGTCCACAGTGACTTACCTCCAAAAGAATAGAGCGGTTTATTTTGAACTTGATCACCCAACGTCGTTAGAGCCAGGATTGGACAAACAATGCTTGGAAAGTTCTCCTTGATGAGTCCCTTGACAATGTTGGACTGTGCAACAGCCAACTGCGATTTACGTCCACCAATGAAAATCTGGTCTGGAACGTATGGGATGTCAAATTTGTTCATTGTACGAGCCTCCAGCCCGTCACGTGAACTGGTCTGTGTATGATGGTGGTGTTTGTCCTCGTCATCGAGAATGAATGAGTTAGAACTGCTAGTGGATAATGGAGGTCTTGAGTTTGGGCCTGCACCATGGGACATTTTTCTCAGTGAAGGTGCAGCAGCAGAAGAGGCAGCCTGGGTTCCGAACAAGAGATGTTGTGAATTTGCGTCAAGATGAATCGGTGATGAAAGCATTGTAGAAAGAGCCAGATATGTGTGTAAATCACTTTCAATCGCTCGGCTTCGTTTGTAGCTTAGTTAAGCAAAACAGGTCCCCCAAACAGTACGGCAAAAAGGAGATTAATGGGCTCAAGAATCAAACACCGGCACCAATAACGAAAACAGTTTTTTGAGGGAGGGATTAATTTCCAAAACAATAGGGGGAAATTTCTCCACGGAGTTCAAAAGCTGTGTGGAGCGAAAACGGATGTCAAAATGGGAACAAGATGAGAAAGCTCAACAGATTAAGCCTTCAATAGTTCAATGAATCAGTTTGAATTGGGGATAATTACAAGAGAGAGAAAAAAAGGTTCAGAGTTTTTTTCCTTTTGCTCAAACAAAAAGTCCTCGTTATTTTTTTTCACTCGGCTTGAATTGGCTGATCGTTTGTAGTTAGAAATCCGCGCGATGCCAAAAAAGGACGGAGAGACTCAGATTTCTTTTTTTTTGGTCTTTTTGCGTAAGCACTCGAAACGTCTTCTGTGATTGGTCAGACGTTTTTCAACAGACAAAAGTACTAAGTGGGAGTTGTTTGGAACTTGTAATTATGAAGAAGGAATTTCGTTGAGCTGATGAAATCCTTTCAAGGATGTATTGATATGATGTTTCAATTGGATGGATTGGGAACGGTTGGAGTTGAAAATTCGAATAGCTAAATCGATGATTTTTGACCGTTGTGTCAAGGCCTCACCTTTTATACGATTCTCGCGGTTGATAACTTTTTTTCCTGCTTTGGCAGCCCGCTGGATAGTCTTTCCCTTTGCGGTCCTAAATTCCAGCCAATTAAATTCAAGAAAATTGTAAGCTCGAGAACGGGTCTTCTCATTTTTGGTGCAAACACGCACAGGGCGAGACTCACCAGGGTTCTTTTACTAGCTCTATGGCCGCCTCCGTAAGAGTCTGTATGTAGAGCTTACAGCAGTAGCAGCTCCTGGGGTGTGCATTTAAAGAGTATTTTAAAGCAGTTGTTCAATCGACCGTAATGCCTTTGTTGCTTTTACATGTCATCATAGCTAAGGTCTAAGATGGATACTTCTAATTACTAGTGATAGTGCAATTGGTTGAATTAAAGGCATAGAAAGAAGCGGTCAATAGATCAATGTTTAGTTTAACCGTCAATGTATATTTGGATTCTGTATCCGCTTGCGTTGATGTGTAATACATATTTCAACTAATTTGTAAGATCAGAAGGTTCTATTGGAGCAAAAAGTTACTCACCGGTAGAAACTGTTTACATGCAGCTCCAGACAGCTCCGCCTGGAACCTACAAAAAAACAAGAAGTCTTATTCCACTCCGCCTTTCTCCTTGTAAAATCTAGGCGGAGAATTCTTTGAAAGTTGTCATTTCATTTCTACAGTGAGCGTTGAAGGTTTCTTTCGTTATATAAACGGTTTGCTCAAATGGGTTTAAAATCACTAATTCGGCATGCACACATCACCAAGGCATAGAGTTGAAATTGAATTCCACATGATTAATCCTACATCGTAGTGCCATTCCGTCTAGTCTCTTATTCCCATCAGTCCTTAGTCTCTCTAGTCCATTTTCCACGTCGAAACCGCTTTGGCACCTTTTTTAAGGTTATTCTCACGCTTCTCATTGGTTGAATAAAACACCCGAAAACTTTGTGGGAGCGTTTTGCATTGCAGAATGTACAAGATTTTCTCCTCTTTTCACACATCATTACCCTACCTGATAATACAGCCTTGCGTTTGAACACCTGAACACCTAAACATCCGAACATTCATATTTTGGAGGGAGTTCCTTGATCGGAATTTCGGTATTGAATTCCTGATTTTCGGTGCCCCACTCTAGAAGTAGCACTCGAACTTTGTTGTATTCTCATTGGCGGTTAAAGCTTACTACATCAACAACTATATCGGTTAGGGAGGAAATAATGGCCAATAAGGGGTTATTCAAAGAAGTAGACAATGATGTCCAGGTGAAATATTCATATCATAACGACTGGAAAATCCCATTAGCTGTTCATACGCTTTTCATGGCCCTTGCAATCTCGCTCTCCTTATGCTTCTCACTGACGTATAGACAAACAGCAGTCGTAACCATATCGGCGAGTCTCATTCTTGTAAACTTCTTGCCGATAAATAGCTGTATGTACAACTCAATTGCCCACTCAACGTGAATCCAGTACTAACAGTTATCATAGACTGCTCAGTGTCAATGACAAAGTCCATTGGCCTTGAAGTGACCTCAACTACAGGCGTGATCTTTAAAAGTACATTCCATAAATTGGTACCAACAGCTGATATCATAGATGTCGTAATAATAGAAGGGTTTAAAGGAATGGAGGTTATCTACTACCTAGCTTGTATTGTAAATAAAGAGAACAAGTTGACCTTGATTTTACCAGTGAGTCCATTCCGCATTTTTCACTCCTCTCTCCTTCAAAAGGAGACATACTAACAAACGCACGATTTAAGGATGTGAGCCTATCACTTAACTCACTCAATGAGATTAGAAAAAGTATCAAACAGTTAATATAACACTACGCGTTCATAATGAATCAAATAATTCCACTTTAAAAATTGAAGATATAAATGTGTCAAAATTAAAACAGAGTCTGCCATTAATAGTGTGTGTAAATAACTAAAAATTTCCTCTCGGCTTAAAGATAGTTGCGGGCACAAATTTTCCCTATGGGTAAACATCAAAATATAAACAAACATTATCTCGTATTAAAGCGATAAAGGGTTAACGATGAGTAGTATTGTTAGTAAGTATCCACAGTAAACACTCTTATATCAGTGTTTTGATTCCTGTACAGCTCTTTTTATGGGTTCAATAACACTGTGGTTGTGGGTTTTTTTTAGTGATGAGTAAACACGGGTATTAACCTCATCCCCAAATTAAAGATAAGAGTGGTGTTCGTTTCGCACCAAAGGTACGCCAACGTCGTTCAGTGACATCCACTCCTACAGAGAGTAGAAAGGCAAGTGTTACGCCCGTATCACAGGAGCAATCTCCACCGGCAACGCAGATCTCGCCAGAAGAATATGATGATTATGATGAGGATGATGAGCAAGAGAATGAGGAAGAAGATAGTAAAGCACGCCATGATGAAGGGTCTGCGAAGCCTGGTGTAGAGGTAGAAACTGTGGCTCCACGTACTTCTGAACACCTGAAATCAGGCTCTATTTCAAGAAGATCAAGTGTTGTTGAAGGTACACCTTTGGCTACTAAACAGAGAAGATTATCCACATTGAGCAATACACAGAGGGCTGGTGATATATTCCGCAAGCATTCATTTTCAGGTGAATCTGCAAAGAGTCATGTGATAGGAATACCTGTACATCCCAAGGTATCTGAAAGCAAGAGAAGAAGATCAAGTGTTGTTGGACCTAGGAGTTCTGTAGGTGTCTCTGCTAAAAGACGTTCCATTACAATCGAGCCACCAAATAGGGAATTTCTGGCAACACCACCACCAACACAGGATAATTCAGTGCATAGTGCCTTAACAAAATCCCAAGGTAAACAACTTGAAGATCCTATTCAAGAGGATAATGATGCTGACGAACATCCGAAGGTTGAATCCCAAGATGGGCTTAAGTCACAAACTTCAACTGACGGTAAGATAACCGGTATCAAAATTGTCAACGTACCTGGTAAAGCTGATGTGTTGAAAAAAGTGGAGTACGATCCAAATGATCCAAATGACTGTGTCAACATTATCAAGTATGATCACCGCGTGAGTGGCTTTGATCAGCTGTCCAAATCCATTTATTCTTTACCTCCTGATATGGCTTCTGTTTTGTCCATCGATGAGGATACATTCACCATGGAGGACTTGTGTAAACCTTCGTTACCAATTGGTAAGGCATCATCCCAGTTTGAACTTTCACAACAAGCCAAGAAGCGCAAGTTACAAGAGAGGGAGAACAAGAGATTTATAAGAGAACAGGCAAGAAAGTTGAAAAGATCAATCGAAAGCTTTGAAGAAGAGCAACAAGAAAATTCTGAAAAGAGATTCAAAAGAGAGAATCTAGATGGCGAAGAGCCTGTTGTCAATCTTGCTGTTCAGTTAAAGGTTAAAAATGGTCAAATCGCCCTTGATGAGGAATCCACTGTTGTTGATCGTCATGCCAATGCAGATGATGTGTACCGTGAGAGACACGACGAGAATCCCTTTGAGAATATGGTCAATTCTGCAACATATGGACGTCAACGATATACTGATAAATGGACAAGCGATGAAGTTGCCCGTTTCTACAAGGCGTTGGGTCAATGGGGAACAGACTTTGCGTTGATTGCACAGATGTTCCCTCATAGAACGAGGAAGCAGGTCAAGGCCAAGTTTATTTTAGAAGAGAAGAAACGTCCAAGGCTTGTAGAACTGGCATTGGCGAATAAACTGGGAGTACAGTTCGATTTTGATGCTTACTGTGCTGATTCTAACAAGACTTTCTCCACGTTGAACGAGTTCAACGCTAAAATGGAGAAGCTGAAGGAGGAACACGTTGAAAACCTCAAGGTGCTTAGTGCAGCAAGGGAGAAAGCCAAAGAAGAGGATCTACAGAAACAAAAGAAGAGAGAACATGAGATTGTCACTGGACAGAGAACAATGACCAGACAGGAGAAACTTACCCAATTATCCAAGAATGAAACTGTCCTTGGTTCCATCGATGATATCAAGAAACAGAGACAGGAGGAGAGCACACTTTCCTAATTTGATATACACACATAACTTTTAAATCTAAAGACCGGCTCAGTTTTTTTGCCTCATTGAAGTAATGAAATATGAGATGCTGTCCCTTTAACCATGTAGCACTTTAACAAAGGGCAGTATAAGGCAGTATGAGGCTGGATGAAATGGTGATGCCTTTATGCGCAGAAGTGTGGTCCTAAACTACATCACAGAATTTTTTTAGTGAGGCGGATTACGTAATCACTTTGGCCAGCCCACTTTTTTTTTCTTTCTTTTTTTTTCTCTTCTGTAACCCAAATGGAGACAACGGCGCTGCGAGGAGGAAAACAAGAAAAAAAAACACACATATGGAAAGTTGTAACCTGAACAACACAACAGGTATTATTAGGAAAAACACCAAAACAATTCTCCAACTGAAGGGTTCAAAGAGTTGAGATATAAATCTGATACCTTTCAACACAACCATCTGATTACTCGGAGTACGTTGATTTTCATCCTCTGTTTGTCCTTTTTTAGTTGTTGGAATACCCATCCCTTACCCTTCTTAAAGGAGGAGAGAAAAACCACACATTACATCCATACACACAAGGTTTCATATAGGCATTTTGAGAGGAAGCGTCATGAGCCGTGATTCTCAAGCACAACTTACGCCTATTATAACGTCAAGTGCGGAAGACCAAGCTACTGGCGCGGTTTTCCAGGTTATTAAGGATTTCAGTGCTCGTTTGGCCGATGAGCTAAGCCTGCGGGTGGGAGACAAAGTGGAGGTTATATCTGATGATAAGGAGTATAACGATGGCTGGTATATGGGTAAATCGTTATCCACTGGTGCGGTTGGGTTATATCCAAAGAGCTTCACACAGATTATTCCTAGCTTATCTAGGCCTTCACTACTGAGATCCCGTTCTAGAAGACTGGCGAGCCCCGTGTCATCACAGCAGTCCCCAGTGGCTCCGTCAAAGAACGTTCTGGGAACTCCTACTACACAGAGGAATGGTCGATTGGATGATTCCGATCTTCAAGATTCTCCAACCGCTTCCACGGGAAATGCTGTTTCCAATGCCTTATCGGATATAGATAAGGCACTGGAAGAGTTGAGAACAGAGGCTGGAAATTCAGAGGACAAGCGTACAAGTCTCAGTGCAGAGTCAAAGGAAACACTCAATCCTGAATCAGTGGAGTCATGGACACCTGAACAGGTTGCTTCATACTTTAGATACCTTGGGTTTGAGGATACAGCTACGCAGTTTGCCAAACACAAGATTACAGGTGCTATTCTTCTTGAACTGGAACTGGCATATTTGAAAGAATTAGACATCTCTTCCTTTGGTACCAGATTTGAAATCTTTAAAGAGATTGAGGCGTTGAAGGAATTGTCAAAGCAAAAGAAGTATGACGATGCTAGATCTCTCCAAGCAGCACCAGACTTGTACAGAGGATCGTTAAATATTGAAGATACTCGGCCATTGGGCCACATGAGAAAGAAGTCAAGGTCGTTAGACGATATTCCTGAGCTAAGACAATCTCATTCTCTGGATCCAACTGTCCCACAGATTCTTAGACCAACTTCGCAGAAAAATCCACCTCGAGCTCAGCTGCCTGACGTACCAACATCACCTTTACAGGACCAATTCCTCTCACCAAGAAGAGCTCCACAACCACCATTGTTCCCATCTCCATTCAGGGAACAAAAGAGTGTGGCACAATCTTCTCCAATTCCTAATAAGAGGGTGTCTACGATGGAGGGACATTCCAGGAAACCTTCGTATGAGATCTCACCAAACTTTCAGACATCATCGCACTCAAGAAATGGTAGTCGTAATCTGAAGAGTGCATCTGTTGCTGATCTATCTCATCGGGATCGTCCAGCATCAAGTATCTACCTGGATCCTCATTCAAGACAGTCCAGTGTGAATATAAGAGGCCATTCTAGAAACTCTTCAGAGGGAAGTGTGTTGAGAGCGGAGAAGGATGGTCAAGCAAGACACCATCGTCGTAACTCATCGTTGTTTTCGTTTTTGTCACCTTCCAAGGAGAAATCTCGTCGGAACTCTGTGATACAAGTTGATAGTCCATCCAAGGCGAAGGCTTTGACTGAACAGGACCAACAACAGACACCAACAAAGGGTAAGAGCGATGGAACAAGATCCGTAAGTGCCAAAGAACGTGAAGCGACTCCAGAAAGTCCTAGTCAGCCGACAAAGAGATCTGTATCTGAGGCTGTTAGGGCCAAGACCTTACGTCATATCACCACTGCAAAGAAGGTTACCAAGAAGACGACATCTGCATTTATGGAGGGAATCAAGGACATCACTCCAGAGGAGAGTATGCTTACGGCAACTTGTTCTGGATGGATGTCCAAAAGAGGTGGTATTGCCGTTGGAGTTTGGAAACAGCGTTTCTTTGTGCTTCATGGCACTAGACTATCGTATTTTACATCTTTGGAGGACACTAGGGAACGTGGATTGATTGACATCACCTCGCACAAAGTGTTACCAGCTAAGGACGATGATAAGTTGGTTTCACTGTATGCAGCAAGTACCGGTCACGGTAAGTTTTGCTTCAAGTTGGTTCCACCAGCTCCAGGAACTAGAAAGGGATTGACTTTTACACAGCCAAAAGTTCACTATTTTGCCGTTGATACCAAGGATGAAATGAGAGCTTGGATGGCTGCGTTGATCAAAGCCACCATTGACATTGACGAATCTGTTCCAGTGCTAAGTTCTTGTGCCACTCCAACGGTTTCCCTTCAAAAGGCTCAATCTCTTTTGGCACAGGCACGTGAAAACGTCAAGAAAAGAGAGGATATGTTGAAGAGCCGTGACAACGAGCAGCAGTCTGGAACCTCCAGTGGAACGCCAGATTCCTACTCGTTTGATTCAAATGTTGCTGCGCAACAATCTCCAAATACAACTGCAAACACATCTGAGATGACCCCGGCGGTTGGTTACGGATCAAGTGGATTTGCATCGCCATATGATATTGCTGCACAACAAGCTATAAAGAACTCACCGGTGTCATCGCCTACAACGTCGACGCAAGGCGCCCTGGAGTCAGAATTTAAGAGTACACCTTATAGCGGAGGTCCCATGCGTAATCCTTCGCAGAAAGTTATAAGCGCATCACAGGCAGCTGCGCAGGCGGCGCTGGGGAAGAGTAACAGTACGAGCGGTTATGGCGAGAGGATCTGATGAAAATTTCAACGGATTTGAGACGATCTAAGGCCCCATGGTGACATTAATGGTTGTTACTTGTTCTTCTTTGACTACGATAGAATTCTGTGTGTTTATCTACTTTTTGCGCCTTCTTTTGCACCACCTGTTTGTTTACTCCATACATACGAGCCTGGTATTGCAACCAACTTGGCTTTGCTAAACGGTATTGTGTGAGAAGGAGAAGAACCAAACCAGGAGTGTGGTGTCTATGTACATTCACTTACTAACTAATACTACTACCTATAATAATAAACGGCCTTTTGTCACTATAACGTTAGCATGGGAAAAGCTCGATTATGCAATCGATCGTTTTACCCCAAGTTCCAAGCACTGGGGGCCGTTGGAAACGTTAAACTTGTTCAACTGGCGAGACCCTCAAGCGCAGTTGAAACAAGGCGGGAAGCCAACCCCCAGGTAGCGGGTGAAGACAACAGATCGAGACGTGGGTGGCATAGTTCAAAGGAGATGGTGGCCATTATAATCGCCATGACCACATTGCCACATTGCCACAGGCAACAGCACAGCTTTGCTGAATGACTTGTGGTGTAAATCTCGCGCGATAGGCCAGGACAACATCACTTATCCATTCAAGCGACTACGCAAACTCATACCGGGATAGGCAACCATGAACCCTGCGTTCGCTCTATTCAGCCATCACCTAAAACCGCTCGCGCAAGAACACCGCTGGGGGCACTTCAATACTTAGAAGAGATTGTGGGGCAAGAGAAATACCACCAGATTACACACACATAGCGTTTGGAACCACACATATATCGCTGAATTGTTGTGGGATTTGCCCCACACACACAATAAAAAAGATGTCAAAAAGTTCGCCTTGACTGGGCCACTGTCATTCATCGGTGCCCAAAAAAGAAAAAAAAAAGAAAAAAAAAGAAAGCAGCAAAACCCACAACGTAGAGAGTTCGTAGAGGTCCTACCAATTGGGACAAATCAGCCTATATGACCATTGTGGGACAAGTTTCAAGCAACTTCCTTGTACGCGTGTGGATGGATGGAGTATTTCTCCGTACAGAAAATCACACAAAGCTCTACGCTTTCCCTCTTTTATCGCAAAATTGAGGGGAAAACACAAGTGCGCGCCCCACCACACATACCGTGCCACAAACACCAGTAGAGTTTTGAAAACATCGCATTCGCCAAAAAAGAAATCTTGGTCCACTTCAAACTTCTCAACAAAACCACAGCATACGCGTACCCAAAAAAAGATGATCAACTGTGTGGAGCAGCAGATGCTCCGTCCATTTTCCGTGGCTTGACGCTGCAGTTTGTGCGAATTCTGAGTGTGGGACAAGGGAGGCGTGTGTGATCAACAATTTGGGTAAACAACCACAAAGAACCACAAAGACAAAGACGACAAGAGAAACAAATTTGTGGGGCAAAAAAAATCGCTTGTCCGTCCCACAATGTGAAGCGCTCTTTTTTTCATCACCATCATCTGGATGATTATTCAACAGGGAGGGGTATATAAGAAGCTGTGAAGATCCTGTGAGATTTCACCTGGGGAAGATGGATCTACATCTACATCTACAACGAACAAAAGAGTAAACAAACACAGATGCCAGAAGCTACTTTGAAGTCGTTGGAAAACGCGCACTTGATGGACATTGCCGCCATCCCACAACCAAAGAACAACCGTAAGAGACCAGGTGAGCCACACATCAAGTCTCTTGACGAGTATAAGAAGATGTACCAACAGTCCATTGAGGACCCGGCAAAGTTCTTTGGTGACCTTGCAAAGGAGAACTTGGACTGGATTAGACCTTTTGACAAGGCCAAGCACCCAGACGTAAGCAAGGGATTCCTTAACAATGACGTTGCGTCTTGGTTTGTTGGTGGTCAGTTGAACGCCTCGTACAACTGTGTTGATAGACACGCGTTCAAGACCCCAGACAAGCCGGCTCTTATCTACGAGGCTGATGAGCCAGGTGAAGGCCGTATCGTTACGTATGCGGAGTTGTTGAAGGAGGTTTCGAAAGTTGCCGCCATCTTGCACAATGCGGGTGTCCGTAAAGGAGACACTGTTGCAGTTTACCTACCAATGATTCCGGAAGCCGTTGTTACGCTGTTGGCTATTGTCCGTCTTGGTGCATTGCACAGTGTCGTGTTTGCAGGGTTCTCATCTGCCTCTCTTAGAGATCGTATTAACGATGCAAACTCCAAGTTTGTCGTGACTGCTGATGAATCTAAGCGTGGTTCCAAGACCATTGAGACAAAGAAGATTGTCGATGAGGCACTCAAGTCCTGCCCACAAGTTAAGAACGTGTTGGTGTACAAGCGTACCGGTAACCACGTTCCATTCGACTCCAAGAGGGACTTGTGGTGGCATGAGGAGACCAAGAAGTATGGTCCATACTTCCCACCTGTCCCAGTCAACTCTGAAGATCCATTGTTCCTCCTTTACACATCGGGTTCCACCGGTTCACCAAAGGGTATCCAACACTGCACCGCTGGTTACTTGTTGAGTGCTTTAATTACCATCAAATACAACTTTGACTTGCATAAGGAAGATATCTTCTTCACCGCTGGTGATATTGGGTGGATTACCGGACACACCTATGTCGTTTACGGTCCATTGCTTAACGGTGCCACCTCTGTTGTCTTTGAAGGTACTCCAGCTTATCCATCGTACTCTCGTTACTGGGAGATCGTTGAGAAGTACAGAGTCACTCAATTTTACGTTGCTCCAACTGCATTGAGATTGTTGAAGAGAGCTGGTGATTCCTACATTGAAGGTCACGATTTGAGCTCCTTGAGAACTCTTGGTTCCGTTGGTGAACCAATTGCAGCTGAGGTTTGGGAGTGGTACTTTGAAAAGATTGGTAAGAAGGAGATCCCAATCTTGGATACCTGGTGGATGACTGAATCGGGTTCTCAATTGATCACTGGTATCACTGGTGTCACACCAATGAAACCAGGTTCTGCATCTTTGCCATTCTTTGGTGTTGAGCCTTGTATCTTGGATGCAACCACTGGTGAAGAACTCAAGGGTCCAAACGTTGAAGGTATTTTGGCTATTAGATCTCCATGGCCATCAATTGCTAGAACTATCTGGAAGAACTATGACAGATACTTGGATACTTACCTCAAGCCATATCCAGGTTACTTCTTCTCCGGCGATGGTGCTGCCCGTGACGGTGATGGCTTCTACTGGATCTTGGGTCGTGTTGATGATGTTGTTAACGTGTCTGGTCACAGATTGTCCACTGCTGAAATCGAGGCTGCTCTCTTGGAGAACGATTTGGTTGCAGAGTCTGCTGTTGTCGGTTTTGCCGATGAGTTGACTGGTCAAGCTGTTGCTGCATTTGTTGCCCTTAAGGATAAGAAGACCGCTAGTGAAGAAGGTAACGCAATCTCAAAGGATTTGATCTTGACTGTGCGTAAGGAGATTGGTCCATTCGCTGCTCCAAAGCTTATCATATTGGTTGAAGACTTGCCAAAGACAAGATCCGGTAAGATTATGAGAAGAATCTTGAGAAAGATCCTTGCTGGTGAGGAGGACCAATTGGGTGATGTCTCCACATTGTCAAACCCTCAGGTTGTTGAACAATTGATCAGCGCTGCTAAGAGCAAGATGAAATGAAGTGTTTGAAACACATGGGAACTGTTTGATACAGGAAATCTCTCTATATTTATTCTATAACATAGTACACACCTTATGATTTGCTTGCTCTGTAAATGTTTTGATTGTAGTCGCGACTACACGAAAGCACCGGTTACTTCTACTTTTACACAATGGGTTATTTTGCCATAGCGAGAGAGAACTGTACTTGTTGATCAAATGAGAAGATGTCACAGGATGGAAACCCATCTGAATCGTCTTTCACAGAGTATATGAGTACACTGGATGATGATGAATTGATTGAACTCATTACAACTTGGAGTCAAAAGCGCAAGGCATCTTCGCCCAAAACAGCGGAAATAAACACCAATAACGTGGAACAGAGTTCTGATTTATCGTCGCTATCTTTCCAGTTAGCACAATGTGACGATGGAGAAGCTGATGATGACATTGATGGAGACGATAAGGGCCCCATATTTGGTGATTATGCCTCCTATTTTGCTACAAAGGCTCAGAATCAGCAGGTTGAAGATGAAAAGTTTCTGGGGTGGAATAGGAAGCGACAACAGGTACAAGGCCAGGATACAAAGGTTTCGAACATATTCAAAGGGTGTACTGTGCACGTGAACGGGTATACGAGGCCAAGCATAGCTACTATACACAAGTTGATCATCCTTAACGGTGGGAAGTTCATCCATCATCTGAGTTCCAAAGGTGCTGCTACGCACATCATTGCGGAGAGGTTGACACCCAGGAAACAGACCGAGTTCCAAAATTACAAAGTTGTACGGCCTCAGTGGGTGTTGGATTCGATAGAAAGAGGATCACTTCAACGGTGGAGTGACTATTCGCTTATCGAGGTGGATTATGGGCAGCAAAGACTCGAATTTTGGAATCGAGACGAGACGAATCATCATGCCAACCAAGATGACGAAGATGAGAGTGAAATTGGCCCTTCAACTGAACCAATGGCGGAAAGTGATGATGTAAACGATGAAATTGTCGATACAAACGATGACATTACTACGATTGACTCCAAACATCCTGACTTCCTCAAACAGTTCTTTGCCAAATCGAGACTACACCACTTGTCCAGCTGGAAAGCCGATCTAAGGCTGGAGTTCTTGAACATGGTGATTGAACAATCCAAATCTCAAGGCAATAAGCCTATTGGTGCCTCTCATAGGATAGTAGTCCATGTTGATTTTGATTGCTTCTTTGCATCTGTTTCTGCCCTGAAAAGGCCTGATATTGACTTCCAAAACCAACCAGTCTGTGTCTCTCACGGAGGCATCAAGACTGGCTCTACAGCTGATATTGCCAGCTGTAACTACGCCTGCAGGAGGTATGGAGTGAAGAACGGAATGTGGGTGAGGCAGGCAAGGAAGCTTTGTCCAGATTTGATCTGTCTAGACTATGATTTCTTGGGGTATGAAACTGCGTCGAAGAAGCTGTATGAGATTTTACTTGGACTGAAGCCTGACTGTATACTCCCAGTCAGTATTGATGAAGCTCTTGTGGAGATCTCTTCTCTGGTTGATGATGGAAACACCCTTGAGCAAGTACAAAGCTTTTGCGAGTCTCTGAGACGAGAAATCTATGAGCAGACTGGATGCACAGCAAGTGTTGGTGTTTCTCACAATGTTCTATTGGCCAAATTATCACTTCGGAAGGCGAAGCCCAATGGATACTTCTATCTTCATGAGAATATTGAGGAATTCTTACAAGATATCCCCGTGAGCAGTCTACCAGGAGTTGGCGGAGCCCTTGTCAACAAACTTATCAGTCAAGTCTTTCCATATTCTACCTCAGAGATAACCGTTGGTGAGATCCAAGGTCTGGAAAGAGCAACTCTGGAGAAGGTGTTTGGCGTAAAGACAGGAACCAAGCTCTTTGAGTATGCACACGGGATTGATCATACATCCATTGATATTAATGATAATCCAGAGGCATTCATGAGGAAAAGTATCTCGATAGATATCAACTGGGGGATTAGATTCGACTCAATTTCACAGATTGACGAGTTTCTCTTTCGAGTGTCTGAAGAGATTTGCAAAAAATTACATGCCATGAAGATGTGCACTTCTCAGGTGACGTTGAAGATATTGAAGAGGTCCAAAGGTGCACCTGTTGAGCCACCGAAGTTTCTTGGTTGTGGAAAGTGTGACAGTTTCAGCAAGAGTTCAAGATTAGGGATTCCCAGCGATGATTATAGGACGATTGGTATGGAGGCACGTATACTGTTTCGTAACATTGGCTGTGATCCACTAGAGTTACGTGGTGTTTCAATACAAGTGACAAAACTTGTTGAGAAGGGCAAGGATGTGCAAATGAGACTGCCATTTGCTCGTCTAGAGGCACCAAAGATATCAAGGCTTGAAGATACAGAACTACAGACTGATACCCCTGTGGGAGATCAATCAATGGAGATAACCCAGCTTGAAATCCCTAGTGAGATTGATTCTTCCGTTCTCCATGAACTTCCGTCATCGATGGAGAAAAGAATAGATGCCCAGAGACAGAGAGACAATGCTCCAATTACTGATTTACCAAGAGATATTGATGCTCAAGTATTTGAGCAATTACCACCCAGTATCCAAGAGGAGCTGAGAATTGAATTAAGAAGGAGAAACATCACCATTGGCGAACGGACACCTAAGAGGAAAAGAGTATACTATCAGCAGGTTTTCACCAAAACTGGTGCTTCAGACGTTATTAGGGTTATTTCACCAAAGAAGTCGCCATCAAAATCACCTTTGAAGAAGTCTCCCACTAAGAGGTCGCCTACTAAAGGCTTCAAGAAGCGTGAAACAAAAGTTTTCCCAGTTGACGAAGAAGTGTTGAAGGAATTACCACCATCTTTGAGAAAGGAGATATTGCAAGAGTGGGATGAGTACGAAAGGACAACCATGACTGAGTTTGATAGACTCAAGAAACGTGGTAAACTACCAGAGACCGAGTCTCACAACGATTCCAACAACATCAATTCGCTATCGATGGACGACTTTGAGTGTAAGATAGACCTCATCGTGTTTCAAAAGACGTCTCAACCTTCCAAAATCGTCAAACTTGTCGATAGCTGGATGAAGAAGACCATCAATAAGGGACCACACCATCGTGATCTCGAATTGTTCCAAACATACCTATATCAGCTCAAGCATCAAGACCATCCATTGTATTCAGTGATTATTGAGCGTATGCATTTGTTTTCACGTATTGAACCACTGTGCAAACGATGGATTGACATTTTGAACACATTATGACATAGCAAAGGCCTACAAATGGGGACGAGTGTATGGTGTTTTTGTTTCTATAAAGATAACCAGCTTGACGTTAAAATTAATAATAATAAACCTATAATAATGAGGGAAAAAGCTATAATAGAGGATTGCGTCTACTCTGTAGACACTTTGCTCAAGCCTGAACCAATCTGATGGTGTTGGAGTGACCAGAACCCTCTCTCCAACCTTGGATACAGACAACAGAGTCACCCTTCTTCAAGATACCAAGACTGATAGCCTCAGTGATGGCACTTTGGACTCTCTTCTCGACATCCTCTTGCCAGTTTTCAACAGCTGGCTCGTTGTACTGGAATGGATACACACCACGGTACAAGTGAGCAAATCTGGCAGCACGCTCGTTTCTTGTAATCATAATGATTGGAAGGTTTGGTCTGTACTTGGACACCAATCTAGCAGTGGTACCGGAGGTGGACAATGTGATGATGGCCTTAGCACCGTTCTCAGCAGCAGCAGAGACAGCGTTGGAAGCAATGGTCTCAACGTTGGAGAATGGGGTCTTTGTGATGTTTCTGATGTCATCGTACACAGCACGGTAAGGAATGGCCTTCTCGGCAATGAGGGCGGTGTGGTGCATCATAGTGACGGCTTCAACTGGGTAGTTACCCTTAGCAGTTTCACCTGAAAGCATGACACAGTCAGCACCGTCAAGGACAGCGTTACCAACATCAGAAACCTCAGCACGAGTTGGTCTTGGGTTATACGTCATGGACTCAAGCATTTGGGTGGCACAGATAACTGGCTTACCGGCAATGTTACACTTGGCAATCAATTGCTTCTGGACAACAAACACCTCTGGTGCTGGAATCTCGATACCCAAGTCACCACGAGCAACCATGACACCGTCAGTGACCTCGAGGATCTCGTCAAAGTTGTTGACACCTTGTTGGTTCTCAATCTTGGCAATGATCTTGATGTCCTTACCGTCCTCACCCAAAACCTCTCTGATGGTGAGGATATCTTGCTTAGTTCTGATAAACGAGGCAAACACCATGTGCACACGGTTCTTGACACCGAAACGCAAGTCAGCCTTGTCCTTTTCGGACAAGGCTGGCAAGTCGACATCAGTGTTTGGCAAGTTGACACCCTTGTGGGAGCAAATCTTACCAGCGTTCAAAGAACGCACTCTCAAGGTTTGCTCATCGACAACCTCGAGCACCTCGAACGACAACACACCGTCATCCACATAGATAATACGGCCAGTCTGGATCACCTTGGTGATGTTCTTGTAGTCCAAGTACATGAGCTTATCATCCGAAACCTTGGCGTACTGCTCATCCGTGGAGAAGATCATCTCGTGGCCAGGAGCAATTGGGTACTCAACGTCATCTCTGGTGGTACCAGTTCTGATCTCCGGTCCCTTGGTGTCCAGGGCAATGGCCAACGGACGGCCAGGGTAGAGCTCCTCGGACTTGCGTGCGTTGTCAATAACGGATTGGTGGTAGTCATAGGAACCGTGCGAAAAGTTCATACGCACAACGTTCAATCCCGCCTTTCTAAGCTTGACCAACATCTCTGGAGAGTTGGTCTTAGGACCAATCGTACCGATGATCGATGTACGACGGAGGTGGTTCTCTGGAACATCGGAGATGTCCAGTTGTGATAGCCAACCGATCTTGGATTCCTGTGGTGCCATTATAGTGTTGTAAGTAGTGTAAGTTTTAGCGTTTGTCTGAACCATTTTTCTGACCTCTTCTGGCGAGCAAGCAACGTATGCGCTTCAAGCTCCTTTTATAATAACAAGGGTGAGTGGTCAAGACGGCGATTTTCCCAGCGAGCGCAGGGCAAACGAGGCCTGCTCAAGATGGTTTTGCTAAGGGGGCACGATACAGCGCAGCAGGGAGGCTACGCTGGACACCACGCAACGACCTCGAGGGAAAAACGCACGAAATTTCACACACATCGCGTGTTTCCCAGAGCGAAAAGCACAGAGCAGAGCGAAAAGCACAGATAGAGATAGAGAAGAAATTTTAGATGAGCTGTATCAACTGCACCACACGGGAATAGAGCGCAAGGCAAAAACACCCACACACACATACAAAACCGGTAGATGGCGGTGGACAGTGGGCGGCGGAAAAAGAAAAGACCAACGGGTTGAGGAAAACCGGCAAGGATATTTAGGCGTTGCAATTCGTAACAGCAGCAATCGGGGAGAGAGGAGGGGGCCGTTGCATTGCACAGTTGGCTACTTGAGTCGGTGAGCTATGGCCACGCTGACTATGACTATGACGATGACGATGACGATTATGACTATGACTATGACGATGACGTTGTTATTGAAACCACGGCGGAAGTGGTTGTATGCGACATTAGAGAAGACTCGTGTGGTGGTCCGCACCGAAAAACAGTCAGTTGATCCCCAGTACAAGCGCGCTGTCAGCTTTGTAATCAGATGGCACAGATCGTGTCAGGTGCTGTGCCTGCCATTGGACCAACTTGTCGCGATGATGTAGTTTGTTGTTCGACACACACTCGTTGTAGAGCTCCAGCACCGATGCGATGTCGTCTGTGATGAGCATCTCGTCCAAGATCAAGACCCAGTAGCGCGCGTCATCTCGTAGCTTGGTTGACAGCTGTGCCCTCAGTTGAGCGTCTGAGCGCTCCAGTGATAGCTGTCTGAATAGTTCGAATGCCACGTCGTTGTCGCTCTGCGTGGTCACCAGCTGGACAAGGAACTCGTTAAACTGGTGAGCGTCTGTTGATATGTATTTTTCAACGTGGATCAGTTGTAAGAGCAGTTCAACGTTATTGGGCGCTTCGCCTAGGGCATATAGCACAATGTCACGGGCCTTGAGATAGTTCCGCTGTGAAAGCTCAAGTTTGATCAGCTTGAGCTGGACAACAGACTTGTTGGAGCCTCGAAGATGTAGAAGTGATTTGTACAGCACATGCTTAGCATCTTGTATCCTCTGTGATGAGATGTAGTACTGTGCAAACTGCAACCATATATCAGGGTATTCGCATAGTAGCACGATGGCCCTGTGAAACAGTTGCCGAATTTGTAGATCGTCGCCGTTTATAACGATAAAATCGAGATAGCGACTCCAATTGTTCAGCTCTTGATACGATTTGGACATCTGTGGAGAATAAAATTCTAGTTTGACCCGCTTTTCATACTCATATAGCTCAAATGACTTGAACTGTGTGGTGATGTAGGCATCTGTATAGATTTTTTTCAATTTGGATTTCAAATCACGGTAGTTTATACGCTTCAGGTCCAATTCCTCCAGAGAGTGTTGTAATTTCAGCTTCTTGACGAGATCTTCACGTGTTACCATTAGCAGTATGTTTTCCTTGTCGAGATTTTCAATTTCGTCAAATAGTAGTTGAAAGAAATGGGAATAGTTATATATTGGAATCTCAACGATTTTCTTCAACAGGTTGAACCAGTAGATGGATTTGCCCCTATGGTTCTCCTCCAATTCCAAGTATAGCTTCCAAAACTCATAGCTGTGGTAGTGAAGCCCAATGCGTAGTTCAGCTTCACGGTACACTTTCACCAAGTTTTGATACTCCAGCTCTGCGAGCTGGAGTAACTTCAAATACGAGATCCAAATCAAATTCGAATACGGAATCAATGACAATGAGCGCCTGTAAATCAACAGACACCGGTCTGTATTACCTAGCTTCCATTCCAATTGGGCATAGTTGATCCAGTACTGTTCACAGAAGCTCCACTTCTTCAAGAATTGTTCATACGAAGCACGAAACGTTTCAATTTTGTCGCTTGAAGAGGCCTTGTTAAGACCTTTACTGCTGTATTCGATTAGTTTCTCCCAAGAGGCAAAGTTATCAGGATCATTAGCCACACTGAGTGATACTTCACACCATTCCTCGTCCAATGTCATCCTCCTTCTTATCGACTGGTCCTACAGAGGTTCAACGTTTCTACCGCTTTCGCAGAAGAGCCCAAGCAAAAAAAAAACATACACAATACCAAACCGTTTGCGTTTGGAAGTGTGATGTCCGGGTGTGGTTATTCAGCCAAATGTGAGTGTGAGTGATCTGTGTGTACCGTTTCTATAGACACCAGCCACGATAGTGTACAAAGCCACACACGCTGCACAATTAAAAACCTTTTTAGGTAAAATGTGGCTAATGTAGATAAAAACTACACAGGACACACAACCCGCCGTAGCAGGAACAGGAGGGACACCCCGCCGTAGCAGGATTCAAAGCTAAAAATAGCACCATCTTTTTCGTGTTTCTCCGCCCTTTCCAGACACATACACATCCAAACACCCACTGTGTTCACTGCGCGTTCCTAAAAAAGCGCTAAGAAAAGTTCACGGCCCATTAAGCAAAAAAAAAACTGTACGTAGTTCACACGGAGGGAGAAAAGGGAACGTTCGTCACAGCCCACAACTTCCTTTAACAAAGAAACAACACTTTTACAATTCTTTCTCTTTTGTTAACTTGCTGCCCTATTCAGTTGATTTTAAAGCTGTTTCTACACACCCAGAGCAACAGCGAGCATTAGTGAGATCAACATGAAGGCTAGCGTATTCTTCACGATATGGACGCTTGTGTCTCATGCAGTGGCTGAGCGTATGATTAGAACCTCCTCTTTGCTCACGTGTATGGAGGACTCGAAGCTCACAGCGTCGTACTTTGACGTTATTTACTACCCGGACAACTCCACTGTTGTATACGATATCAACGCCGTGACCACGATCTCCGGCTATGTCATGGGCAAAGTGACGCTGATCGTTTATGGGTTGAACGTGCTTGAGGAGAATATCGACCTGTGTGATCTTGGATTTGATGAGCTGTGTCCGCTACAAGAGGGTGCCGGCCGTATCGAGATCTCCTCCACCACGGAGATCTCACATTCGATCACAGACCAGATCCCTGGCGTTGCCTACACTGTGCCAGACCTGGATGCCCGTGTGAGGGTTGTCGCCTACGCGCAGAACGATACCACCACCCCGTTGGCCTGTGTGGAGGCTGTTCTCACCAATGGCAAGACGGTGCAGACCAAGTACGCTGCTTGGCCCATCGCAGCCATCTCTGGTGCCGGCTTGATCATGTCTGGTGTGATCTCGATCATTGGCCACTCCAACACGGCGGCTCACATCGCCTCAAACTCGATTTCGCTCTTTGTCTACTTCCAGAACGTTGCCATCACCTCGATGATGGCTGTGGCCCGTGTGCCACCGATCGCTGCTGCCTGGGCCCAGAACTTCCAATGGTCGATGGGTATCTTCAATGCCCAATTCATGCAAACCGCAATCAAATGGTATGTCCAAGCCACAGGCGGAACCTCCACCGTGGTTGTGGAAAATAAGGACTTGTTGTCCATTTCAGTGCAAAAGAGAGAGTTCATTGACACGGTGGCGTATTACGCTCCAAAGATTGTAAACCACTTTGTCAAGAGAGCAGACTTCAACTTTGACGACAGTCTCAACGATGACACGCTATACACCACTGACGAGCGCAACACTAACGATCTGACCTCGAAGACCTTGGTGCTGAGAGGTATCCAAAGAGTGTCGTACCTCGCCGGCATTGAGATCTCAAACTTCTTCCTAACAGGTATTGTGTTCTTCCTCTTCTTTGTATTTGTTGTGTTGGTGTGTGTCATGACGTTCAAGGCTATCATTGAGCTCTGTATCAGATCAAATGTTATGAAGCAGCACAGATTCCCAGATTTCAGACAACACTGGTCTACAATCATCAAAGGCATTCTGTTCAGATTGGCACTTGTCGCATTCCCGCAGATTTCTCTTTTATGTCTCTGGGAATTCACACAACGTGATTCCTCAGCTGTTGTGGTTGTCGCAGTGTTCTTGCTAGTGATTGAATGTGGATTGCTACTCTACGGCACCACCATGGTGATCATCATTGGTAGAAAATCTACAAAGATGTACAAGACTGCTGCATACCTCTTGTACGGCGATGCAAAGACTTTGAACAGATTTGGATTCCTCTACGTCCCATTCCAATCAGAATACTACTGGTGGTTGGTTCCAATGTTGACATACTTATTCCTCCGTTCGATCTTTGTTGCCCTGATGCAAGAAGCTGGAAAAGCACAGGCAATGTGTATCTTCATCACTGAACTGCTCTACTTTGTTGCACTATGTTGGAAGAGACCATACATGGATAAGAGAACGAATGCGTTCAACATAATTGTCAACTTGTTGAACTTGGTGAATTCTATCATCTTTTTGTTCTTCTCAACCATCTTTGGTCAACCACAGGTTGTTTCATCCGTCTCTGCTGTTGTATTCTTTGTCATCAACGCTGCGTTCGCCTTGTTCTTGTTGATCTTCACCATTGTAACTTGTACATTGGCCGTGATTTACAAGAACCCAGATACAAGATACCAACCAATGAAGGATGACCGTGTGTCATTCATTCCACGTACAACTGCATTGGAAAAAGGTGACAAGCAAGACACTGAACTACTGGCTCTTGGTGAATCTGTGATGAATGGACAAAAACCACAACAATTACAACTTCAAGATACCATCTCTGATGACGAATCTTCATCTTACAAGTATCCAAGAGAGTCCCTCTCTAGATCTCGTGCTGATTCTATGCAGAGTGGTGCCCAAGTTCAACCAACAAGCACGGTTTATGGTACTCAAGGATTGTCGAAGCCTGGTGTTTCCTTCATGACTGATACCTCGTACCACGGAAACTCAAGTCTCTTCAACGATGAATCCACCTCGACATATTCAAATTCAACTAGCAATCCATTTGAAAACCCTTATGCAAAGGCAAGACAACAGAATAACGGGAACAGATTCTAGTCCATGACGAGGACATGATACGAATGCAAAACATACTACTGATTTCTTCACCACTCTCTGCTTTATTTCTTCTTCATCTCTCTATACACTTGTTGCGAATAGTTATTTTTCATTTACTCTGGTTTGACCAATGTGTAGACTACTCGGAACTTATACAGGAGAGGGCTTTTAAAACATGTTGAACCAAGTG
Organism: Williopsis samutprakarnensis; assembly: GCA_030569715.1. Lineage (NCBI taxonomy): Eukaryota > Fungi > Ascomycota > Saccharomycetes > Phaffomycetales > Wickerhamomycetaceae > Williopsis > Williopsis samutprakarnensis. The sequence continues at coordinate 385,861 of JAJMLQ010000126.1, forward strand.
ATTTGATCAAGGAGAGCCTTATCCTGAGCGTACTTGACGATAGGATCACTCAAATCACCTCTCACTGCGAATCCATGAGACACCTTTGAGAAGAGATCAATCTGGTATCTTGCACCAATCTCACTGAGCTTCTTCTCAGTCTCATGTCTCAACTCCACAGTAAAGATGGAATCAATCTCTGATGCTGAGATGATGATTGGTTTGCTAATGGCAGCAACCTCGTCGATGGTGACGAACGAAGGATGTGCAGCAGCACCAGCTGTGGCGTACTTACCTTCAGCCAACTGTTGAATAGCATACTTGGCACCGAAACAGTACCCAACAATACCAACAAAGGAGTAGTTTGCGGACTCTGTGAGTGACTTGAGGAATCCGTCAACGATAGGAGTGGTGATTTCAGGACCATGACGGCTCAACCACTCTGGAATGTCTGTGACAGATGGAACGCAGTCCTCACCTTTCAGGATATCAGGAATCAAGACGTAATAACCAGCTTTGGCAAACTCATCAGCAACCAAAAGCACATTGTTATACCTGTTACCGTAGATATCGGTGATCAAAACGATCACACGCTCACCCTTCTCACCAGTGACATACGTATTCAAGCCAAACATGTCAACATGGGATCCCTTTGGAGTGCCCTCTATGCTTTTGGTGTTAGTAAGTTCATCCATCAACAGGGGTAAAACCAATTGTAACTCACCATGGAAGTTGGAAGTAACACAGCACTGTCCTGGCGCGTTGGAAGCCATTTCGTAATAGTCAATTGATTTCAGAGACAAAGAGGCAAAGTGGAAAAGTGGCAAAGGAGCTCAAATTGTTGCGCTAAAGGCAATCAAAGTAAGACATTAAAAGTAACCAAGCTGCTATAACGGGAGCATCTCGGGATTACTAAAAATTACACGAGTTTATCGGAGATAAAAAAGCATTATCATATGAGTTTCTCTCTATACCACACCGCAAAACTTTGTCTTACCGAAAACACTATGGTGGAAGACGTTGAACCATGTGATTGGCTCACATTCTTCAGTTGCCTCGGACTCTTCTGTCCTCGTGCTGTTTCTGTGGGAAGTTGCCGAGGATTGAACTTTCACAACTTGTCTGGAGTCTTGACGATATTGATTTGGCTGTTGTGACCAGAGATCAACATGGGTTTCCGGAACAGTGTCTTGGTTTGACACAGTGAGCTTTCTCTGTGACGATGGCTTGGTTCTGATTACGCTATAACGGATGCCTCTGCTGTCACCGTCGCTGGACGCCTTCTTATCGGATTTCACCTTTGAAAGTTTTGAACGAACGTAGGTATTTGCATTCTCTTTGATTCCTTTGTCTTTCAACTGCTTTGTACGGCGACGGTCTTCCAATTTCTGTCCAATGATCTCGATTTTGGCATTGTTGACGTCTTCTTTGTCATTATAGTCGAGCTCACTCAAAGATCTCCTCGTCAAGGTGCTCAATGGAGTTTTAACGGTGGATTGTGTCATTACAGTTTTTCTCGGACTATACGTCTCGGAGAGCGCAGCTCTATTCTCCTTGATGATGCTCAAGGGGATGATCAACTCTTCAACGCTGCTGCTGGTGGTGTGAGCTGGCATTTCAGTGTTGGAACTGCTTCCAAGGACTCGCTGCGAGTGCTCAAACAGTGGGAATAAGGACAAGTTGCTCATATCATCTTTTATCTTCAAACAGTAGCCATATCTCTTGATTGTAGGGTTTATATTACAAAACACACCGTGAAGTAAATCAGCAAAGGCGATATCTTCACTCCATGTCTTTGCAAACTGGTCAAAGAACACATCTTGGGACTTATCTCGACCGTACCGGTGTGCTCCAAGTATGGGAGAATCACCATAGCTTTGAACATCGGTGTTATCTAACCCACTCTTGAACATGAACACAACCAGCGGAGTGGAATCTTGGATAGCATGTACAAACATGGGCAAGTGCTCTTTGGCAACAGATATGACATCTTTCATCAGTGATTTAGGATCGAAATCCGCTGGAATAGGCAAGACGAGCATATAGTCCAACAAGACAGAGTGGACTGGGAGTGTAAATGGAGATGAAGTCTCAAGAAACGTGGCATACTCTGATCTTGATTGAGTCTTAGGAACGTTGATGGAATCAGAGGTATTGAACACAAAGTAGGGCACCGTTTGTTCTGGTATTATGATCTCCAAATGCGATGGGAACAGCGTATTCCTGAACTTGAACTTTTTGGAGTACTTTACTAGATCTTTGAACCCTAAACGGTTCAATACCCTCTCCGTGATATGGCTTCTTGGTATAAGGAACACATCATCTGATTCTTGGTATTCTCTGGCCTCATAACCAGCAAGCATACCCATAGATTGCAATTCATCACTTAGTTCTATAGTGAATTGAGAAGCTGGCAATTTGGACTCATCCAGATCTCCGAAATAGTCGTTTGAAATGGCCATGCCTTGAGCAAAATGTACAAGTGTACAGAACAACAGCAACAGTCTCATTGAAGCAAGTTTATGAGAGTTTGAATGGTTTATAATCGAGTGATATTGACGTGAGATGTTGAGGATTCCCTCCCAAAACAATGAGCTCCATTGTTTTGATTTTGATTTTGATTTTGTGGCTAACACAAACCCCTCATGGAACGATACATCATTGGTTAGAGATCTCGATCAACGGCGTACAAACTGTAACAAACAAGCCAGATGTAACCAGGAATAGCTTGCTTAGGCTCAATTTTCCACGATTGAAGCCTTAGCCATTGGATTCCCAACCATCTCGTTGCGATTGCGTCATGCTCTTCCGCGTGGAGTCTTCCGCCTGGAGGCCAAGTACAGTGCCATGTATTGAGCAATTGCTCCTGGTAATTCGCTTCTTGTTCTGTGGAGGTTTGACTTGATGTGGTACTTGTGGTATTCTCGTGGCAGTGTTGGTGTTGATATCGTTGTGAGCTTTCCCATTGTAATCGTGTGTTGATTTCAGCTTGTCGTTGGCATCCACAGGGCTTCACTTTAACATAACGATGCACAGTTAGGTTAGATGGCTATGATGGTGTATTGACAAGCCTCTTGCTAAAGTTCCTTGGTCTGAGAGGTTTGTTGGGGTCCATGATCTCACAGTTCAGCCTAAGATGTGCTTAAACTTGGTGTGGAGCAACTGGACTCTGGACTCTGGGCAATTTCTTCTCCTCTAGTCCCGATAAACCGTGGAAGTTGAACCCGATGTCTGTATTGGGGTTCCAGTAATGTGACTTTATGCTAGTGGAACTAGCGGATGCTGTTGTAGAACCATTAGTGGTTATATACAGACACATTGCTTCCTCTATTTTAGAGCACAGAGCCAACGCTAAGAACACATTTGCGGCACTTATACACTCATCACACATTGACTATGTACATCATTGCCAAATCCACCTTCCATGATGATGCTTCTCATAAATACTGCTGAACAAGATGAACAAAGATGGAACTCGTCCTCATCACCATTTATTCCATACTTAAAGAAGAAAGTATATCGGGTTAACAGGACCTGCTCAAATGAACTATTCAATCTCTAATGCAAAAGGCACTGGAAGCCGCACACGGTACTCAGTAAGTCAACATCCAGCTCGATGTAATGAATCGATATCTGACAATGCTATACAAGAAACCGACAATCAATGCTCATAAGTTAACCTCTTAGTGAAAATTTCCCCTTTGAGCGATGTGGTGATTTTCCAATTTTTTTTCCCGTTTGCCAAAAAGTGAATGTCTTTCCCGAGGGAGTTCTGACTTGGAAGGGGAAAAGGACAGTTTCTTCATAGCCCAATCAAACCAAAGAAGGATGCTTAAGACGTTGTCCAGATCTCCATTGAGATCATTGAACAGTGTCAGCAATACACGTATTGGTTTAACGTCAATTGCCAAGGCATACTCCACGAATGTTGAAGACAAGAGCAGTAGCACCACCACCACCCATTTTGGTTCAAAGACCGTGCTTGCCAGTGAGAAGGAGAAACTCGTTGGTCAAGTGTTCAGTTCAGTTGCTTCCAAGTATGACATCATGAACGATGTCATGAGTATGGGAGTGCACAGACTGTGGAAGGATGAGTTTATCCGTAGACTGGATGCCGGTGCGAGACCTGGTTCTCGTCCTTTGGACTTTATTGACGTTGCTGGAGGTTCAGGTGATATTGCATTTGGGTTGCTCGATCACGCCAAAGCCAAGTTCAACGACACCAAATCCACTATGACCGTGGTGGACATCAACCCAGATATGCTGAGAGAAGGTGAGAAGAGATGCTCTGAGAACCAGTATAAGAATGACCCAAGAATCCAATTCTTGGTGCAAAACGGTGAAGTTCTTGACAAGATTGAAGATAATTCCAAGGACATCTATACCGTGTCGTTTGGTATCAGAAACTTCACCAATATCCAAGCTGGACTGAACACCGCCTACAGAGTATTGAGACCAGGTGGTGTCATTGGAGTGTTGGAGTTCTCCAAAGTTGATAATCCCGTCGTGGACACTTTCTATCAGAATTGGTCTAAATTCCTCCCAATCTTTGGCCAAGCCATTGCCAACGACTATGATTCATACCAGTACTTGGTTGAATCCATCCAGAGGTTCCCAAAGCAAGAGGAATTCAAAGGAATGATTCAAAAGGCGGGCTTTTACGTTCCAGAGCCTGGTTACCAGAATCTCACTTTCGGAATCGCAGCAATTCATATCGGGATAAAATTGTGAAGTTATATCTCCCTGTTTATATCCTGTGTACATAGAACGCTTCTCGTATTGAAATATATGCACTTTCAAAGGGTTTATACTGCTGTTGCCATGTACTACATGGGGCTCTTTGTTGTTTATGTGAGCATTGTAAAGCGGGAAAAGTAAACAACTGGAAATGGCCCAAAGCGGAACATTGCTGGTTGGGGATAATACTTGTGTCAATCTTGCGTTACTGCAGTGAATTTATCCAAAAACAAACATTAGACCTGTATCGTTGTTGCTTGGTTGTGACTTAAGGATGAATTCGTCGAACTGTAGTTCAATTGAGCATGGAGGTATACCAGTCAGTGGGACTTGTTGGAGTTGACAAACGTGGTTGTACGCAGTTTGAGTAAGGTACCGCTACGTTTAAAGCGTTTATCATGTGAACTTCTCCTCCTCCACAGCATCTATCGAGGTGAACGCTTGATTAGGTAATCACGCCTCTGACGCTTGTCCCTTGTAATCCGCACTGCCATCTTTTAACACTTTCATCACAACGACAAGCCCACAATGCACACTAACAACTTCATACGGTGTTACTGACAAGCAGTACTACTGACAAGTTGTGCTCCAGCGAATTGCCACCTCCCATTGCCAATCCTCAAAGTCCCATTGGAGCGAGACTGCCAACGCTAACGCCAAATGACGAAAACGAAACCGATGGAAGACATACCGTTGTTGAAGCGGCTTTGGGTTCCTGCGATTAGATGTGTCCCCTAACGGCCAACGGGCCCAACATTTTCAACAAGGGGGATGGGCTAGCGCGAAAACACAACACACAACACACACATCAATTGGCCCTGAAATTGCTGTTTATCCCAGTTAAAGGAGGCAAATATACATATAGAACAGCACAATGATACCTATAAAGATACTAGAAACACCCACCTAGCGCTCCCCTTCAACGACGACCAACCCTTTGTGCCTTCCCCGTTGCCCTGGTCCCTTGTTTCATTTCTTTTTTCCTTCTGGAGGAGCCAACCGATTTCCAACGCGCGCAACAGCCCAAAAAACTTTGAGCCAACCGTCAACACAAAAATTCGCTGGCATAACCCAAAGCGCAACGAAAAAAACAACGGCAATGGGCACGCGCACATACACACGCACACGCTGCTTTTTTAATACGGTACAAAGCACATTTTTCCCAGTAGAAAATTAACGCGTAAAGCCATAGAATTAGCAAGAACCCAATAATATGCATCCCATCGCCAACAAAAAAAAGGTTGAAGTTGTTGATCAATTTCTCTTTCTTTAGTACACTTTTCCCACCAAGAGGTTTAACTTATATAAAGAGAAGTACGTGGGGGATTTACCAATTGCGTGTTTATATCTGTTTTGATTGACTTTTGTTATCTTTGAGAAGCACAACCGAAGTTACTCCAGTTACCGCCCTTTTTGTTGAGAAGAAACAAGCGTTGAGTGCTGATTTGATATCGAGACTGAAGGAGAATTAGCTTACACACCACACCACACCATTTGCTAATACTCATTTCTGTTTCATTCTAGGCTGTTCGTTATCCGATCCAGCTTTTCTAATTGAACTGAACCATAAGCACTGGAAAGTATTGAAATATCGCTAGCTTCAAGCCGCCACTTGCCGCTACTCCCATTGCTCCATTATTATTATTATATACGTACGCATCAACATTGACGAGCGGTAAGTGTTTTAAGACTCATAAACTGTGTATCTGATCCATACTAACAAGGCCACCTATAGAAGAATTTACAATGACTGGCGCTTTCACTCCAAACCATTCCAACTCCTCTTTGAGACCGCTTACGTTGTCTCACGGTTCCATCGAGTATACCTTGTTGGTACCAACAAATCTGTTGTTTGTTGCCTCTGAGCTCAAAGAACAGTTTCAAAAGCAATTGCCTGAAGTTACGGAGGGATTTGCCGGTGAAGATGAGCCAAGTTCTCCAACAGAGCTATTGGCTGGTTTCTTGGGTTACATTGCGGGACTGATTGACCCAAATGTCTCGGGTCAATTTGACCAGGTTTTAGCCCTCGTGCTCTCCGAGTTCGAGACCTCGTATTTGAACGGTAACGACGTGCACACAGTGGCCTCAAGACTGTTGACATCCGAAGAGTATCCAACTACTTTGGACAAGGCCAAGGTTGTTGTCAAGCACTACTTTGCCGCCAGATTGGCTAGCAACAAGCCATTCAAGAAGTACGACTCAGCATTGTTCAGATCGGTGTTAAACGGCGATGCAAAGTTAGTGGCCATCTTTGGTGGTCAAGGTAATACCGAGGACTACTTTGAAGAGCTCAGAGAGCTTTACAACATCTACGGTGGATTGGTTGCTGATATCATCAAGGCTGCAGCTGATAAGTTGAACGATTTGGTTAGAGCCACCCCAGACACTGAAAAGATTTATACACAAGGTTCAGATCTTCTCACTTGGTTACAGAATCCAGAGAAGACTCCATCCAGCGAATACTTGTTGTCAATTCCAGTGTCTTGTCCTGTGATTTGTGTCATCCAATTGGCTCATTATGCCATCACTGCTAGAGTGCTCGGAATGACTCCAGGTGAGTTGAGAAACTACTTTTCTGGTGCAACTGGTCATTCTCAAGGTTTGACAATTGCTTTGGCGATTGCCGAGGCTGATTCCTGGGAATCGTTTATCGAATCTTTGAAGAAGTCAATTGCCTTTATGTTCTACATTGGTGTCCGTTGTTACCAAGTTTATCCAAACACCGCACTACCACCTTCAATTTTGGAGGATTCTATCGAAAATGGTGAAGGTAACCCATACCCAATGTTGTCGGTGAGAGATTTGACCAAGGAACAGGTTCAAGACTTTGTTGACCAAACCAACGCTCACTTGCCAAAGGAGAAGCACATTGCCATTTCATTGGTGAACGGTGCTAGAAACTTGGTTGTCTCTGGTCCTCCACAGTCTCTTTACGGTTTCAACTTGACTTTGAGAAAGGCCAAGGCACCTGCCGGGTTGGATCAGGCTAGAATCCCTTACTCTGAGAGAAAGCTCAAATTCTCCAACAGATTCTTGCCAATTACTTCCCCTTTCCACTGTCATGTGCTTGCTGATGCGTTCGATCTGGTTGAAGAGGATTTGCTAAGAGAAGGTTTGGAATTCAAACAATCCGACTTGAAGATTCCCGTTTATGACACTTTTGATGGTAGTGATTTGCGTGAGTTTAAGGGTTCTGTTATAAACAGATTGAACTTGCTCATCACTAAGTTGCCAGTCAACTGGGAATTGGCCACCCAATTCGAGGCTACCCATTTGGTGGACTTTGGTCCAGGTGGTGCTTCCGGTCTTGGTGTTTTGACTCACCGTAACAAGGATGGTACAGGTGTTCGTGTCATCATTGCTGGTGTCTTGGATAACTCAATTGATGGTGAGTTTGGTTACAAGCAGGAATTGTTTGACTTGAACGACAATGTTAAGTTTGCTCAAAACTGGTTGCTTGAATACCAACCAAAATTGGTGAAGACTAAAGGTGGTAAGGTTTATGTTGATACCAAGTTCTCCAGACTTCTCGGTAGAGCTCCAATCTTGGTTCCAGGTATGACTCCAACCACTGTTCATCCAGACTTTGTTGCTGCCACTTTGAACGCTGGTTACCACATTGAAATTGCAGGTGGTGGTTACTTTGATCCAAAGACCTTCACCGATGCCTTGGAGAAGGTTTCTGCCCAAGTCCCAGCCGGTACTGGTATCGGTATCAACTTGATCTATGTCAACCCTAGAATGTTGCAATGGGGTATTCCATTGATTGGTGAACTGAGACAAAAGGGGTTCCCAATTCAATCGTTGACCATTGGTGCTGGTGTCCCGTCGTTGGAGGTTGCTACTGAGTACATTGAAACCCTTGGTTTGACCCATTTGGGCTTGAAACCAGGTTCTGTTGAGTCTATCTCTCAGGCAATCGCTATTGCTAAGGCCCATCCAACTTTCCCAATCGTCTTGCAGTGGACTGGTGGTCGTGGTGGTGGTCATCACTCCTTTGAGGACTTCCATGCACCAATCTTGCAAATGTACTCCAAGATTAGAAGATGTCCAAACATCTCTTTGATTGCGGGTTCCGGTTTTGGTTCTGCCGAGGATACTTACCCATACTTGACTGGTGAGTGGTCTGCTAAGTTCAACTACCCACCAATGCCATTCGATGGTGTTTTGACCGGTTCTAGAGTTATGATTGCGAAGGAGGCATTCACTTCTCCAGATGCTAAGAAGGCCATTGCTGCTGCCCCAGGTGTCCCAGACTCTCAATGGGAGCAAACCTATAAGAGACCAACAGGTGGTATCATCACCGTTAGATCTGAGATGGGTGAGCCAATTCACAAACTGGCCACTCGTGGTGTTATGTTGTGGCATGAGATGGACAACACCATCTTCAACTTGCCGAAGAACAAACTCCAAGATGCTTTGGACAAGAAGAAGGACTACATCATCAAGAAGTTGAACGATGACTTCCAAAAGCCATGGTTTGCCACTATTGATGGTAAGGTTTACGATCTCCAAGATTTGACTTATGAGCAGATTGCAAAGAGAATGGTTGAGCTCATGTATGTCAGAGGTTCCAAGAGATGGATTGACGTTTCTTTGAGAAACTGCACGGGTACCTTCTTGCGTCGTGTTGAGGAACGTTTCACCACCAAGGTTACCACCTCTGTCTTGCCATCCTTTACTGCTTTGGAGAATCCAGACGAGGCCATTGAGACCGTCTTTACCGCTTACCCAGATGCAAAGACCCAGTTGATCAACCAACAAGACATTGACTACTTCTTGACACTGTGTACCAACCCAGTGCAGAAACCAGTTCCATTTGTTCCTGTATTGGACTCCAGATTTGAAGTGTTCTTCAAGAAGGATTCGTTGTGGCAATCGGAGGACTTGGAGGCTGTTGTCGATCAAGATGTTCAAAGAACGTGTATCTTGCACGGTCCTGTCGCTGCTCAGTTCACCAACGATGTTGATGAGCCGGTCAAGTCCATCTTGGATGGTATTCACGAGGGTCACATTGCAAAGTTGATCAAGGACCGTTATGGTGGTGATGCTTCCAAGATCCCAGTTGTTGAGTACTTTGGTGGAGAGGAACCCGTTTCCGTGAAGTTTGATGCCGTGGAATCCGGTAACAAGGTTATATACACCGCTTCCGACTCCACTGATCCTGAGGAGTGGTTTAAGTTGTTAGCCGGTCCAAAGCGTTCATGGAGACATGCATTTATCTCAACACACCGTGTTGTTCAAGGCCACAACTTTGTCTCCAACCCAGCCACTCAAGTGTTGGCTCCAGCTAAGGGTGTCGTTGTTGAGATTGTCAACCCAGACGAACCATCAAAGACAGTTTTGACTGTCTCTGAGCCAATTCAGGGCAAGGTTCAGCCAGTGGTGACTTTGAAGGCTTTGGATGCCACCACCATTGAGTTGTCATTGATTGAGCATAGAAACGTTAAGAAGGAGTCCGTTTCTCTTCCACTTCTCTATAAGTTCAACCCTGAGGATGGATTTGCTCCTATCATTGAGATCACGGAGAACCGTAACGATCGTATCAAGGAGTTCTACTGGAAGTTGTGGTTCAATGAGCCATTTGACCTTGACATTGATGTCCACAAGCCAATTCCAGGTGATGAGATCACCATTACTGGTAAGGATATTGCGGAATTCACTCACGCTGTTGGTAACAAGTGCGAGGATTTCGTTTCCAGATCTGGTAGAAAGCAATTGGCACCTATGGACTTTGCCATTGTTGTCGGTTGGCAATCAATCATCAAGGCCATCTTCCCTAAGACTGTTGACGGTGACTTGTTGAGATTAGTTCACCTTTCCAACTCATACAAGATGTACCCAGGTGCTGCTCCATTGGCGAAGGGCGATGTTGTCTCTTCTGTTGCTGAAATCAGATCCGTGATCAACCAGGAGAATGGTAAAGTTGTGGAAGTTGTTGGTGTTGTCTCCAGAAAGGGTGAACCAGTTCTTGAAGTTGCTTCCTCATTCTTTTACAGAGGCGAGTACAATGACTTTGAGAACACTTTCTCCAAGATCACCGAGGCTCCATTCCAACTCCACATCAAGTCAGCAAAGGACATTGCTGTTTTGAAATCTAAGGAGTGGTTTGAATTGGAGAAGGAGGTGGACTTGTTGAACGAGACGTTGACTTTCGAGCTTGAAACTGAATTGACCTACAAGAACAAGACAATCTTCAACTCTGTCAAGTCTAGTGGTAAAGTCTTACTTGAGCTTCCAACCAAGGAAATCATCCAAATTGGCTCTGTTGATTATGAGGCTGGTGAGTCACACGGTAACCCAGTTGTTGATTACTTGACTAGAAACGGTACTACCATCGAACAGAGTGTCAAGTTTGAGAATAGCATTCCAATCACTACTGTTGAAGCTCGTGCTCCAGGTGCCAACGAACCATATGCCGTTGTCTCTGGTGACTACAACCCTATCCACGTTTCTCGTGTCTTCTCCAGATATGCCAACTTGCCAGGTACTATCACCCATGGTATGTACTCGAGTGCTGCTGTGCGTGCCATTGTTGAATCCTGGGCTGCTGATTCTGTTTCTCACAGAGTTCGTGCTTTCTCTGTCAACTTTGTCGGTATGGTTTTGCCAAACGACACATTGACCACACGTTTGGAACACGTTGGTATGATCAACGGTCGTAAGATCATCAAGGTTGAAACTGTGAACGAGAACGGTGACGTTGTTCTGACCGGTGAAGCAGAGATTGACCAGCCAGTGACCACCTTTGTCTTTACAGGTCAAGGTTCTCAAGAGCAAGGTATGGGAATGGACTTGTACGAGAAGTCGGAGGTTGCAAGAAACGTTTGGGACAGAGCTGATGTTCATTTCTTGAACACTTATGGCTTCTCTATCATTGATATCGTGAAGAACAACCCAAGTGAATTGACTATTCACTTTGGTGGTGAGAAGGGTAGAGCCATTAGAGAAAACTACACCAAGATGACATTTGAAACTCTTGTTGATGGCGCCATTGTCTCTGAAAAGATCTTCAAGGATATTGACGAGAAGACTACTTCCTTCACTTTCAAGAACCCAGGTGGTTTAATCTCTGCCACCCAGTTTACACAACCTGCATTGACGTTGATGGAGAAGGCATCCTTCGAGGACTTGAAGGCCAAGGGTTTGATTCCAGCAGATTGCATCTTTGCTGGTCACTCTTTGGGTGAATATGCTTCTTTGGCTTCTCTCGCCGAAGTTATGTCTATTGAGTCCCTTGTTGAGATTGTCTTTTACAGAGGTATGACCATGCAAGTTGCCGTTCCAAGAGATGCTTTGGGAAGATCCAACTATGGTATGATTGCCGTTAACCCATCAAGAATCTCTCCAACCTTCAACCACGAGGCCTTGACCTTTGTTGTTGATGCTGTGGGTAAGAGAACAGAGTGGTTGTGTGAAATTGTCAACTTCAACGTTGAGAACCAGCAATATGTCACTGCTGGTGACTTGCGTGGATTGGATACCTTGACAAACGTTTTGAACTTTATCAAGCTACAAAAAATTGACATTTCCAAACTGAGAGAGTCAATGTCGATCGAAAAGGTTGAGGAGCACTTGAACGAGATTATCGATGAGATTTCCAAAAAATCACTTGCTAAGCCACAACCAATCGAGTTGGAGAGAGGTTTTGCATGTATTCCACTTCGTGGTATCTCGGTTCCATTCCACTCTAGTTACTTGAGAAATGGAGTTAAGCCATTCAAGAAGTTCTTGGAGAAGAACATCTTGAAGGAGAACGTTAAGGCTGACAAGTTGATTGGCAAGTACATTCCAAACTTGACTGCTAAGCCATTTGCTGTCACCAAGGAATACTTTGAGGATGTCTATGCATTAACCAAGTCCGATAAGATCAAGGATGTTCTTGATAACTGGGAGAAGTATCAACAGTAAGACAATTGTCCATTGTTTTAATGGTTAAGAGACGTACTTCCGGGGTTGGTTTGTTAGTGTGGTGTTAACAAGTTTAACCGTACGGTACGACTCGATACTCTCTTGTTGTTTATAAAATATCGCTACTCTGTTTTCTTTTTGCATTGGACGTTTGGGTGTGAACTTGATGCGGTTTCTTTCCTAATTAATTATACATTATGAATCTTGCTTTTCTGTTTTATTTCAGTTTGAGAACGTGTCCTATCCCATGTAGCTCTGCTTCATTCTATGATGTGGAATGCCAGGTCGGTAAAGGCATTTAGCCATGGACCTTCTTCAAACTCCTTGTAACTTGTGAGTGACGGATCTGAGAAGTAGGCCTCTATGGTTGAATAATCGATTTCTTTCTCCACGTACCTGTTCTTATTTGATCTTCTGTTTTTCCTCTTGGACACAACAGGCTGGAAGTCATCGATAGGTGGTGGCTTTGTACTTTGTTCGAGTTGATGAACCACCTTTGACAGCAACGGATAATTGTCGTATAGATCAGATTTGATCATTCTCTCGGTATGGCTGATGACGTTATTTGACAAGAGATACCTTGGATGTTCATTCAATACACAGTTGGTGAGATCCAGTGGTGCATGTGGTAAGAAGTAAAGAGTGAGGTCCAAATCAACTGGTTTATAGCATTCTTCCACGACGTATCCAGCTTGTGCGAAGTAGGCCACATCGAGGGACGTGAACACCGGGTCATAGAGAGATATATCATCCACACTTTTAAGCCTAGCGATGGCGTTGAGAAGAGCGAGCTGATAGAGTGCAGCCTTCTCTTGACACGGAGAGCCAAGTGCAACACATCGTATTCTCTCAAGTTTTACCGTCTCCAGGCACTTTTCAATCTGTTTGAAGAGATCACTTTCAATCATGGTGTTAAAAGCCGTTTCCAGGTTCGTCTCAAATGCTCGTATAGATTCTTGAGATGTGGATGTTGGATCTTGAATTCCGGGCAATTTCCGTCTGTTCCTTGTCTGTACAAATTGCTCCATATTTACTTCAACTTCACCGCTGTTGAACCCTGTATTCTCCCGCAATCTCATCGCCCATTTGCTCATCGCTCATCGGTATTAAAAAGTACTAAGTAGTGTGTGTGCGCAGAGCGAGTATTGTCGATATGGGACATATATACCACGTGACCAATACCCTCTTGTCCGGGTAACACCTTAACGTTCCCCAGTTCCGGTTCCGGTTCACGCACTCCAAGTTATCCTGGTATCTCCGAGAACCCGACGGGGCAAAAATTGTTGCGGCGGGTCATCAAAGGAAGGGAAAAAAATTTCAGATGAGATTGGAAGAGTTTGTATTGGTTGTCTTTTCAGATGAGATATAATTTCAACTGAAGTTTTATCCAATTCTTTCTACCTTGTGTATCGTTATTGATTACCAAAGCATTGTCTTCTTGACCTGAAGTGTGTGTCTGGGTTTATAAGTCAGATATCGAGCTACCAAAGAAGAAGCAAACGTTGAAGAAGAACAAGGTTCGAATCCATCTCATCGGATTGGCTGTATCTCCAGATTTATTCAACTGAACTCACTTACAAGGCCACAATACGAGGAAAGCTATAATCACTGGCTAGGTTTCCTTTATCGTCTTGTATCGTTCTATCGTGTCTCACCCCCCTCATAAAGTTCCTTCATCGTGTCGTGCTTCAACAACAAGTCCAACCCGTTCTCGGAGAACTCCAAGATGCGCAAGTGTAAAGTGTTTGTTGGTAATTCTCATCCTGAACTTGGACAACTGATCTGTGCAAAACTGGGTGTGGAGCCTGCTCCTTGTACTCTAAAGAAGTTCTCTAACGGTGAAACTTCGGTTCAAATTGGTGTCTCTGTTCGTGATGAAGATGTCTATGTCATTCAAAGTGGTTCTGGTGATATAAATGATCACATTATGGAGTTGTTAATCCTCGTCTCCGCTTGTAGAGGTGGATCTGCAAAGAAGATCACAGCTGTGATTCCACAGTTCCCTTACTCCAAGCAATCAAAGATGAAGAAGCATAGAGGTGCTATCACTGCTAGAATGCTGGCAAACTTGCTCATTATGGCTGGTGCTGATCATATCATCTCCATGGACTTGCACGCTTCTCAAATGCAAGGCTTTTTCTCCAAACCTGTTGATAATTTGTATGGAGCACCAAGCCTTGCCAAATGGATCAGAGAGAACGTTGATGACTACAAGAATGCCGTTGTAGTATCGAAGAATCCAGGTGGAACCAAAAGAGTCACTGCTTTGGCTGATTCCTTAAAGATCAACTTTGCAATGATTCATACTGATCGCCGTCGTACTGCCGATGTGTTGGCTCAGAAGAAGAAAGAGGCCAAACAGAGAAGACAAAGTGCTGTTAGAAGACGTTCGAGTAATAAGAGAAGTGATGCACTTGATGACGATGAAGTTGAGAATATCATCTTGTCAAACGGGTTACAGACTGCTCGTATTGTCAAGGGCCATGTTGTCGATGACGATTATATCGCTGAAGCTGTTGTGGAGGAGGATGACGAGTTTGAAGATGGTGAAATTCCACACGACCAAACTTCTTATGCTCTCGGCGGCACTTACGACGCTGATGATTCCGACGCTGATGATGAACCAGCTGCCTTATCACAGGAGAAGCTCATCACGCTTGTTGGCAACGTGAACGAGCGTTCTGTCATCATTCTCGACGATATGATTGATAGACCAGGCTCGTTCATTGCCGCCGCGGAGCACTGTCGTCTCAACTGTGGTGCTAAGAAGGTATACGTTGTTGCCACTCATGGGTTGTTCATTGATGACTGCCTGCAAGAGCTCAACGACTCCCCATACATTGATCAAGTTGTCGTTACCAACACTTATCCTTTAACCGAGGAGAAGAAGAAATGCCCAAAGCTCGTTTCCATTGATATTGCTCCAATTCTTGCGGAATGTATCCGTCGTGATCACTACGGTGAGAGTATCTCGGTCTTGTTTGATTCATTGAGTACTCTTTAGTACCAATGTTGTATTTGTTCTTCATCTATATCGAAACCCTTTGAGAAAAGTACACAAAAGCATCATCACACATATATAAAGGTTGTTTTTCTTCTTATGCATTTATGTATCCATGGCGTAGTATTCGATAGACTGCCGAATAGAGCTCATTTAGGCGCCTGTAATGGGCTAGAGATGTTCACTGCTGTAAACTTCTTCGGTAAGGAGACGATCTTGAACTTACTCTTCATCTTTTGAGTCACGAGATCAAAGTCCAGGTGTTTTGTTAAGCTGATCTTTGGAATACACGAGATGTAGTGCTTGTCATCGAGCTCAACATCCAGCGGATCCTGTGTATGGCACCCTGGAGATAGTTTGAATCTGATGGAATGGTTCTTACCAGCGTCGTCTTCATACAACTCGAAAATGATCTGAGATAGATAGTCCAACTCGGGTAAATCGTTTCTGTTGATACGAAGTTGGATACCGCCGCCGTAGATGATGTTCAACAACGTGTACATATGGCTCTCCTTGGTGAAATAGGCAACCATACCAGGCTTATCGTTTGTGATGATATCGTGCAAATCACCGAGAATCTTTCTAGCCAAGGGAACAGAAGTCAACAACCCAATCTCCAACTTCTCAGCCTGGGTAATACCATACTCCTGTGGACAGATGAAGTCAAACAACACTTGGGAGAGCTTATACAGCTCTCTCAAGTATTTGAAGATTTGATCATCAAAGAGGAAGTGATTGTGAGTCTGAATCTCACTGGATTGGAACAGCTTCAAGTGTTCTGGATACTCATCAATGAGCAAAGTTGACTTGCTTGGCTTATCAATAGAGCTCACAGGTGAAAAGATTCTCTCCAAGAATTCTCTATTATGAAGGGCATCGAATTTCATCGTATCGTACAGTTCTGAGATCTTTGAAGGATCAACTTTCTCCAAGTTGGTGAACTCTTTGAACAACTTGTTCCATCTTTCAACAAAGAGAGATGGATCCTCACCAGAACACCACTCCAGGTTCATGTCATCGAAAGAGTCGTGCTCAACGTGATACTCCATGATCTTTTGGTGATAGTTCATCAACTCCACAACTCTTTTGATAACGTAATAGGGCTCAGGCATCTTTGGAGGCCAAGTAAACTGTGGTGGTGCTTCTTTACCTTCTCTAAGCAATGGCTTAAGCCTCTTTTTCACCTTATCCATCAGATCCTTTGCTGCGTTACTGTCATCTAACAAGTCCTTTCTGATCTGAATCAACCCTTCAGGAACCGGTCCATCCAACAACGACTGGGCCCAGAAGTTGGCAGACGTCAACACTCTTCTCTCAGACGATGAAAATATTTGAATATCATTCAATATATCCTTGTTTAACAGTTCCATGTCCTGTCTCATCTGTTCACCAAGATCTGACGCCTGATAACGTGCCGAATGAGTCGCTTCACCACCCCATTTCAAGATGAATTGAACCTTTTCCACCTCATTCTCACCATCCAAGACAGGTTTCAGTTGAATCTTAGTACCAGGGAAGTTTAACTTCTTTGCCAGTGTGTTTGCCAACAGTTCAAGCTTAGCTGGATCTTCCAATTTTTGCTCTTGAGCAATTCTGATAGCCTTGAGAACAATCTCAAGGTCAGAAACCTCTCTGATGATAACCTCTTCCTTATACCCTTTCAACAAGGAGATGAATATCGGTGATCTGAAAGAATACTTAAACTTCTGCTTTGGAGTTCTATCAGCATGACGAACCACGGTGACGATACCCTTGAGAATCCACTTCTGCTGTTTCTCCTCTGCTGGGGCTTCATGGGTAACCAGCTTATGGACGTCTCTAATCTTCTTCGCCTGGAAGAACATATCTCTCAGTATCTTTGCACAACTGTCGTAGTATTCAGTGTTATCCTTGACGAATGAGAATCCATTCACATCAATGACATAGCTCTTACCACCAACTCTCAACAGATCAAATCCACAGATTGTCTGTGCAAAGGCGTTGGACACGTGCTTTGCCATGGTCTTCTCCTCCTCACTGAGCTCAGTGATATACCTAATTTCCTTACCATGGGTGTTTCTTCTAACGATACCATCAACAACAGGGGATTTTCTCGTTTCAGCATGGCAAAACTCAGGGCCAACGGTATAAGCCTTTACATCTTCAAAGTTATTCGTATCCATAAACTTCTCATAGATATAGGAGCCTTGGGTTCTTGGAGTAGAGAGCTTTGGATCAAATTCTGATGATTTATTACCAACTTTTCTAAAGAGACGACGACCTCCACCCCCAGACTTCTTTGCATAGTAGATGTAAACGTTATGATCTTCTCCATCCACTGGTTTCTCAACAAATGGCTTGGAGAGCCTCTTGCCATCAACTTCGATGGTGTCTTCATCAACCATCTTCCATTCAGGCTCAGGTGTATATTGAACATCAACACCTTTCTGTTTCAAGGCCTCTTTCAACTCATCATCAACTCTTGGACCACCGTCTCGAGATATAACGAGTCTCTCAGGGGTTGGAACACCGGCACTGTTGAGCAGGGCAAGACAAAGTCTTCTATCCCAGAGAGCCTTCTGCATCACCAGGTCATTGATGATGTAGGGCTTACGTAACTTGACGTAGTTGATTGCCTTATCAAGAGGAAATCCCTTTGAGAAGAAACTGATTAAAAAGTCACAAGTTGGCCAATTTTCCACGGATTCGTCCAATATCACCTTATCGCCAAAGATAACTGTTTCGAATTCACCATTCTCAATGAGCCGATTGAGGATTTGACGACAAGGCTTGGACAGAACTTTGGCATCCATAGCGCACACACCAATCTTACCAATCTTTGGCAATTGAAGCTTAGTCAATGAGTTAGAGGACTTCCGCACGGGAGAAACGGTGCCGCTCTTGTCTGAAATGGCAGCTGGAGGCAAATGCATCTGTGAATTGTTCTCACTGGACGAAGTCTTTGGAGAAAACCCCTCGAGAATTGGAGCAATCGATGCCATGGCCTTGTCGGAGTCATTGGACAATACCAACGGGGACACTGGGACTTTCTTTATATCAATCGGATCAGCCATTGTTGATGAAAGAGAGCTCAGTGAGGATTGGAGGTGTTTTTTATTTGTATTTGGTTTCCTTGTTGGTCTTTTAACGGGTTATAATGGATAAATACTTCCGAGATAAAGTGGAAGCGAAGAAAACAGTAACTGCCCCATAAAAATAGATGATCGGTATTAAAAAAAAACCAGACAGCCATCGATATGTTGCACGTGTCAAATGTTGTGGGTGTTTGGATGTTGTGGGTGTTTGGATGTTTAGTGTACGGATGTGGGGAGTGTCCATACCGATGATAATTTTTCCAAAGCTCATCGCACCTAGATGACTTTTCCATTCTTTTGTCTCGTTCATCTTCGTGTTCTTCACTGTTGTTCACACCTCTCATAGCGTTTTGAAACCGTTCAGCTCCACCAGAGATCAAACATGCAAAGTGATAAAAGAAGGAAACTGGAATCTTCAAAGAACTTGGTGAAACCTCGGATCTTTTCTCCCTTTAGAACCATTGGTCAAACAACAACTGATTTGCCATTTGCAGTGGGGACTCTTGGTTCAACTTTCTACATTGCAACTTCTGTTGGCCGTGCTTTCCAGATCTATGATGCAAACACCCTACATCTGCTGTTTGTCACCAAGGGTGAATTACCATCTGTAATTACTGCCTTGACTGCTCATTACCATTACCTATACGCTGCATATGGCAATACCATTGGTGTTTTCAGAAGAGGTCAACTGGAACATTCCATTGACGTTGCTGAACCAATCAAGCGACTTCTCGTGTTTGGTGAATATCTCGTTGGGGCCTCAGATCAGACGATTTACGTCTTTAAGAAGAAACAAGGTTCAAAGTATGCCACTGAACTATACACCACCATCTCAATCGGCTCTGAGATCACAGGATTAGTCCATCCGCCTACGTATTTGAACAAGATTGTTGTTCTGACATCAACAGGGCTTCAGATCATCAACGTCCACTCCGCTAAGCTGATCTACATGGCTGAATTACCTCACACGTTGACAACGGTGGAGTGTGCTCCAGCATTGGACATCGTTGCTATTGGTACCACGACTGGCGAGATCGTCCTATATAACCTGAAGAAGGGCAAGATCCTACGTACAATCAACACCACACACAGTGTGACGAGCTTGTCATTCAGAACAGACGGTTCAGCACACCTTGTTGCCGGCCATGCGAATGGTGAATTGAGCTTTTATGACTTGAATAGAAAATCTCGTATTCACATCATGAATGCCCATAGGGAGAGCCACGGTGGTGTTTCCAAGGCCCAATTCCTCAATGGACAACCCATTATTGTCACCAACGGTGGTGACAACCAACTGAAGGAGTTTGTCTTTGATCCATCTCTTTCTTCCAACGATGCCGTTGTTTCTCCTCCAAGACATCTCAGATCAAGAGGTGGGCATGCTGCTCCAGTGACAACTTTCCAATTCGCAGATGATGCTGGTCACTACATCATCTCTGGATCAGCAGACCGTACTGTGTGGAAGTTCTCCCTGAGAAAAGATGCCCAGTCACAGGAAATGTCTCAAAGACCTCAGAAGAGAACCGATGGTAAGAGAGAAGGTGGCTCTAAGGAGAAGTTCCCACAGACCATATCGTTGGCAATTGAGAACAACAGGGTTGGCGAATGGGAGAACGTAGTATCGGCTCATCAAGGTGAAGTTGTTGCTCGTACGTGGAATTCTCAGAATAGTAGAGTTGGAAGACATAAGCTGAACACGATCGACGAAGGTACAGTGAAGGCTGTTGCGATATCACCATGTGGTAACTTTGCACTTGTTGGATCTACAAACGGTGGCATTGGGGTGTATAACCTTCAGAGTGGGTTACTGAGAAAGAAATACCAATTGCATAAGAAAGCCGTCACAGGATTGGCCCTAGATGGAATGAATAGAAAGATGGTTTCCTGTGGTTTGGATGGCATTGTTGGCTTTTACAACTTCTCAGAGTCCAAATATCTCGGTAAATTGGACCTGGGATCACCAATCACCACGATGGTTTATCACAGGACCTCTGACCTCTTTGCAATGGCATTGGATGACCTATCGGTCGTTGTCGTTGATTCTGTCACCCAGAAAGTTGTGAGAGTATTCTGGGGCCATTCGAATAGAATCACCTCGCTGGACTTTTCACCTGATGGACGTTGGATTGTTTCGTCAGCTTTAGACTCCACCATCCGTACATGGGACATTCCAACAGGGTCGTGTATTGATGGAATGAGACTGCCGAACGTTACAACAAATGTCAGATTCTCTCCATTGGGTGATTTCCTTGCAACGACACATGTCTCCAAAGTTGGCATCAGTCTATGGACCAATCGTGCGCAGTTTAGACCTGTGTCGACGAGAAACATCGAAGAGGATGAATTTATCGATGTAACACTGTGTACAGCAACCACTGCTGCTTCCACGCTGTTAGACGGTGCCTTTGACGACGGTGAAGATAAGGAGAAATATAGCAGCCATTATGAGTCCATCGATCAGATCAACGAGGATCTCTTAACACTTTCTCTTGGCCCAAGGTCCAAGTTCACCACCCTGTTAAACTTGGACACCATCAAGCTTCGTAACAAGCCAAAGGAAGCACCAAAGAAGCCAAAGTCTGCGCCATTTTTTCTTCAACTCTCAGGATCTGCTGTTGGTGACGATGCATCCGGTAGAGAGGGAAAATCTGCTCATATCGGTGACAATGTCGATGATGAATCTTCTGAGTCACACCTACAAGAGTTGAAGCCTGTAAACGGAAGATTTGAGAGTGAATTCACAAGATTATTGAGAGAGTGCTCGGGTACCAAGGACTACACCCAATTCCTCAAGTTCTTTGCTCAGGCATCACCAGCGGTCACAGATCTGGAGATTAAATCCATCAACACGGTCAATTTGACGGAGATGACCTACTTCATCGAGGCTTTGACCCAAGGATACAAGTCCAATGTCGATATTGACCTCATCGAGGCATGGATGTCAATGCTGATGAAGAACCATGGTGATGTGCTCCATTCAGTGGAAGATGAAGCGTGTTCATTGGCATTAGACAGCTGGTACGATGCTCATAAGGGAAAGACTGAAAGACTCGATGGGCTTGTCAAGTATTGTTCCGGTGTTATCAACCTCCTAACAACCGTATAAAAGGAAAAAAAAGAAGATCCTCCATGTATAACTTCAAGACACTACCAAATCCTTGCCATCATCGTAGTCAGCCATTGATATGATATTCAGCTTGTTGTTCTTTGTGGGTTTCTTGCAACCGAAATGTCTAACGTGTTGTTCTCCAGCATCCCAAAGTAGCACACTTCCTCCTATTCGTCTCCCACATATCTCGCACACTGTGCTTTGATCGACGTTGACCTTCTGATTCTCCTTTTGCATCAAATCTAAAGCAGTGGAGACTCTTTCCACATCTAAGAGATTCTTCTCTAACTGCACCATACGTTTTTGCCCTTGTTGTATACGAATAGATTTTGTAAGGTAATTCTCCAGGTCATGTACTTTGAAATTGGGCATCAGGTCAAGCACAGAAGATATTGGTGTTGGTGTTGTGGTGGACGATAACAGACGCAGGATGGAACCTTTGTCATTATTACGTTGAAACAAGGATAACAGTTTTAAGAACAAGTCTTGTGTGTTGTGTTCTCTGATGTATTGTATTGCCAAAGCTGGTTCCTTAAGCGTGTTCACCTGGATATCGAACACTTGTTCATGTAATCCCATTCTTGACAAGATAAATGACTTCAAAAGAATCAACGAAGGCGAGTCAGACGATGGGAATTTGCTCAAGACACTTCTTTTATCGTAATTCCCCGTTTGGAGAAACTTGTACATCTTCTTGTATACAATATCCTCTGGATCTGGTTGTAATTTCTCAAGATATAACAGGGCCAATTTCGTATGGAAAATTGTAGCCTTCTCGTGGAGCTCATACACAATATACTCAAGAAACATTCGTTCCAGGGTCTCGTGCTTCTCGAGATATTTCATCACGGTATACCTGTCAAATTCATCCGAATATGGCGAATTTATGAAAACTTGGATACCGTACCCTTCTTCCTTATCAATAGCAGATGAAGCGTATTTCAGTATCAAGTCCAGGTTGTCATTCCTGAGCCTCTGTAAGTATTTCACCACCTGGTCAGTCGATAGATCACTAAGCATATGTAGAGCCTCTTCATGAAGGCCTCGTTTGAAGTAAAAATCGATGAGCTCATCTACGGCATGCGCCTTCTTCAATGTCGTGACAACAAGTTGAGGATCGCAGTGGTTATCAACTCGAATAAGCGATCCAATGAGACCAGGGTTTATAAGTGTGTAGCATTTGAACAGTGTTGTATCGACAGCTACCTGGATTTCGTCGATGGAATGGTCAGAGTCTGTGAAGAGGTCCAACGTAAGTGAGCCATCTTTATATGGGAGTTTATTCTCTGGTGCATTAATCAGTTTGGTGATCTTCCTTCTGCAGTCAGAAAGGAAATATGTCAGTAACTGTATCGATTTTGTATCGAGCTCATCCTCTTGTGATATGGATATATCCCCTTGAGAAATGTAGCGAGGGTAAAGTTGAATAACTTCCAAAGGACATGCACAGAATTCGATGAATTTGTCCATTGCTAAGGAGACGTTCCCCCCTTTGAAAAGATTAGTGGCTAGTCGGACTTGCAACCGCCTCAACTTCAGATGTTTCTCTTGATAGTTCATCTGATTTATAAGGTCAATGGCACTTTGGAGATCTGATATTGAATCGATGATCTCTTTGTTTGGTTTCAGTGCAAATTTGGAAATTAACGTCTTCGAGACAGTAACAATCTCTCTGTCATGTATAGCGACAAGCAAGAGCTTATCTACCTTCTGTGTGAACCATTGCTTGTTCGCTTGAATATCATAGCCGTGTATATGATTACCAGTCTTTGCAATGACGAAAGGTTCCACAATTGCTTGAGCATCACCAGCAAATGTCAATTTCTTGGACCCTAGTTTCTTCGAGTAGAGTAGCTTTGACGATCCCCTCGACAGTATAACACCTTGAGATGACTCCAAGATAGAAACATTCTTTGTCAGGATTGAAAACCCTGAAGATGGAACATCCAGCTTAGTGGTACCCCCACTATCATCATCAACGTAGTAAAAGCTTGTATTTGAGGCTGCAATTACACCATCGGCAACAAACTTAACAGCCATCAGCTTCTCTGGGAATTTGTGCTGTGCTGACATCTCCAAATGATCGCAATACGTGTAAACAATCAACGAGTACTTTGTAGCTATCACCAACGCTGGTTTCTTACCACGCCTAACGTCAAGCGTCACAATGTCTTTAAAGGGAAGCCTTTCCAACTCATCCAGGGTTTCATCATACACAACGGCTTCACCACCAGCCAACACGACGTAACTTGAAGAGATGTGACTGATATTCTCTATAGGCGCTTTCGATACCGGAATTGATGTTTGTAATTGTAATGTATCGTTGTACTGTACAATACGACCATTTGACGTTCCAACCAATGTGAACTTGTCAGTATGAAACACAGAGCTCGGCCATTCTTCCAATGAAGCCTGTGCTATCTGTGTTATGAGCGATTGTTTCATATTGATCGAAGAGGCTGCTGTTGTTCTTAGCTATTTATGCCGTGGTTGTCCATTGAAGTTGCGATAAGGTGAAGAAATTAAAATTTCCTTTCCTTTATGATACACACATCAACGACAAAGAACGCACAGGACGGCGGGAAACAATGGAATCAACATATGAAACGCTACAACCCCTGTTGAATCAACCTAACAAGGCCACACACCAACTTCAACAGATACGGCGTGCGGACATTGTGATTGCGTCTCAAAGGAAGTCGCTTATCAAGGCTCAAGCAAACGTGGAAGCGTTGACATCACAGTATTCGAAGATGTTGAGTGTAGTTCGAAGTAAGAAGGGAACAGTGGATATACAACACGCAGCCGAGATGATAGACCAGGAGTTGAGAGTCTTAGAGACTACACAGAGAATCATACAGGAGAATAAAAAGCTATGAAGATTAGTATTAGAATGGTTTTGTATGACGGAGAGAGAATATTAGGAATGATGAGTGCTTATAAATAGTGAATGTTTGTAGGTGATGGTGGCGTAGTAGGTTATGGACATGGCTTTATCCCAGGCCCATTGCAGCCTTTTCCCACTTTTTGTTTGCAATCCAACCCGAGTTTATCACTTTCAAGGCATCTTTCAAGTTCATTGGCTTCTTCAACGTTTTATTACGTTCCACCAGGGCACTATAAACCACAGGATAGTTTTCCTTTGAGAGCTTCAACGAGTTATCAAGACAACGTTGTCTTGCCTGTAGTTTCTGCTCCCTTGTACCGTTAGTCCATGCTGCTCTTCTCTTCTCCCAAACTTCAGGACCTTTAATAAATGGAGTTTCATCTTGACGAAGTGCATCCGCTTCCTTCACAGCGTCGAATTCTGACCATGAAACGAGGTTTGTTTCAGATTCTTCTCTTTCCATCGCAGTTGTGGTCATGGTGTTACTTGTTGTATCGTCAGCCAAGCTCTGTGGTGAATTTTGTTCCAATACCGATGGATCTAGTGAACTGCTCGAAGTTACCATGAACAATTCATTAACAACTTCGTCGCTACTGAGGGCGTCTTCTGCAAATTGTCTCAACTTATGACTCACAAGACTTAGGCTCAACGATGCTCTTAGGAAAAGGGTCTTTACAGATTTAATAAACCCGCTTTTCGACTGTGACTGTTGTTGTTGTGAATCCTGTTCAGCCTGTTCACCTTGTTCAGCCTGTTCTCTTGATACGTTCTGGGACTTCTGAGACCTCACGCTTTGCTTTGTAGCTGGTCTGCTGAGGGACGGTTTCGACATTTAACCTATCGTTGTAATGAGTAACTATGAGCTAGAATGCATCAAAAGTTAAGAACTCAAAGAGAGAAGTAGGGAGAGGCGAATAGAGTGTGATGGATGGTGATGTTCTCTGTCTGTCTGTAGATGTCTCTCACCGTTAGGCAGAAACAAAGACAAGAAATATACAAACAATAACTAAGATAACTGCCACGAGTATCGTTCTGTCCTTTCAACCCACCTCGTCGATGTCGATTTCCCAGAAACTCCTTGAATATCCTACTGATATTTCACTTATGGTTGGAAAAGATCCGAATTAATAAAATCCCCCCATCGATATACCCGTTCGTAATTTCTTTGCCTACTTGCTTGCCTGCTTTGCCTGTTTACCTGTCTGCTTTGCCTGCCTGCCTGCCTGCCTGCCTCTCCCACATCGTAAATAATTTTCGCCTGCTTGCGCAGCCCACGTAAACAGCCAAAAGAACCTGCCTGCCTAATCAAACACCCAAAGTTTTCACCCACAGCTCGCCCCGCCGCCTAGCGGAGTTTACTGATCGTTCCAGTAACTCGCCTTGTGTCTCCAAAAGAATTTCCCTTGGAAGGAAGAGACGCAACGTCGCAGCCTTCCAAGGTCCGCCAGGCAGGGGTGGTGCTTTCGTGATTTCATTTTCCCAATGCCCGGTGGGTGTTTCCGCCTGGGCTTCCGGCGGCGGGCGGGGGAAGACAGGCAGGAACATGACACCATCGCTAGGCTCAAATGACATCTGTTAGTTTTACAGTTCGCTACAGTTGATGTGATTTATACAGTTGATGTTGTTTCTACTGATGAAGGCAATGTGAAGTTATGAGGGAAAAGGAGAAATGAGGAGAAAATAAGAACACACAGTACAATTTATTGGATTATATAGATGATAGAGAAGAAGAACACTCCACTTGTAGAATGAAAAGCTGAGCATCATTACTGTCCCTTCACTCTTTTCCATGCTGTCTTGTCAATCTTCCAAGCTTCTCCCTTAACGGATCGAGATTGTTCCACAATCTCATCCAGTCTTCTCTTTTTGATTCCAACGTCATTCGCATCGTCAACGGAACTTCCCTTCTCACCGTACCGTACTCCGTAGATGGCTAGACTCATACCGTCGTGACCTTTCCATGAACGTGAGTTAACACCGTTACGGTACACACCTGTGTACTTGACAAGAGGTGGTAGGACGATGAGATCAACGTGGATATCACCACCTATGATATTGACAAATTGACGAAAGTTCGGGACACTCTGAACAATGTTACTCTTATTCTTCAAGTTTCCCGGTGTTTGCTTCTTCATTTTGATGTCCTCTTGCTCCAACTCTTCATCAACAGCTGGTAAGAACCCATTGTGCTTCAACATCATCAAAATGTCAGAATCATCGGTATAAATATCCGTGCCCCAAATCGCACGATGTTGATAGTTCTTGTTGTTTTTCAAATCACCAATTAGCCACGATGGGATACGCACGGTAATGATACTATTCACATATTCTCTCAACTCAGGAATCAACGGAACGATGTCGTTGTTAGAAAACTCGACATCTTTAAAGATGTTCAATTGTCTATACGATTCCCTTCTCGGGAAAGGTGTATATATCAGAGAACCAAGGTGAATTCGAGGGAATTTTGAAGCATAAGTCAAGACATCAGAATTATCAACGATGATATCCTTCTTAACGCTTGGTCTCGGAGCCTCGACTTTCTTTGAAACGGAAGATACAGTAGAAATGACAGGAGTAGATTCCTTCTTATTTGTGGGTTCCTTCTTCTTTACACCTTCATCCTTAACATTTGGTTTGGTTGGTTTCACAGCGTTTAATCTTTTAATGATGCTATAGCAGAGATATGTCTTATAATTTGGATTCTTATGCTTCTCAATACGCGCTCTCCTCTCGTGTTGTAAGATATCGTGTTTTTCTTCATCTGTGAAGTCATCGATACCATACTTCTTCTCGTAGTATTTGATGATTTCCTCATCACTTTCGCTATCAATATCAGGCTTTGTAATCTCCTCTTTTAAGGGTAGAGTGCGAGGACTTGTCTTCTGTGTTGCAAAAGTGAATTGGATAGGTGGAGTCAGTTTGTTAGTACTGATAGGTAGAGATTGTTGCTGTTGCTGTTGCTGTTGCTGTTGCTGTTGTTGTTGTTGTTGTTGTTGCTGTTGTTGAACTTGAGTCTCAACAGGCGTAAACGCTTGAGTTTGAGGTCCGGTTGGTTGTGGAATAGAACTATCAACATTATTCAACAATTTGGGAATCTTAACCTGTGATCCAGGCATTTGTGTGATGTTATTCAAGAATGAAATAGGTGGTAGTCTTATCCCTGTGCCTTGACTCACTCCAGAAGCATCAGAAGATGGATTGGATTTCTCAGGCCCATCCATAAGAAACGAGAGATTTCCTCGAGGATTTCTTGTGATGTTACTATCGTTATTTGACATCAATTTCCTTTTATTTCTCGTAAATATTGGACCTTATTTCTTTAAAGTGGTTGGAATTGTGTGTTTTGTTTACCTCCGGCCCCTGAGAAATTTGTTAGTTCGGGGCCAACCATAAACATCGACAACAGAGAGAATACGTGGAATAGAGACGGTTAAACCTATGATAGACACTCATCGTTATCATTAAAGGATTACACAATGCTTAGTACAGGGCAATTCATCTCGATAACAAGAGAGAGCTTATTCTTGCAACCACCAGCACCATCGCTTACTTCTCCTTGTGAAACACAAGAGGCTATCGTATTAAGAATGGTGGAGATTATGGATTCTATCGGCGAGGAAACCACCCCATATTCTTCATTTATCAAATTATCACAGTTGGCAAAGTTCTGTATTGTAAGTTACGACTTGGAATCCGAAACAGTGGAATTAGACGATCTGTTTGTCCTGTGGGAGATTCATCTGACGTCTTTGCTATTTGCACAAGAACTTTCCTTAGCTCAACAGGAGGCAAAGAGACTATCAGCAGCATTTGACACTCTTTCAAAGTCCCATAGTGCGGATCAAAGTGGAAAGAACTTGGTATTTCCGGAGCAAGTGCCCTTTAGTTTGAAACTGTTGTTGATAAGACTTCGAGCAGTAGGTCCTTCAATCAATGTGCTTAACGACAGTTATCTTTTACTATGGGAAGTTCGACAGGAATTTGTAAAGTCGACTGACCTTGATCATAGAGAGTTTTTAAAGAAGCAAATTACAGCGTTGAGTTATGGAGTCGGTGCTGCGCTAATAGCTAAACGGGAATATGCCACTTTCCTAACAATGGTGGAAGGGATTGAGCATAACGCAAGGATGAAGTTATTAGCCACTCTTATAAGTCTGATGAAAGGAGACTGGGATCTTGCTGAAGAATACTTTAATCAAATTCTTGATCATTTAGAGCAATTCTCTGAGGAAATATCAACAGTGATAAAGACAACAAATCCTGTTCTTGATTTAAACAAACCAGACACTGGTATAGACAATGAGATTAAGATTGAGAAACTAGACGATCTCTTAGAATGGGTAAAGGATCAAATGATTACTGGTAGAATTCTGTGTTCTCTATGTGCCTTGTTTGAACTACAATTGAGACAAGTTAATGGGAAAGATTCGTTTGGTTCGCAAACAAAAGGTGATATCAACACTGTTATGGGTAACTTGTTCAATATATGGACTTCAAAGACTAGTAAATTATATACTTTTGAATAATACTTGGTCATAATTGATAATTTCCACCATAGCTTTCACATGGGGTAAATGAACGGCCCTTGCATATGACACATATCTTGTTGCCCTAATGATGTCACATGATTACAAAGTAGGGCTTCCATGAAATTTGGTTGTCACATCTTGATGATACGCGCCACAGAATGCACCGCTGTTTGGAAAATCAATGTACATTCAATTCAGAACACCTGGACACCAAGAAAATTTCCAGTAGTATCACTGAAAAATTTCATAAACTCTTCAACTTCTTCAAGTTCCATACAATTGTAAGAACTAATACCCTATATACTCATCAAAGATGTCTTCTAACAGATCTGCCTTGAAGGACGTTGTCACCCGTGAATACACCATCAACTTGCACAAGAGACTCCACGGTGTCTCTTTCAAGAAGAGAGCTCCAACTGCTGTCAAGGAGATCAAGAAGTTTGCCTTCAAGCAACTCGGTACCTCCGATGTTAGACTCGACCCAAAATTGAACCAAGAGATCTGGAAGAGAGGTATCAAGGGTGTTCCATACAGACTCCGTGTTAGAATCTCCAGAAGAAGAAACGAGGAGGAGGATGCCACTGAGAAGTTGTTCTCTTACGTTGAGCCAGTCCAAGTTGCCTCCGTCAAGGGTTTGAACACCGTTGTCGTTGAGGAGGAAGAGGAGGCTTAAGCTCTTTTTTGATTACGATGAAACTAAACATTACGATATTTTTAATTTGCAATGGTTTTTTGAATCAGTGGATTGTAGTGTAGACAGTGCTCTTCCACGGAGTAATTGGTTTTTTCCAACTATTCAAACATCAAAGTTTGACTAGGAGGAATCCAATTCTACTCTGTGTTGTTGTAACTTTACAGTTTTGAAGGCTTAAGAAAAACACCAAAGTAAAACTAAGGTGAAAACTACTTGTAATCTTGGATGAGTTAAGAATGTATACATTATAGAGCCATCTCAAACTAAACTGAGCACATGTTAGACACATTTGTCCTAAGAACAGAATCCGACATTTGAAACAAACTTCGTATACAACCAGTTAAAAATCAGTGTAACTATGACATAATGAACCGTTCATCACAAAAAGGTTAGACATAACATCCACCTGGACTTTTGTTCATATGGTTCAAGTAAAAAAAGAAAGTTTTCATCCTTAAGAGAACTGAAGTATACGATGAATTGATGGATTCGAATTGATACTTACATATTCTCAAGCTCTCTTTCCAATGATTTTTTTACAATGGTTAAAGGAGGAAAGAAAATAACTATGGTTTTGAAATTTTTCTTTTTTAGCAGCTTCAAGAGCCCGTGAAAACTTCTAACCGCGAAAACTTAGCCTGCGGTTTAGGGCTAAAACAGATTCTCAAAAAAAGTGCCATTTTGTGGTGAACTGTTCCATTTTGTTCCCTGGCGGCTATTTTTTGACGGGAACAAAATGGCATAAAATTGAAATTTGGATATGGAGGTACCATCACCAGCATAAATACAACACAATCAAGCCTACCAAGTCCGCCTCATAGCCCGATTTCAAGCAGTTTATATACTTCAATATCCATTGGTCTTGTGCCTAACGTTAGTATCGTTCTACAGCATCAAAGTCCTTAGTATATGACTACTATTTGCCATGAAGAGCAAACACCCATCCCAATGAGAGAGGCGAAAGCTCTTCTCGCACCTGGATACAAGACTCCATGTCTTTGTCCACAGAGATGTCAACGGTGCCAGAAACATACTGATCAAATGTCTGGCTTCCTCCATCTACTCACATCAAACACAAGGAGTGCATCCATGCTCCTCTAAAAAGAATCTCTGCCCTTTTGTTCCCTGGGGCACGGAATGGTATATCTTCATGAACGGCTCTTTCTACAATGTCAAAAGCCTAAAGCGTTGATTAATGATGGGCGGATGGTCATATTCTGATCTCTCTTGGAACTCTGTACTGGATCTCGATGACTTGGCCAAAGCCTTCATCCCAAGGCCTCTTTAGTATGAAATGGTCGTCAAAGAAGTCAATGAGCTGTGCAAGATGTTTACAGTCCATCAATTCTTTGTACAGTGATTTTGAGATTTGACCTTCGAGCATACATGCCAGATGATGCTGTGTGAGTCTATAAGGTAGTCCAAATGCAGTGGCGTACTCTACAAATCTCTCAACACATCCCCATGGCGCCTTGCTATAACCAGCAAAGAGTGCTGGATTGGCCAAGATACCACGAACAGCCATAACACCATCACATCCAGTTATCTTTGTAATCTTGTTGCAGTCTTCAAGTGAGAAGCAGTCACCATTTGCAACAACAGGAATATTCACTGATTGTTTAACCAATTTGATTGCGTCGTAATTAGCCGGCTGTGAAGATCTAGTAGATTTGGTACGCCCATGAACAGTTATGAAATCAACTCCAGCAGCTTCAAGTTTCTTGACAAATGCAATAGTCTCTTCAATATTTGGATGGATTCTGATCTTTGTTTCAAGGGTCACTTTTGAACCGAATTTATCCTTGACAGCTTTCACCATAGTGGCAACGAGTTCTGGCTCGGACATTAGAGCAGCACCAATACCTTCTCTCACTTGTTCCTTAATGGGACAACCACAGTTGATGCCGATAGCATCAACGTATGGATGGATCATCTCAACAAACCGTAGAAGGTCAGTAACGTTATTTGTACCAACTTGAACAATGAGTGGGGCGTCAAAGTTGTTCGTCGTGAAATCACTGAGTCTGGCTATTCCGTTCCGTACAAATTCACGAGCCAGGATCATCGGAGAGTAGACTAAATCACAATTGTAATGACGCACGAGTGCTCTGAATGGTAGCTTCGAGTAACGAACCATGGGACCAGCAATATGTGCTGGTCTTCCTTCAGCTTTGCATCTCTGAAATATTCTTAGTGGGTTATTCTCTGGGTCTCTTGGTGTTAGTTGGGTCATCTTAATATTTGGTTTTGATCTAAAAATCATATAACATCAAATGGAACAGGACGAAGAAAAAACAAAGGGGGTTGGGGTTCCTTTTATTTGACAAATGTGTCAAAAAATCACGATATAATTGGTTATCCAGATAAGGAAGCTTGAAGATTCGTTGGACAGAAAGATTCGTAAACTCATGAACTCGAAATTTTTCTTGATCGCTACCTGGGATTTACTTTCCTAATTAGGAACTCCAAAGCGACCTGATAAGAAAACTCCGAAAATGGAATACATCCATACACCAATGATGCCGTCGCAATCAGGTAGGCGCACGATTTATTCTCTTCGAAAATTTTCTATGCTCGAAGCGATGAGTTTTAATGTGGTCAGTATCCATTTGGTATAAAATCCGTGAGAATTGTCCTTGGAGAGTTTATCAGATGACTGAAGATACATTGAAGAGATCTGCACCTCCTGTTGATGGACCGGATCCTAAAAAGTCGAAAACAGTAGATATTGAAGCACCAAAGAAGGGTATTGCCTATGTCAAGAAGGAATTTATCGTCGATGCCAAATCTGTCGAGGTGATTGATGACGACTCAGCTGAACAGAACGGTGATAGAACCGAGGAGATATCAACTTCCAATGGTAAGAAGGGTAAAAGAACCAGAGGTCAGAACAAGAATCGTGAGCTGAAACAACAGGAAGAAGAAAACAAGTTGTGCTCATCGTTAATTGATCCTGATGCCAATAGAACGTGCAAATATGGTGCAGAGAAGTGCCGTTTTGTTCATGATGTGAAGGAGTACCTTGCCCACAAGAAACCAGAGATAGAAGGTGTATGTCCTGTATTTAATGCGTTGGGATACTGTCCAGCAGGATTCAAGTGTCGTTTCTTACACTCTCATATGGATTCTAATATGAACCTGATCAAGGACCACGTCAAGATGCAAGAGGCTGAAAAGACAAATTATGAACTCAATGGAGTCACATCTGATCAGAAGTTTGCACTGATGAAGAAGAAATTCAAATTCAAATATGCTGATGAGGTTTGCAAGATCATGAACAATATTCAGGACGATAACAAGAAGAAAGATGCTGCAAGAAAGAAAAACAGAGATGATGATGATGATGAGGACACAACTGCACAGGATTACACCAAAGAATCAATGAACAGCTACGTAGAGACAAAGTTCTATGCTTCAGAAAAGAAGAAGTTGGACTTGGTGAACAAGAAGATAGTTTCACCTTTAACCACAGTTGGTAATTTACCATATCGTCGCTTGATGCGTAAATTGGGAGCAGACGTCACATACTCCGAGATGGCTTTATCACTGCCTTTGATCCAAGGTACCAACTCCGAATGGGCTTTGCCAAAGGCTCATTGTACTGAGTATCCTGGCTTTGGTGTTCAGATTGCTGCTGCAAAGCATTGGCAAGGTGCTAAGGCTGCAGAGGCCATCGCTAGATACTGTCCAAACGTTTCAGAGATCAATTTGAACTCTGGTTGTCCAATTGATTTGTTATACAGACAAGGTGCTGGTTCTGGTCTTTTAGATCAACCTGCCAGATTAATCAGAATTTTGCAATCCATGAACTACTGCTCTGGTGATATCCCAACAACTCTGAAAATCCGTATGGGTACAAGAGATGAACACCCAATCGCCCATAACTTGGTGAAGAGAGTTGTTAATGAGACTCAAACTGCTGCCATCACCTTGCATGGTAGATCTAGACAACAGAGATACACTAAGGAAGCTAACTGGGACTATGTTGCAGAAGTTGGTAAAGCTCTCCGAGATGCAGAGCACGAAGTTGCCGATGACAAGGATAGATGTGATTTCCAAAGAATCAATTTTGTTGGAAACGGTGATTGCTACAACTGGGATGATTGGTACAGAGCAACCGATAACGAATATATCGACAGTGTTATGGTTGCTAGAGGCGCGTTGATCAAGCCATGGATCTTTGAAGAAGTTGATTCTAAGCAATACTTGGACAAGTCAGCCACCGAAAGACTAGAAATAATCAAGACTTATGCCAACTTTGCCCTTGAGCACTGGGGTTCGGATGAATACGGAGTAAACCTTTCAAGAAGATATCTTTGTGAGTTTATGAGTTTCTTCCACAGATATATCCCATATGGAATCTTGGAGAGATACCCTATCAAGTTGAACGAGAGACCTCAAAATTGGAAGGGAAGAAACGAATTGGAGACTTTGCTGGGTAGTAATGATTACAAAGATTGGATCAAGATCTCTGAAATGTTCTTGGGACCAGCAGACGAGGGGTTCAAATTTACACCAAAGCACAAGAGTTCTTCCTATGAAAATAACAGAAATTAATCTACATTGGAGTAATATTTAGACTAGGGTATTGAAATTATGCCCATTTGTTTCTTTTTACTTTTAGCTGATTATTCAATCATTTTTCTTCTCAGCAGCAGACTTATCAGAAACCAATTGATCTGAAACGGAATCGTACTCCTTGCGCAAACTTTCAGCTTGTACTTTCAAGATTTCAATCTTCTCCTCCTTTGCTTCAAGCTCCTTTTCCAATGCCTTCACCTTTTCATCGGTACTAACAACATCAGGTTTAGATCTAACGTCAGCTTTCAGTTGGAGCAACTCAGCAACCAAGCCATAAGTTCTTGAAACGATGAGCGTCAAGAACAAAGTGAACCCAGTTAAATACAAGTTTCTCTGGGCATAGAATCTTCTAGCCTGAATCTCTGAGCGGTCTGTTACAAATGTTGATTGTAACTTTGCACCTGTCTCAGAGTCAGCAAAGGCGAGAAGTTCCTCATTGATTGATGTAACACGGTTCACCGCATCGATAAACAGAATCAGAACAAATACCAGGATACATCTAGTGGCGATCGTCACTTCTCTGCTTTGGAATGGACGGGCAATGCTCTTTATAAGAGGGCGGCGGATCGACGATGGTAGCGGTAATGATAGCAACGTGAACAGTGCCATTTCAAGCACAAGGAGAACAAACACCAGGTTGTAATATAGCGCCATTGTTCCTTTTTACTTATTCCACTTGTTGTTGTCCTTTATAATTGCTCTATTCTGTTGATATATCTGTCAATCAAAGAATTTGAAGGCTTTATAAATTTACCCGCTCAAGTGCAAACAAGAAATACGGGATACAATACAAACTCGGTGACATAGCAACCTTGGTTTTCTGTGTGATGATGGTGTCAACTTTTAAGCAGGTGGCGAACAGCAAAACAAGGAAACAGCAAACAGCCGAGCTGAACCGAGCGATGACGGCGTCGTGCTCCCATGAATTTCAGGAACACGAGAGGCGATGAGGAAAGGCGCACTTGAAACACTTCGCACTGCAGTTGAGTTTTGTATGACGTCGGCTGTTTAGATTTCGATCCCTTTGAGCCATTGGGCATTGACACTAATTCAAATTAAGAGCTGCCGGATTCGATTAAATCTCCACTGTACAAACGCCATCATTCGATAATGCAATTCCTAATAATAATTCATTCCTTCACATAATCATGCTACGTTTCTATGGATCTAAGTTGGTTGTGAGTGCATGGTGACATTTTGCACATGAACCAGTATCCGTGCACATACAACCGGGATTCCTTAAACATATAGGGGGCGTGAGTGGCGATGTACTCGGTTTGGGAATTGTGACAAAACATAACTTCCATATCCACTGGCGATACACCATGCCTTATCACCCGGAGTTTAATAAGTTAAACACCACTGGGGTTAATCCAGAGCGTGCAATTATCCCGTCCCCTGCCTCACTTCCCTTGTAGTCGAACTACTTGGTAATCCAGATGTTTAATAACTTCTAAGTGCCCGGTATGCAGCACTAGTTCGGTGTTCGGTGTAAAGTTTGGCCTTTTCTGAATACCCGGTACACACACTCCACCGCTGTGATTGGTGAATCTGCCCTCGAGTACCACGCCTCCGTCAGGTGCACGCCCCCGGAATTTACCCTTTCCAGGGCGGAACTGTGCCCCCTGTATGATTGGTCTCCCCAAGTAACCCAAAACGTTAAAATTGGGCGGGCGAAAACCAAATTTTCAATCTCGCCAGATATAGGAAAGTACCCTCTTCTCACGAAAACTAGAAAAGCAACAAGGAGTTCAATCCTTTACAAATCTCTCATACATCTTCCTCTAACATATAGAGTACCACAGGGGGAAAAACTGGCAAAGGTCTACCTACATCTATACAGTATTCAGGTGTAGAACCTTTGAGCCATTAAAGGTAAAACAGAGTGAGAGAGCGTGTGGCAGTACAGCAGTGTAAGTGAGGACAGCATCCATTCCCACTATTTCACAGAAAAGGGAATACGCAGTGATATTTCCCGTTCATTTAGCTCCCCTTTATCATAGGGTATATTTCGGTCCTTGATTTTTTTCGGCCGTGGTGGCTTAATTTGCCTTCTATTTAACTTGGTTGTCTTATCGTTGGACTTTTAGTGCTGTGTTGTTTCCATTTCCATCCCTCTGCAACACAAATCACCGGAGTTACCAAATCCTTTTTTTTTCAATCAGTTGATATATTTCAAGTTCCTACTGTTTGGTTGATTTTTTGGTGTGTGCGTTGTATAAAACCATAGCCGAGAGAGATCTACCGCTTTCGAATTTATCAGTAAATTTCAATCTCATCATCATCTCCGCTTGAGAAGGTTGAGCCATCACCAAAGGGGGAAACTACACGCCAGCAAGAGCGACGTGGGAAGAAAGCAAAAAAAAATACATATATATACTGAAGGAGAATACTAGGCGATGAATAACGGAATGTTCAACGCTGCTCCAGAGTCACAGCCCATTGACATATCGTACCAGAGACGTGGGTCAGCATTCGGCCAGTTGCATCCGCAGCAAGCACACCTTCAGCAGTCAGTTAATGGGCGCTCGAACTTTAGAAGGGACTCCGTGGCACATTCACAAGGAGTGGGTGGTATATCGTGGGGTTCCGTCACGATAGGCTCATGGTTAAAGGATGAGGTGTTGATGCAAAACCAGTTGAACTTGCAGAACCAAAACTATCAACAGTCGATGTCGCCTCCTTTACAGGCGTCATACCTCCCTGATTTAGAGGCAAACTACTGTAAGGATTACTCCTGTTGTGGTCAGCTTCTCCCGACGTTACACGATTTGCTCAAGCATTACGAAGAATCGCATATTTCTCCTACACCGCCAACACACCAGCCGAAGCCCATACAGAACTTCGATACTGTATCGACAACTGATGTGTTTATCCACAACAACATTAACAACCAGATGGGTATTCAACAACAGATGCGTCAACAACAGTTTCAACCGCAGCATAACCAGCAAAACCAGCAGCATCAGATACAGAATAACCAATTGCATGGTCAACAGCAGCAACAGCAGGCACACCACCATCAAAACCAGCATCACCACCAGCAACAGCAGCGTATTCAACAGCAGCAACAACAACTTCAGCAACAGCGCAGTCAATTTGGGTTTACACAGCCCTCGTTCGATAATCAGCAGGTGAACCAAATCCGTGACTCGTTATCACAGCAAGGAGGATTATCTGAGATTCCAGAACAGTCGAGACTAGGTCCAGGTCAACAGCTTAATGGTCAGTTCGGGATTTCAGTTAATGATTCACAATTTGCACAACAGTCTCAACAACAATCAGCTCCATTCCCAATGTCATTGGAAAACGAAGATTCTGCGATGGATCTGGATGACGAACAGGAGGAGCAGTTCATTGACGATCCTTCACGGAACCTATACGTTGCTCAGGGCTCTGAAAAGCCATTCACGTGTCCTGTCATAGGCTGTAATAAGACTTATAAGAACCAAAACGGGTTGAAATATCACAGAATTCATGGACACCAAAACCAGAAATTACACTTGAATCCAGATGGAACCTACTCCATTATAGATCCAAATGATGGAGCTGGTTTGGAGCAGGACAAACCTTATAGATGTGAAGTTTGTGGTAAGAGGTATAAGAACTTGAATGGGCTGAAGTACCATAGAGGCCATACTACGCATTGAAGGCTTTTGAACTTTTAGATTGTAAAACCAAAACAATAATAATGTCTTTGCTTCCTTTCTATTGGCATCTCTCTTCACACTTTGTGGCCATTCCCCCCTGTTTGATTGTGTTTTGTATTTTGGAGTCAATGCTTCTTCCTGGTGTCTGCTTGTTTTGTTTGATTTTGTCTGCTTTTGTCGGTATTCACTCGTTGTGATCTCGGATAGGTTTTAATCACGATGTATGGTTTGTGTTCTATATTTTCTTCTAGTGAGATCATGTTTGGATCTTCTTCCCAATCTTGTGCTTCTAAACTTGAGTGTGGTTATCTATTCAAAGTTCAACACTAGAGACGGTGATAGCATGTTTGTTTTTGTTAAGCGTTGTTCTCTACGTCTATACTTGTTGGAAAATATGCGTATGGATCATGAGTATAAAAAGTCCCCAGAGACGTGGTGTTGTAGTGCATGTTATCTTGACGTAGTACTCCGAGTACTTAGCACATTGGA
Organism: Williopsis samutprakarnensis; assembly: GCA_030569715.1. Lineage (NCBI taxonomy): Eukaryota > Fungi > Ascomycota > Saccharomycetes > Phaffomycetales > Wickerhamomycetaceae > Williopsis > Williopsis samutprakarnensis. The sequence continues at coordinate 424,502 of JAJMLQ010000126.1, forward strand.
AGCGAGGAGCCCTATTCGTTGTAATCGACCAAGCACTGATTGCGAGCCAGCCAAATTCTTCACGCCTGGGGACGAAACGTGTTAGCATGTGCATAAGTCCTTAGTGATGATGCTTACACGAGCTGGCGAGATGGGAGTAAGTGGTATGCATATATAGATCGCTCCCTATAATTGGTCACTCCGACGAAACTAGATGGCCCATTTGCCATGGACAAATTACAAATGTCGTAGTAACGGGCACCACTATATGGTCAACGACACCCATATCCATTGTGTTCCTTACTTGTCACAAGGTTAGTGAGCGAGAAGAGTACTTTGTACAACACTCAGTGGTCTTTACACGGTCATGCGGGCGCTCGATCATGCTTCAACATCTCCCATCCTCCGGATTTTTGGTCATCGTGGATACCTCCCGTATATATCGAACCCACCAAAGGCAATAGCGGCATTAATCTTGGCTGTCAAGAAGGGGCTTGGGACCTCGCATACATGATACCACCGAGGCGACAACCAGCTTTGAAGTATAAGGTGCCATGGTGCTTGGATAAGGTGTATTGTAGCGTTGATATTTCCCTCCTGTGATATAGAACAGTGCCATCTGGTTTATGAGCTATCCCCTGTGCTCCCCCTGGCATGAGAACTCTTTTAAATGTGTATGTTATAGAAATTGGCGAATGTGTGGATGAGCAAACGTGAAGAGAACATTTTATCAAGACACCATCATGCACTTCCTCTAAAACACAATGGCAACACAGACGGGTTCCGAGAGATCCTTCATCACTTTCTGTACTACAGAGTTGGTCATATACACGTAATGCGTATATTGTAATTACCATATGCAGCTTAAAACACACAGCTAAAACACACAGCTAAAACACACAGCTCATTGAAGTCACTTTACAGTTACTGGCCTATGTAGGGTTCCCACCAAGCATAAGCAGAGACACACCATAAACTACGTATACACACTGATTACTATTTCTTTTCATACAATCTAACAGGAACACACCGTCAACAGAAATGCACGCGTTATAGACAGGGCCTTATAGCTGTTGAGATCCAAACCAAAAATCTTGTCTCAACAAACATAATCGTTTTGTTTAGTATCGTTTCTTCAGCCTAATCGTTAAGCTTAAAAAAGGGAATGTATCTGTCTCAAGAAATCGTATCACTACACGGAGCTTCCATAAGCAAATCCACCTTTGGAATTCCTACTGTGCTTCGGAGTATGAGTTGCGGAGGGGGTGGGGTATGCGATTCCTTGCAGAGGCCCCATAGCACTCATCACTAGTTCAACTCTGTCACTCACAAAGCTAGAGAATGTTATTAAAAGATACATGGGTCTCGTACGATACTCCCAGCTTTGCAGTTCTAGAGAAAAGCTTTACACACAACCTTGTTTGTACCCTAACCAAGACAAAGCACCGAAGGATTGCGCCATGTTTAGTTACTTATCCATATCCTAACTCAAGATCCACCACTGATTTGCAATGCATTGGCATACAACCTCAACTGGACCCAACAATTCCATACGTCCTCTCTTCGCGTAATTCGCACTTACTCATCAAGTCCTAAAGCATAAACTCACATAGCTTCCTCTCCTCTCAATAGCTTATGCAGTAACATGACACCATATGGTTGGTAAATTTACGCAGGGTAAAGGTGTTAAAAATGGCCTTTGCTTAAGAATGCGTGACGTTTGCAGAAACTACGACAAAATTTAGCAAGGCTGCTGCTGGACCCTAACTTGGTGTAACTGGTTTGTTGTGTACTGTTTCACCATAGTGAACGATGACGAGTTTTATTTTAAGAACAGATACGCTCAACGGACCAAAAGACTCAATCATGCTTTCCCTCCAGTGTTCTAAACTTGGACACATTGCATTGGCGGTCTCCTCTACGTGGTGAATTTAACAATAAATGTGCACAACATGCATAGGTATAGCTTGCTTAGCTTACACAGCACAGTGATATGGAGAGTCCAGTTGTCCGACCACATTTTGGAAAATATGGACCAAATGGCTGTATAGATCCATTGAACAATAGCTAATTTCCAACTCTCAAGAGGCCCTGCACAAGTGAGTGTGCGTGAAGCTTATATTTACAAGTCAGAGACTACGTGAGTTGTCGAAGAATATAAATTAGGGGCCATCTGCTCTATAAGATACGTTGTTTGAAACGCTTGTATATTCTGTCGATACATTTGTTAACAGTTCACAAACATAGCAAGGTAATAAACAACGTGAAAGGAAGTACAAAATGAGAATCTTTGCAACGTTGCTTATTGGTATTCTCTCAAGCAATTTCACTTTTGCCCAATTCTCGGGAAATGGTTCTCTTCCAACTGATTCAGAGCCACCTACTGTGGAAGCTAGCACCAGTGATAACAACAAGTTGGAATTTGGGCTCAGTATTGGTGGTACATGGTACGACGAGGCTTCCACTTTTGCAACAACCAACATCACACAGATTAACGTCTATGGTAATTGGGCTCCTGTTAGTGCTATAGCCGGTGCACTTAGCGGTGGTGATATGGTGATCACCTTGGAAGGAGTTGATATTAGTGATGATCAGGTTTATTTCACTCCAGCTTCAGAAACTGATCTTTTGGGATTGAACACTTTCTATCTTGATGTTGTTGCTGACGTCAAGGAAGAAGATATCAACGTCACCACTGAATACACTGCATACTTTGCAGTATATTATAGCATTTCTGCTAAACCTGTGCTTTACAGTGCCAGTACAACCATTGACTGGGGTAATTCTGATGATAATGACAATGATGATGGTGGTGACAATGATGATGGTGATGACAATGATGATGGTGATGACAACATGGACTTGTTTCCAATCACCACGTCCTATCTTGGTGAGAACACCACAGTGTTCTTTGAGTTGTATGCAAGAAATAATTTGTCCTTAGACGTCGGTGAGGATTACAGAGTTGTCAAGGTTGACATTGAAGGTCAAGGATGGGCACTCGACTACATTGGTACTTCTGTCTATCTGGTCTATGGAGAGGACTCGGGACAGTCAGACTCGTCTGATGAGGCAACAGTTATAGACGAGCCATCCAAGGACAACTTGAATCCAACTGCCCAAGTTTTGTACGATGCTGGTCTTGACTTAAACCAAGTTTTGCAGATCACCATTGAAGGTGACTACTTGAAATCACCTGCAGTTAACACCACAGAGATCCTTAATACCACATTTATTGTGTCATTTTCTGATCCATCTGGTGGTGAGTCAATCACGAAGACCTACTACGCTAACCAGACCGTTACTGGTACTTCGACAGAACCAGGAGCTGGTGATGACAACGGTGATAACAATGGTGGTAGCAATGGTGGTAACAATGGTGGTAACAACGATGATGACAACGGTGGTAACGGTGGTAACGGTGGTAACAACGGTGATGACAGTAATAACGATGACGGTAGTAGCTCTGGTGGTTCTGGTAGTGGTTCAGACGATAGTAATGACCATAGTGACCATGATGGAAACACCGACGATGATTCGAATCATACACATACTACCACAACATCAAAGACAACCACAGAAGATGGAGGTGCTAACTACACTGGTACAACTACTGGAGGACCAACCCACACAGGTGATGGCACCGTCTCAACCACCAAAACCTCAACTAGTGCAACATCCCATTCTGCCACTACAACCGCCACTACAACATCCTTTGAGACTGCCAATGCTGCCATAAAGATTCTGGAAGGAGCTCAAGGTTTCCTCGTTTTGTTTGGTTTGATGCTTCTTTAGATCGTTCTTATGACATATGCTTACACATGATCAGTTAGCTCATGGAATAGCTACGAACTTCAATATTATATCAGGACTTATTGTTCACTAAGGCATTGGAGAAGTGATACCCGAAATGCTGTTCAATTGATCATTGTATAAAACACACACTTGCTGGTAAACTTTTCTCATAGAAACACTACTAATGTTCAGAAATGAACTACAGTTGGTGCTCTGAATTTCTTCAAGAAATCTTTTAAATTAATGATTTCATCTTACGCATGATTTTACTCACCACACATCTTCCAACACAAGAGCTAGTTGCATTTTTACAGATACATTACTAATCAGCATATATCTTCAAGATTTCCTGCTTCTTCTTCAATTTGGCCAATCTGTTCTCAAACTCTGCCTTTGGCTCACCGGCGTGCCACCTCAAACCATAAGCGTAGTGGTCTTCTGGAACAAATTTATGACCTTTTTGGGCATAAACCTGTTCTCTGTATGAGCCACCTTCCACAGCGTAGTCCTTCTGAGCAAGACCCCTCTTCTGGAGCTCTGGAACGAGAAGTTCCACGATATCTTCAAATGTTTGGTTATGTACAACGCTGGTAAAGTTGAAGCCATCAATTCTAGTCTTCTCGATGTATTCCTCGAGTTGATCAGCAACTTCCTCTGCAGAACCCCAGAAGTAGGTACCGAAGTAGACATTCTTTGCAACATAACGTCTTGTGATGATATCACCTGACTTGTAATACTTTTTAAGCTTGAAGCCGGCTACAAACCCTTGAACAGCAGGATCAGAAATCTTTGAAAGATCCTCATCCCATTCGAACTTACCAAAGTCAATAAAGGTACTGGCTTGGATAAGGGCACCGTCCAAGTCGTGGTATCTTAAAACATCTTCGTGTTTCTTGCGTGCTTCTTCGTGTGTCTTACCAACAACCACCTTGACTAAAGTGATAAATTTGATATGATCCGGGTTTCTACCATAGACATCCTGTGCTAAAGCTCTTGTCTCTTCAATTTGCTTGACAACATCACTTGGAACATCACCGTGCAAGAAAATAACCTCAGCATGCTTAGCACCAAGGTGTCTACCCTTTGGAGAGGCACCGGCCTGTATGATCAATGGAATTCTACCGGCAGTAGGCTCAGTGATTTGAGGTCCTGGAACTCTGAAGTACTTCCCGTCAAAGTTGATCTCTCTGATTCTATTTGGATCAGAGAACACACCATTCTCTCTGTCAAAGACAACACCGTCATCTCTCCAGGATGATAGCAACAACTCATAGAACACTTGGAGATATTCATCGGTCTTTTCATATCTCAAATCCTTTTCAGGATGAATGTTGTTATCAGTCAACTGTCTTCCTGCAGATGGAAGAACAGAGGTAACAACGTTCCATCCAACACGACCACCTGAGATATGATCCAAAGTGGCCATTCTTCTTGCAAAATGGTACGGATGTTCAGTCAACGTGGAACAAGTGATCCCAAGCGACACGTTCTTGGTCGAAATGGCAACGGCGGCCAAGTAAGCAGTTGGATCATTCTTTGGGAAGTTATTACCAGAATTGGCGGCTTCCTCGTAGTTGAATGGCCCACCCCAGCCTTCTGACTTGTAGCCACCGTAAACTGCAAGAGAGTCACCAATGAATATCGAGTGAATCTTACCACGTTCAGCCAATTGGGCAATCTTCACCCAGTATTCTGCTTTGGTGTAGTCCCTGGATGTGTCAATTGGATTTCTCCACTGACCTGGGGAATGGAGCACTGGTGTCAAGGCCTCAAAGAAGTTGAGGACAAGAACCTTTTTCTGGTTCTTCTGTCTCTTCTGAGGTGGTTGGGTCATTTGATATGGTTTACAGATTCACAGTAGGCAATAGGAAGCACACAGAGGATAATGTTACCCCCCCCCTTTTATAGTGACTAAGAATTCGTGAGAACATCATCGCTGGACTACTTGCCAGTTCTTCATGGTCAGATCTGATCGGAATAAGGCCCTATTTGAGTATTGCTGGCGCAATGAGATGTCGGAGCGCCTAGGCGCCGCCATAGTTTTTCAGTGGCTTTTAACCGCTAGAGGTGTTCTTCTCCGACTGGGCCAATTTGGAAGAAAACTACGACATTAGCACTGTGAGCCACAGCGCAAAATTGTGTCATATAACATCCATACATCTCGCAAGAGCCACATAGTTGTTCCTTCTTCAGTGTATGATAATGAAGATGAGTCTCACGCGATGGATACAGCACAGCTGTGGAGCCTCAGTTGAGTTAGTTTGATTTTTGCAGGCGAATGTTTATATGATGAGTGATTGAAGGATAATGTTTTGCAACTAGCACGTAAAACTAAAGGCAACAAGGCATAGGAACTGGGCGTGATGATTACACACAGTGTGAGATATGCCTTTAGTAGATGATGATTTCTGACAGAGATATAGGTGTGTAGTTAGCATTGTCTCTGGGCACCAAACGAACGATTAGATTTGTGAAGGAGACACCAGGAGATGTACACTCTGTTTCCGAGATAAACAAAGACAGTTATAGCTGTATCATGCATATATAGCTCGACACTAAGGGAGCAAAAACCGTGAAAACAAAACAAGGCCCATTATACACAAGAATTTCATAATAGCAGAAGTTATGAAACAAGGCTTAGTGTACAAAACGTAATAACAATGACCAGGAAGTTCCATGGGTATTTCGGTATGAATACGCTATACATTCAGTGCTCATTGAAGAAGTTCAGTAGAATGTTACACCATTTCCGCGACCGTTGGAATGGGTTTCTGTTCGTAGGAGGTCTACGCTCCTTTGTGTTGAAAATATGTTTTGCAAGGTGCTTGATGTTTTTCGCCTACATCGTAGACTTAGCTATAAACCTCGTGGAGAATTAATAGAAGTTCAGTGTTCATTGTCAAGCAATCGCTACCAAGTAATACACACATAAACAATGGCAGAATACTTCAACTTGAGGATCCCCGTTATAACGTTGCGAGTGTTGTTGATAGCGTGGACCACGGTTTCTATTTCTTTTACGTTGCTATTACCGCTTGCTTGTCTCTCTTTCAACTACTTCTATAACAGATTAATTCCAATTCCCTCTATATCGCTGAGTTTTGATGATTTCACTTTGAACTATCCAACTGGAAGTGGACCTTTTATTGTGTTTTGTGATCTGTGGTCACCGCCAGCGCCCCATCATTCCAACATGCTACGAGCTGTTAAAGGTCTTGAACAGCTCGACAAGACATTGCACTACGATATCAACTTGAAGATGACTCCTCTGTGTACGGACTATGAATCGCCTCGTTATGCATCTACCATGTATCAGGTAACGTTGATGAGTTCTGAGCTGTTCCAAATACTTGATCCTTATAACCCACGTGTTATAGATACAACGACACATGATACCAGATGGTACGCTAATAACTATGGATGGTCTGTTACACAAGATTTGGACACGGTATCTCAAGAGCTATTAGACCGTGGACTGTACGTTTCTCGCAAGAACACCTTCGTGTGGGACTGTCAGAGGAAGAAGAAAACTATCAAAACGTTTGCACCACCTTTGTTACAAGGATTTATACCCGAAGTGGTTGGTGAACTGGAGTACTCTACAAACTCAGACACCATAAATCTGTTGAAAGACATAAAGTTGGCAAACTTCCTTCCAGATGGGGAGTCATTGTGTATTGCACTAGAATTCAGAAGAGAGCTTCTCATCGATCCCAAGACCTCAGTTCTTGAAATAAGCGTGAGTTGGAGTGGAATTAGACACTATTTATATCATTACAGAACGTTCAGCTATGTATTTGGCGTGCTGTCGTTATGGAGTCTGAGCACCGCCGTATTGTTCATCACCATAGGAGGTCTTGTGGCCTGGAGAGAATTATCCACTGAGCACGAGCGTGAAAGCAAGCTAAACTCACCTATCCTAATGACCGGTAACGCTGATGAAGGATTCGAAGGTCGCACCGATGATTTTGACTTTACAGTTGAGGTTTGTGAAGAAACAACAACAACAAACGGATAGCCTGCCGCCCATACTCTACTACTGAAAATGTTAGGCCTGGAATTCCTTACTCCTGCGTCCCCGACGTTAGTTTATGGGGTGATAGACACCCTCAAACTTCATGGAGAGGTAAACAACAGCTGCGCAAAAAAAGTGCCATTTGGTGATGAACAGTTCCATTTTATGGTAAACAGCTCCATTTTATTCCCTGCCGGCTATGTTTTTGATGGGAACAAAATGACATAAATTGAAATTTGACAGTGAGTTTACCATGTCCAGCATAAATACAACACAATCAAGCCTACCAAGTCCGCCTCATAGCCCGATTTCAAGCAGTTTATATACTTCAATATCCATTGGTCTTGTGCCTAACGTTAGTATCGTTCTACAGCATCAAAGTCCTTAGTATATGACTACTATTTGCCATGATGAGCAAACACCCATTCCAATGAGAGAGGCGAAAGCTCTTCTCAGACCTGGATACAAGACTCCATGTCTCTGTCCACAGAGATGTCAACGGTGCCAGAAACATACTAATCAAATGTCTGGCTTCCTCCATCTACTCACATCAAACACAAGGAGTGCATCCATGCTCCTCTAAAAAGAATCTCTGCCCTTTTGTGCCAATGGGCACAGAATGGTACATTGCTATGATAACATCACAAATGCAGCAGAAAACTCATATAAATGCACGTATGTCACTTGAAACACTGCCATGAATGTATACTTGTCAACAAAGCACGCCTGGTTTGGGAGGAAGCGGTGTGTCCGCCCAAACTGGTAAAGTCTAGACCGTACGTAAACTCCGTATTGTCCCAGCGCAAGGCTTTGTAGTTGGATATCAAAATTTTCAAAAGGTTGCAGGGTGTGTGTGGGTGTCTCGGAACACACACCTGGGCAGGCCCTTGTTATTTCCGCTTACGTTACGCATTCATGCCATGGTGTAACAGTCTATATTTAGCGTGTTATTTGCTCTCAACACTCATCGATATTCACCTCATTCTGTAGAATCCACCAATTTCATCTTGACGTTTTAACTGCATCTGCCTACTCAGAAACAGAAGGTGCAAGAGATAGGACCACCGAGGGAAATACGTGGTTCCAGACTCCAGGCTACAACAAAACGCTGGGAAAATATATTCCGGCAGAGCAGAAGCCAGGGCCTATTTTTAAGCTTTTCCTGCTTTCTGTCTAGATTTTCTGTGCAGGCTGTGTGCGTGTGTGTTGGTGAGTCCCAATATCGCCTAGCCTCAGGGTAAGGAGAAACACACCGCACCCAACACACCCACCTCGTTGTGATATCTTAATTTCTCTTTGAATCAAGCGTCATTGTTTTTTTTTCCCATACTGGGTTAGGGAGGTTTTGTTGTGATCAGAACATGGACCCCTACACTATGGAGAAGCCACTAGAGGGAATAAGGACACAGAAGGTTATAGAAATGGAGAAACCACAGACTGCGTACCGCTCTCCTTCTGCTTCTTCAAGGAATTCGAGCTCTGATTCACTGTCAGCTTCAAGAAGTAGGATATCCTCTCTACCGTTTAACTTACCAACACAGCACTCAAATGAACAGGTGAGGATGAGCTGTAGAGAGCTACTCATGGATTACAAAGAGTTACAGGCTCAACTGGGGAAATTCCAGGCCAAAAGTACGCAGGTGTCAAAGACAAACTTGCTTCGGCTTGTTGTCCTCAGGTTTTTACGTCTCAAGACTGATTCTACTCTGGACCCAGAATTCCACAAGAAGGAGATGCGGCAGTTCGTCAATAGAACTGCTTCTTATGGTGTGAAAGTGTTGATGGATTGGTGGAACCTACTATTATCTGAGCTAGTTGGGGTGCGAATGTCAAGCGCTGAGAGAAGCGTTTATTTGGAATGCATTAGCCGAATCATGGATAGAAAGGAATGGAACATAGCACAGACAGAAGTGTTCTCACGCCAGTTGGAAAGCACCCTGGAGTATACCTTCACGAAGCTGCTGACGATGAAAACCATCTCTTTACCAGTATCCGCTTTCATAGGCAAACTTTTTGCCTTTTCCTATATTCACATTGATCGGTTTGCCAAAATCTTGTTGTTTACACTTTTTGTGAAGAACTTTTCAATCCACGCATTGATCTCACAACTGCCTAAGCCTATAAGCAAGCACAAAGGGAAGGTATTCCAACAATGTGTGAATAGTCTGATAGATTATCGAGGAGATTATGATGTGGATCCCAACGAAAAGTTGGATGTTAATTTAGCAAGAGCAAATTGCATGCAACCACCGGCTGATACTTCCTTTGAAGGCTTTCAAATCAATGTGAAAAATAGTCCCTGGGTTAAACGGTGGGCAGATTACGAATCTGATATCTTCTGTTCCTTCTTACGACACTATTTGACTCAACTTTTTAACGTCTACCCTGCTAAACGTTCAGAAGAGTTATTCCACTTCCCAGGATTCGTCATCATTTACGCCCATATTGAGCAAGTTTTCAACCACAGTTGTATGAGCATCTTGAAATTCAGACAACAGTGCTCTGGTCCAGAAAGCAGTTCAAAGTCAATGACTATGGATGCAGTCTATGCTTATGCTACACAAGGGTCTGATAGATTCAACATTCATAAGTTTATCAGCAAATTGCCCATCATCTCATACTTCTCGCTACTCAGAAGTGTGATATATGAATGTGACGAGAATTTGGCGTCTCACGTTGTGGCAATCTTTGAACGCCTATTGCTCAATAGGGCACAGAAGATTAATGTTTATGCATCGACATCTTGTGAGGTGGTTTATGAATTGCTGATGGAATTCATCATATATCTACAACATGATTCACAAAAATTCTCTGCCTTGCTGAATTGGGAATTTTGGATTTCTGGTTTGGTAAGAATGATTCATACGGACTATATCACATCGCAAGGAAGAGCATTGGCATATTTGTTCAACATATGGTCAATGATGCCCTTGAATCAACCTGTGGATAATGAAGAATTGCACTGTGCGGAATGGATATCTAATAGCGACCTGACTTTAATTTACAACATCACTTCGTACATGATTTCGAAGCCGATATGGGAAATGCTCTTTGGCCATTGGGATCCACTGGTGAGACATTTCTATATGAGACTGGTTGTGTTCAAGATTATTGGAAGTTCAAGTGATAATTATGGAAGCTATTTGAACTTTAAACAGGTGGTTAAGTCAAATTTAGCAACTACGTATGATTTGTTTGCATCCTTCAAAGAGTCAAACTATATGACACCTATGAACGCGATGGACCTTTCACCATCAAATCCTGTTCCCAATATGAAATTCATCATCACATATTTGGACCCAAAGGCTATGTCATCTGCGTGTATCGACATTTTACAGACTTTTGACGAGTCGCGTTTCTTGCCTTCATCAATGTCGTCAGGGTCTTCCACAACAACGTTACTATTACCGTCCACTAGGACAGTATACGCATATGACATATTTGACGATGCTATATATTCTTCATCCCTGGGTTCTTCTGGGTCAACTACTAGACCACAGGTATCCGGTCCATCATCACCTAGATCAGCTTCACGATCGTCTTCTGGTACAAGTCTGGCACGTGTTCCAATATTGAGCAGCGCCTTGAGTTTTTTCAAAAAGGTTGGCTCAGTACAAGAGATTAAGACGCAGAATAGCATACCATCATCATACTCTTCGCCCGTTATTCTTCAAGAGGGACAACCTTTAAGAACATCACCATGCTTATCCACAACTTTCAATTCTTTCTCCTCGCATGGCAATATTTCAAAGTCACCTACTCTCATAAAGAAATCACCAAGCTCATTCTCATCATCCACTTCATCTTTTTCTGAGATATCTGATGAAGATTTTGAGGCTTTCCTAGTACCAACGTCCAGAACGGCTTCATCATCAACATACTCAAGAGCGTCTTCTAATTCATCATCAACATCAAAACTGTCACATACAATTTCTATGGAGGCATTACCCATGCCACCAGAATTACTTACAATGATCCCACCTCTGAAGCATTTCAGGCTGAAATTCCATCTTACAGTATCGCAGCAGTCAGTTCAGTTACTTCAAAGAATTATAAAGAACAAACAAGGGTGCTTTTACAAAGATTCAATCACCACACAACTCCCACAGAATCCCGAGTTGCCATTCGAAGCTGCTAATGGCCTCTTCACCAACCAAAATTATGGAATGATGGCATTTGCCGAAGTTGAAGAAGATGAGGATGAGTTCTTGATCATACCAAAAACAAGCACCGCATCTAGAACTGTTTCATCCGAGGTGAGCTTTCCAAAGGTGAAGAATTACATCCTTCTTGGTAAATTCATCAATGAATGGAACCAAGTTGTTGAAGAGTATGAAAAGTTCTCCAAGATTGTTGCGGATTTGCAAAGCGACGAATATGCATTTGTTGACCCATTGCTAGAATTTGGAAGCCCAAACTTTAGAAGGTCCAAGGTGACATCAAACGTGATTGACTAAATAACATCTATCTATACTATATAATGACAATCAAATTTAATGACCCCTCTATTTATGAACATACAATTGTAAAGAACGATATCACAGCAAATTCGGAGTGGGTTTATTTCCCAAAGTGGTAAAATCCGGTAGTCCCTCGGAAGTAAAAGTCCATCACCGCCAATGTTTTTTTTTTCGTTTCTTCTTGAAAAAACTCAACGCAAGACAGTTTTGTTTGTTATTGAAAGAAAGGCCGAATACGCGCGGTTACTGGTTCAAATTCCCTTGAAGCTTTGTTGATCATGAGCACGAAAAGAGAATCTGAAGAGGAAAACGGTATTGAGCTCAAGAAACGTAAGGTTCTTGACACGCTTTCGGAGTCTGGTCCGTTAACTCAAAAGGACGTGGTATATTTCCAGAAGGAAGCCATCTTTAGACAACTTCAGAAGTACAGATCCGAAGTGAAGGTCATTAAAGGCGAATATGCTCTCCTACAGACTGAGTTTGATTCAATGACTTCCAAATCTATACTGCTGGTCCAATGGGTTGACCAGTTCATGGAGTTTGTAACTGGCGTATCAACACAAAAGGATGATGTTTCTGACCTTGAGCTTTTCTTGAGTATTCCATCCAGCGTAACTGATGAGAGCCTCATTTCTACTCTTAACTCAAAGAAGGAGAGGTTTCTATCTTTGGTTCAGAAATTTAGTGGTTCTTTAAGTGCGGATACGAAGAATTCTATCGCCAGCATCAATAGAGAACTCCATAACGTGTCTGCAAAGTACGATACTCTCAAGATCCAGAACAAAGTGCTGAATAACAAGTACGCTAAACTGATGGAGGATTTCAAAGACCTCTCTAATGAATTTGAAAGGTCAACCAGCAGAACACTGGCTAGGGTTTTGAAACCGAAGGAAGAGCATACAGAGAACGAAGTGAAGCCAGAATCTCGTTCCAATAGTGTGAAAGGTGAAACTCCAGTAGGACCTACCTCAATCGATGAGAATCAACTAGAAACACTGAAAGCACAAATTGCAGAACAAGAGGCGATAATAAGTGCTCAGAAGAGTACAATATCTGAGAACATTGATAGATTCAGTAAGTTATCGTCATCCATACAAGTACAGGCCGATATAGATGAGATTGTCAGAAGCTCTGACAAATATCAACAACTGCAAAAACAGAAAGATGATTTGCAATCCAAACAACTTGAACTCGTTCAAAAGATAGAACTTTTGGAAAATGACTTGAAGGAGAGCCACGACAATTCAGCACATCAGGAAAAGGCATTGGAAAAATTCAACTCCGAGAAGAACAATCTTATGAAGGAATTGACTGAGACCAAGGAGAAGGAAGAGAGATTGAGGAATCAACGAGATCTCTACCTTACTGAGATTGAAGTACTAAAACAGAAGAATAACTGGAAGGTGATGAACGATTTAACGGACCTTGTGACTGCACAGGAGAAGCAGATTTCAAGCCTCAGTTTAGAGTCTCAGTTGAACGATATGGTTCCAAGCGATACAACAGATCTGGAACAGTTACAGAAAAAGAATACGTTACTTCTAAAGGAGATTTCAGAATTAGAGACGGCTTTCCAACAGTTACAATCTGTACGTGTACCAAAGATTCTTAGTGCTGTGGAGGAAGAGAAAAGAAAGAAAGAGTTAGATGTGGCGAAGATCAAAGTTGATTCAAAGTACAGAATGCTCATGGAAGGTGAGAAGTATCAACAGGTCACTCGTGATAAGCTCGAAACCTCGTTCAAGATGTTGAAGACTAACTTTGACAAACTTGAATCTTCACAACAGGAGTATAAGGTCAAGATTGATGTGTTAAACTCTGAACTTACGGAATTGAAGAAACTTTTGGCCAAAAAAGAACTAGAATTGAAAGAATACCGTATCAAGAATACAAATCTCGAAGAAAGGTTCAAGTTAGAAACTACACAGTTGAAGAAAGTTACTCAGGACTTTGCAGTGTTGAAAGATGAACAGGAATCTCTTTTGATAACGGACGCTTCAAAGAGTTCTGAAAATGCACAGCTCAAGTCGAAGCTCTCCTCACAGGAGAAATTGATTCAAAGATTCAAGCAAACAGGGTCGCTTGAAGATTCATCAGAGATTGATAACTTCCGTTCTCTGATATATTGCTCGTTATGTTCTAAAAATTGGAAAGATACTGCTATAAAGACATGTGGACATGTCTTTTGTGAGTCTTGTGCTAAGGAGAGACTAGCTGCTAGAATGCGTAAATGTCCCTCTTGTAACAAACAATTCAGTTCGAATGACCTATTGACCATTCATCTTTGAGCGCACATCATGACCATGTATTATATATTTTTCAAGGGAAAGTGATTTCCAACGATTATTCCAATCTTTTGGCTGAAGTTGATAAGACTTCATCGTAGTGTTTATATTTCTTTTATGCGACGCGGGTTGTAAAAGCTAATTTCTTATTCGTTTCCCCGGTTAATCTGGAACGTTACCTCGACAACGACAATTTTTTGCGAAACCTCCGTTCTTCCCCCTCCCCCAAGGAAAAAAAAAAGGTGCAAAAAAGAGCAAATGCTGTTAAGAGAAAAATCAACAACAACAACAGCAACAAAAAAGAACACGTCGGGTTTAAACATAAATGATCACCGGTAAAACACAAAAAAAACACACACACACAAAAAAACAACGAAAAAGAGTCACGAGCCAGTACTTTTATTATTCGCGACTACTGTCGTTTTGTTTTTTCAACTTGGATGAGAAATTTCACAACCATCAATAAACAACAAGGTTAGAGTCGAGTGAGCACTATGACCATAGAGTTTATCGCAAAGCACTGTTTATTTGATAGAACCATCCATCTACGTAGTTCATTGGGACTTTCTCACCCGGTAAATCCCAGGCTCGCTTAATACATTGCACATGCGTAAATCTCAGCACGGATAAAAAAGTTCGCCAAAACCGCGTTTTTGCCTTCGTTGACGCTGCATGAAAGGCCTGAGTATTTAAATGGCAGAGAATCCCGGTTTTCACAAGTTGGATTTTATGTTTTTTTTTTCAGTGCCTGTCATTGGAGAAATTTCGCGAATCTCGGATCTTGGTTTCCAGCAAAGAAATTTAATCCGCGTGCGCGTTTGATAACACATCCAAACACCGTCCATTGTTGTTGTTGTTGTTGTCACCACCGCCGCCGTCGTCGTTGTTGTTGTTGTCATTGGTTGTTGTTGTTGTTTTCATTAGTGTTATTGTTTATCGTATAAAAGAATGTCAATGGAGGAGGTACAGAAGGAGGAAGTATCCGTACCTGTTACACAAGCTGTTGATTCCATAAGCCCAGTAAAACATGACCTTGAAGATAAACCTGAGAGCGAAGCAAAAAGAGTGAAGGCGGATGAAGCTGAGTCCGAGGCTTCAGAACAACCAATTCAGGTAACGAAGGATAACACTGCTGAAGTGCCACCGTCAGTGGATATCGATAAGCCTGCCAGCAGTACTGAGGAGGCAGATATAGCGACTTCTGAGGTTAATACTGAAACTGTTGAACCTAAGACTGAGCAAGACGGTTCTACAGATGTTGAGAAGCCAAAGGAGGAAGAGTCAGTGACAAATGTCCCTACTAGTGAGGCCATGGAGCCTGCACCAAAGCCTCAATCTGAACCAGATATGAACAACCTCCCCCAAGACCCTATTCCAAAACATCAACAAAGCTATGCGATTCGTGTGATTAAGATTGTGAAAAGAATGAAGGATGCTTCTCCCTTTTTGTTGCCTGTTGATATCGTAAAGCTCAACATTCCACTGTATTATAATTTCATCAAGAGACCAATGGATCTTTCAACCATTGAAAAGAAACTTACATTAAATGCCTACGCAGATGTGAAAGATTTTATTGACGATTTTAACCTGATGGTTGACAACTGTGCTCGTTTCAACGGTGTTGATTCGGTGATTGCTCAAATGGCTAGAAATATACAGGCAAGTTTTGAAAAGCACATGCTGAATATGCCACCTAGAGATGCAGCTCTTGCTGGGAAGACTAATGGTGCTCGCAGAAAAGCCAGCTCTACTCCAGGTGAACTGAATAGTGAAGGAGTGCCAACTATCAGAAGAGATTCAGTTGCCAATGGAAGACCTAAGAGGGAGATTCACCCACCAAAGACAAAGGATCTACCTTATGACGTGAGACCTAGAAAGAAAAAATTCGTTGCAGAATTGAGGTTCTCTCAACAAGTGTTAAAAGAGTTGATGTCGAAAAAGTACGAATCTTTTAACTTTCCATTCTTGGAACCTGTTGATCCTGTTGCTCTTAACTGTCCAACGTACTTTGACTATGTCAAGGAACCGATGGATTTCTCTACAATACAAAACAAGCTCAACAACAACCAGTACGAAAACGCTGATGAATTTGAACGTGATGTACGTCTTGTTTTCAAGAATTGTTATGTTTTCAACCCAGAAGGTACCGCTGTAAACATGATGGGACATAGATTGGAGGCTATATTTGATAAGAGATGGATTGACAGACCGGTTCCAGCTCCTACTCCAAGCCATTCTGAAGAAGAGTACGAGTCAGAGGCTCCTTCAGAAGAGGAGGAGATTGATGAATCGAGTATTACAAATCCAGCCATTCAGTTCCTTGAAGAACAGATTCAACGAATGAAACAGCAGTTGGATAAGCTCAAAAAAGATGAACTGGAGAGGCTCAAAAAGGAAAAGCCTAAGAAGAAGAAGACAAAAGCCAAACAAAAGAAGAAGAGAAAAGTCAGTACAGCTGCCCAAGAAATGGTTCTTACTTATGATATGAAGAAAGAGCTTAGTGAAAAGATTAGCGAGTTACCAGAGAAGAAACTCAACCAAGTGCTAGCGATCATCTCCGAAGCTATGAATATCAATAATCAAAATGGGGAGGAGATTGAACTTGATATGGATCAACTCGACAACACTACACTCACAAAGTTGTACAACCTCGTTGTCAAGAAGAAACCAACAAGTAATGGCCATCGTCGTTCTGCCTCGGCATCGGCAGCTAAAAAGACCAAAAAGGGTAAAAACTTGTCAGAAGCTGAGCAATCTCGTCAAATTGAAGACTTGAAGAAGAAAATCGAACTCTTGGATCAAGGTTCAACACCAGCTAACTCTAGCTTTGCTACTGGTAATGCAAATGAGTCGGACAACTCTGATGATGACGTGAGCTCTGAGAGCTCAGAAGAGGAGTAAATTACAAATGAGAATGAAACAAACAGAACTAATGTGGATCTATATGAAATACATGTTTCCATATATTTCCCGCATACGCATATACATACAGACTATTACTTTTGTTTATTTAGCAGATCCATCCCAATTTTGCTATGCTGATTTTCTCATTGTTCCTGATTGCTAATTTCACTTCTTTTATACCTTCGTTAAACATTCAAATGTTTGTTTGACTTGAGATGAGTTCCTTTTTGTACATAAAAAGTAAAAAAAAATAAACCACAAAACAACTGGCGCCGCAAGTTGATTTTTTTGGTGTTTGGGTTAATTTTTGTGTATCGATGTTCAACTTTTCGCAATGGGAACGTAAACTTCACACAACAAGAGACATAAACACATTGGCATTTTAGCGTGATATCTGTATTATCTGTAAGAGGTATCATTGTCTTGTGATGTCTGTAGTGGTGGATGATATCAGTGCTCTTTTAGAGGAGTTACAAATCGATGGCAGCGGTGATGGACCAGTGCCTCCGTACACCACAACGTCATACAAACAACGGAAAATAGCATCTGTTGAGGATGAACTGAAATCTCAATTCCTGAATCCGTCGAATTCATTGCCATGGGATCTTTTGGATGTTATGCAGACGGTTCCTGATATGGATAACTTCGAGATTTACGATTCTCTGTTACAATTACCAGATCGTGTTTCCAGATTACAGTACAGGCTTAAACGTCAGGGCATTGAAGGTAAGGTCTATACCTATGCTGAAGAAGTTAACCGTTCAGATGTTGCGAATTCTAATGCCGCTACATCCATCAGTATCAATAGAGCGTATGGTGAATCTCAATCTTTGAGAGGGTCCACGTCGCAGTTGCCTTTCCAGCCTGGTGGAATACAACTGAAAAATGCTGTTAAGGACTCAACATCATTGTTACATAGAGATTCAGATGGGTTGTTCGACGTGCCATTAGGTCTTTCTAGAGGACTACAGGTTGGTGGAGATTCTCTTCACGACTTGGATGAGCTTGAAAATGTTGATGATAATGAAGAACCAAATGAAGAGGAAGAGTTACAGGAAGGTGTACCTCTAAGTGCTATCCAGCAATCTCAGTCCAAGTCTTCCGGATTTGAAAAGGATATCGATGAATTACTACCAATTGACATAAACTTTGGAAGAAGTGCCAAGATTAATAAGGATGAATTGGTGGTAAAGAAAGAGTGGGCGCATATGGTTGATTTGGATCATAAGATTGAAAACTTCCATGAATTGATTCCAAATATGGCCCGTAAATGGCCCTTCGAACTGGATGCCTTTCAGCAAGAGGCTGTTTATCATCTGGAGCAAGGTGACTCTGTGTTTGTCGCTGCACATACATCTGCTGGTAAAACTGTCGTTGCTGAATATGCTATTGCAATGGCTAAACGAAACATGACCAAGGCCATTTACACCTCACCAATTAAGGCCTTATCCAATCAAAAGTTTAGAGATTTCAAGGAGACTTTCCCTGAAGTTGACGTGGGCTTGATCACTGGTGATGTTCAGATAAATCCTGAGGCTAATTGCCTCATTATGACCACTGAGATTCTAAGATCGATGCTGTACCGTGGCGCAGATCTGATCCGTGATGTTGAGTTTATCATTTTCGATGAAGTGCACTACGTTAACGATATAAGTAGAGGTGTTGTGTGGGAAGAGGTGATTATTATGCTTCCAGATCATGTCAAGTATATCTTACTTTCTGCCACTGTTCCTAATACCTATGAATTTGCAAGTTGGATTGGAAGAACTAAGCACAAGGATATATATGTTATCTCTACACCAAAGAGACCTGTTCCATTGGAGATCAACATCTGGGGAAAGTCCAAGTTAACAAAAGTCATTGATGCTGATAGAAAGTTCTTGGATTCAAACTACAATGCCTACATCGAAATGTTTGAAGGCAAGAAGAAACCTCATCAAGGAGAAAACGCAACTAATGGTAATCGTGGTGGAGCCAGAGGTGGTCGCGGTGGAGCCAGAGGTGGCCGTGGTGGAGCTAGAGGTGGCCGTGGTGGTCAAGCAGCTGGAAATGGATCAAACAGAAGAGGTTTCCAGATGAGTCAGCCGAATAAGAACACATGGCCAGAGCTTATCCATTATCTTAACTCCAATTCCCTATTACCAGCTGTTATATTCGTGTTTTCAAAGGCTCGTTGTGAGCAATATGCCAACACTCTGGGTGGAATTGATTTCTGTAACGCTAAGGAAAAATCACAGATTCATATGTTCATTGATAAGGCAGTAGCAAGGTTGAAGAAAGAAGACAGGGAGCTCCCACAAATCATGTCAATCAGGGACTTTTTGAGTCGTGGAATCGTTGTTCATCATGGTGGTTTGTTGCCAATTGTGAAAGAAGTTATAGAAATACTGTTTGCAAAATCGTTGGTCAAAGTTCTTTTCGCAACAGAGACATTTGCTATGGGGTTGAACTTACCGACAAAGACGGTTGTTTTCAGTGAATTGAGAAAGCATGACGGTATCAATTTCAGAAACCTCCTTCCAGGTGAATTCACTCAAATGGCTGGTAGAGCAGGTCGTAGAGGTTTGGATACTATTGGAACAGTTATAATCATGTCTTACACGGAAGCCATGGCTAGACCTACAATCAAAGATGTTTGCTTAGGAACAGCTACAAAGTTGGTTTCTCAATTCAGACTGACTTATAATATGATTTTGAATTTGCTGAGAATCGAAGCTTTGAGGGTGGAGGAAATGATTAAGCATTCCTTTTCTGAGAATTCAACACAGGCCTTGCTCCCAGAACACGAACAGAAGATCAAATCCTTGGAGAGTGAATTAAACAACTTGCCTCCTCTAGTGATACAAGATCCATTTACAGAGGAGGATTTCAAAGAGGTTTTCGAGGATCTGATCAAATACAAAGATTTGACACGGTCTCTCATCAAGGAGGGTATGAACTCTGCTCTGTTCTTCAAACAACTTAAACCTGGTAGGGTGATTGTTTTCAAAGACAACAAGGGACTGTCCCGTATAGGTGTGATCTATAAACGTAAAGACCATTCTGAACCGTATAACTTTGTCGTTTTGGTTTTCGATATGGGTGCTGCAGAATTGCAAGAGGCTACGGGTATTCCATATGTTTCGTCTTTGAAGTCATTCATCCGTTCTAACTTCACACCAATGACATATAACGGTAATTTGAGGTTCGAACAGGTATCACTAGAACAACTGGAACTCGTGGTCACATATTACATCAACGTCTTTGATTTGGGGAAGAAGGATTCAGATGCTCTTGAAAAGTTTGAGAGTAATATCAACTTGGCATTGAAGTTTCAGGAACGGTTTAAAGAAATTGATTGGAGTGCATTTGGTACTTTGAAAATCAATGAACTTATCCAGGAGAGAACAGACCTAATTCAAAAGATCAAGGGTAGTCCATGTATTAAATCGAAGCATTTCACAGAGTACTTCGCTTCTTTGAACAAGAGAAAATCCATCCAAGACGAAATTGTGTATTACAACACCTTCTTGAATGATGAGAATCTTGAATTGCTTCCAGATTATGAACAAAGGTTGGCAGTGTTGAAAGAACTTGATTTTGTTGATGAGAATTTGAACGTGAAGCTCAAAGGTCGTGTTGCATGTGAAATCAACTGTGGATGGGAACTGATTTTAACAGAACTGGTGTTGGATAATTTCCTTGGGGATTTTGACCCCGAAGAGATCGTGGCACTTCTCTCTGCATTTGTTTACGAGGGTAAAAGTTCTCAAGAAGAAGAGCCAACTATCACACCTCGTTTGGAACGTGGTAAATCAAAAATTCAAGACATTATGGGTCGGATGATGGATGTCTTTGAAAGACATCAGGTCACACTTACCTCTGAAGAGCATGACTTCTTACAGAGAAACAGATTTGCCCTTGTGAATGTGGTTTATGAATGGGCTAGAGGTATGACTTTCAAAGAGATTATGGAGTTAAGCATAGAAGCTGAGGGAACCATTGTGAGGGTTATAACACGTCTTGATGAAATTTGTCGTGAAGTAAAATCCGCTGCTCTGATAATTGGTGATTCCTCGTTACATGCGAAGATGAGCGAAGCACAAGAGAAGATCAAGAGAGATATTGTCTTTGCAGCAAGTTTATACTTATAACCTCAAAACTATTACAGAACATTAAAGATCGTCGTAGAGAGTCGTCATTATTACGGTATAAAGCTTCAAGACTTTGCAGCTATTTCAAAGATGTTTCTTCTACTTGAGAACACCTTTTGTTGTAGAAATTCCTGTGCTGATTTCTTTCCAAGCTTATACGCTATTATCCCAAGGAGTATGAACAACGAGCTCTGAACCATTTTACAGGGAGTTGTTTGTCCTGTAGATGTAACCACACTATCTGAGTATCCCTTGCCTGAGAGGAACCTACTCAATGTTGATTGCTTTTGTAGCTTCTTGTGCATTGCACTAGAGAAGATGTCTAAAGAGTCTGACGAAATCTTGGATCCAACCTCCAAAGTTGCCTTTGTTCTTTCCAGGTTATACAAGCTCCACCCCAACATCTCCAGAGACTTGCTTTCTATGTTTACTGTCTCATCTGAGTCTTGTTTCACCGTAATGCAGTGCATTTTTGATGGATACAAAGCCATCAGTAGAAACTCGTCCTGGAGTTCGAGAGGGTTGATAAACTTCCTGATATTCTGCAATCTTTGGCGAGTTCTCTTTGACAACTTCTGGTTCGAGTTGATCTTTGTAGTGAGTCGCTGTGTATCATACCGTACTGGTAAGCCAGTTGGTACTTGATGGCTTCTTAGCGGTACCTGTGTTCCAGCAATGGCCCTCGCTAAAGAGCGATAGCCTCTGCAATTATAACCCAAACATCTTTCAGCCATTCTGTAAAGAATAGTATATGATCGTCCAATCATCGTCAGCTCTGTAGACGGTGATCTTTGCTATATATTCAGCCAGCTTTAATGTTTTGATTACAAGCAGAGTTTCTGATTGGCTCGAGAAATATTTTGAGAGGGCAATCTCCCGTTCGGACAACATGCTCATCTCTCTGGTTGAAATTTTTACAGGATTTTCTCTCTGCGGTGCAGTGAGTTGGGTATTAAAGCCGGTCGTTGATAGTGGGAGTGTGCTGAATATTATGAGTTCCAAGGCCTCTAAAAGTACTCCAAAGAAGAAATCGGCCAGTGAGGAGCCAGAACAGTCAAAGGCCTCAAAGGTGAAACTTCCTCGCTCCTTTATTACGAGACCAAGTCCAAATTTCAACGCTAAATCATGTGTCAAGGTTCTGTTGCATCCTTCAATATTGAAAGCCATTGATATCCTACCTGGTTCATTGGTACATGTTGCAAGAGAAGGAGACGGTGCCGGTATACTGGCGCAGGCTAGTCCAGCAGACTCCGGTTGTCCTTTCAATGTGGTCCAGGTTTCTGCCGGTTTGAGAAGCGTGTGCAACTTTCTCCTTGGTGATAGATTGGAGATTTCCAAGATTGAGAGCCAACCTCCATACGCAATGAATATCACAATAGGTACTCTTTCAGGGTTGAAATTGCACGATCGTTCTCGAAAGACCGTGGAGAAGTTACTAGAAGATGTCGGTATAGTCATGCCAGGATTGACACTGTACAAAGTTGGTATTCCGAGTGAAGCGGAAGGTGAGGAAAAGACGTTTGAGGACTTGATCATCACACAAGTTGATGATCATCCGGATATCTCCAGTTTAAAGATTCAAGACGATGGTGTTTTGGAAAACACCGATGATGGTGCATTCCAGAGATTTGTATCGCCTCCAGTTTTGTTCAAGAGAGGGTCAACTATACTCAATTTCACCGATGAGAGAGAGCCACATTCGAGGTATAACCTGCCAAAGAGAACTACATACTCACAAATTGGTGGTTTGTCCAAGGAGATAAAGGATTTGAAATCTGCAATTGAATTGCCCTTGCATCATCCTGATTTCTTTGCAAGGTTTGGAACTAATCCACCTAGAGGTGTACTCTTACACGGTCCACCTGGCACCGGTAAAACAATGCTTTTAAGGGCAGTTGCTGCTGAGACAAATGCACACGTTCTCAGTATTGATGGACCATCGATTGTATCCAAATACCTCGGTGAGACTGAGTCCAAGCTAAGAGATTGTTTCAATGAAGCAAGAAAGTACCAACCTGCGATCGTCTTCGTGGATGAAATCGACTCTCTTGCACCAAGTAGAGATAGTGATGATTCAGGAGAGGCTGAAAGTAGAGTTGTTGCAACGCTTTTGACGTTAATGGATGGTATTGGCAGCAATGGACGTGTTGTCATTGTAGCTGCTACTAATAGGCCAAACTCCATTGATATTGCATTGAGAAGACCAGGAAGATTCGATAGAGAGGTTGAAATAGGTATTCCTGACATAGAAGCACGTCATTCCATTCTCACTTTATATTTGAATAGAATCAAATATCACACTCTCTCTAGTGACGATATCTCCAATATTGCATCAAAGACTCATGGATATGTCGGTGCAGACATTGCATCATTGTGTGAACAAGCAGTGTCAAAGGTATATCAGCGTATGAAGGATCAAGATATGGATTTGGACAACTCTTTTGTTACCTTGGAAGATTTCGAACAATCTCTCATTGACATTCGTCCTTCTGCCATGAAAGAGATCTTTCTTGAAACTCCAAAAGTGTACTGGAGTGATATTGGTGGTCAAGAACAGTTGAAGAGGACGTTCAAAGAGGTTATTGAACTTCCTCTTGAAACTCCTGATGGGTTCAAAAGACTTGGAATCAAACCACCAAAGGGTGTACTGTTATACGGACCACCAGGTTGTTCTAAGACCTTAGCTGCGAAGGCATTGGCCACGGAATCAGGTGTGAATTTCCTCACTATCAAGGGACCGGAGATCTTCAACAAGTATGTCGGTGAATCTGAGAGAAAGATCAGAGAAATCTTCCGTAAAGCCAGGGCAGCAGCACCAAGTATTCTCTTCATAGATGAGATCGATGCTCTTGGTGGTGATCGTGGTGATGACTCTGGCCACTCGACAAGCGCTTCCAGCAACGTGTTGACATCACTGTTGAACGAACTTGATGGTGTCGAAGAGTTAAACGGTGTCGTTGTTGTCGGTGCAACTAACAGACCTACAGAAATCGACCCAGCACTATTACGGCCAGGGAGATTGGATTCACACATCTATGTTGCACCACCGGACCACAGTGCAAGAATGGAGATCCTAAAGAAGCAAACGAGTAAGATGCAATTAAAAGACGTTGATCTAGAAGAGTTGGCAAGCCAACTCGAAGGCTGTTCCGGTGCTGAAGTGGTCAATCTAGTGCAAAAAGCTGGAACAACGGCACTTGCTGAGGACAGAGACGCCACCAGCGTTCTAAAGAGACACTTCGACATTGTACTGGCTTCTCTTTCAAGAGGGATCACCAAGGAAATGTTAGAGTATTTCGAAGATTTTGCCCAGGGACGTCGATAAGTAAACAAATAAATGTTGTGATCTAATGAGAGGCGCCGTGTTTTTTGTGTTATGGAGGTGTCTGGATGTTTTAAATTTTGTAAACAAAGCGAATCTTCACAAGAAGCTTTACTGTTTTGGAATCGCTGTTTCAGGGCAGTGGGAGATTTTGGGAGAAGACGATGACCAGGGAGATACTTGAGAAGCCTGTTGTTCTCATTCCTGAGATCTTTGAAGATAACTATTTGCCTGATGAAGAGGTTTTCTCGTTGATGTAAGTTTTGAGCACTCTGTTTTGATACAAGGATGAAAGATTCACGGTACTAACCGTACTGGTTAAAAGGTACGATTTACCCAAGTCAGTGAGGTCGATGGATTGGAATGGTGATCTGCTAGCATATGCCACTGATACAGGTGTTAGTGTATTGACGCCTATTCCTCGTGATTCGCCGCTGGCGAAGAATTTACCAAGTGATTTACAACAAGAGTGGTGTTTTCAAGTAACAAATGTTCTAACCACTAGTCCCGTCACTCATCTTCGATTCACCAGTAGATTCTTGGTGATGTGTCAGGAAAATAGGGACATTACAGTTATGGATCATTTGGATGGTAAAAAGCATTCTGTCTCTGGTGCAGAGCGTCATTTGGAGGATATCAACAGCATTGACGTTTCAGAAGATGGTCATATCGTTTCTTGTGGTGATGACCGTCGTGTTGTGGTTTGGGGGCCAAATGGGAGTACAAGGGTGAAATACCTTGACGGTATACCAACCCTTGTGAAGTTTTGGACAGATCAGGATTTCGATAAAGTGATAATTGTTGAAGATGGTTCTAAGGTGAAAGTTTGGAATTGGCGTAAAGATGAGTGGCTTTATACCATTTATCCCGAATGCTTCATCCCAGGTACATCACCAAGTATATTGGACATTGTTACTAATGACGGAAATATCACAGTGATTGGTGATGGTTTATGGAAACAATACGTACCATCGGAGTTGGAAGGAGGTGCTGGTTATACTTTTGCAAATTCTCAAGGTAGACTTAAGGGATGGGGTGTTAATAAATGTCAATACCTTTCATCTACGAGCAATTGTGGTTTAATTGGAGGTGTTGGCACAGATAGATCCTTCTTCTACAACTTATTTGGAGATAATTCTGGTCAGGTTTATCAGTTCAAGTTACAATTGCCCTGTATCTCAGTGCCAGCCGGTGCTATCAACCACAACGGAATCGTGGCATTTGCATCCGGTTCCAAACTGGTATTGTTAAAGCCATTCGAAACTTATGAAGCAGTGGTATAAAACAACACTCTGTCTTGTAATGGATGTTCATATTGTAAAATGCGAATATTGTAAGAAATCTCCGAAGATGTTGAAAATTTACCCAGTGGCTAAGGCTCATTTCCTTCACCTTTTACCACACTGCCGGTTGATGAAATAGAAACAACAAACAAACGAAAATGGGTAGAATCAACATGTTTAACGCCTCTGTCATCATTCTCACATCATTTGTTGGTGTGTGGACCGGTGAGTTTTCCAATTCAAATACTTTCAGTTTGATTCCGCTCTAACATCTCTCTTCCCTCCCACTAGGCGTAAGATTCTTTGAACCAATTGTTGTGTATGTATTTCCCAGTATTATACTCCCAACTCGTTACTAACAACACGCTCTCTCTTCATCAACTATACAGTGAAAAATTGAGAGAAGATGGTGCCCTGCGACAAGATATGAAGTTCCCCAAGTACGATGAGAATGGTGATCCAATCCTCCCTGAAGGTGTTAAACCACCTGAGAGTTTGATGGACGTACTTACATTCGATCCAAACAAAGTAGACAAGGATGAATGATCATAGCATAGTGTGCTGTCGTCTTTATCTACGTGTAAATACAATCAATAACTCGAATTCTTTCTATAAAAGTGTAGATTATCCTTTTAAAATTACTCACTATAAATCCCCCATGGAGCCTTATATAGAGAGAAGAGCTCATCGCCTGGTCCGTCCAGATCTGCCCCCCCCCCCACTATAGGCAAAAAAAAATTTCTCGAGAGGTTTAATCCTCATCACAACCAAACTAGCCGCTAAGAACAGAGATATTCTGAAGTAATGGGTAAGCTTAAGAAGAACTCCAGATCATCGAGACATCGCTCCAATCCGTTGGCTGTTACGCGTAGATCAGCATCGAATAAACAGGATGAACACCTTACAAAGAATAAGATCTTACCTCTTATTGCTAAGCTGAAGTCTACAACTCCTAATGAAAAATCTATGGCATTGGGGTCCATCGCAGTGATGAGTGACGATCCAAAGTTCCGTAAGTTGTTACTCAAAGAGAGATTGGTCCAAATAGTGCTGGAACAGTGTCTCACTGATTCCAACTCTGAGATTGTTGTTGAATCCTTTGGACTTTTGAGAAATTTGGTGTTGGAGGAAGGTTATGACGTTGCGGTGTATCTATGGAGACAGAATATTTGGAGAGTCATTCAGGATAATCTGAACAAATGTCTTAAGGGATGGCACGTCTATAAGACTGATACAGCGTCATTGGATAAAGTTTCCAAGACGTTGTTGCTGGATATGATTGAGAATCTGATCTCTTTAATTGTCGGGTTGTGCGATTCAAGTGACGATATCTTCAATACCGTGATGAAGGAAATGGATTCCCTCAGAGGATTCCTGAAGGATATCCTTTCATTTGCATTGGATTTCAAGAATAAAGAACTGAAGATAACAGTTTCTCTTTTCAACTCGATCTTGGACCTCATCTACGATTTCAGTACAATCAGCGATGAGTTTGTTCAAAGTTTGACCAGTAAATGGGATTTGAACTTTGAGCTATTGGAAACATTTGTGAATGATGTTCCAAGATTTACAAACTTGTCCAAGGTCTATATACAAGGTATTAAGTTACAACTTGTTGAGGTTTCAGATCAATCTGAATTTGTTCAGATAGTTACAAAGATCTTGGGAACATTGACCACTATAGACATAGGCTTAAACAGGGAGATCATGTTGAAAGAGATCGATAATGGTAAATTGGATGAATTGAAGGTAGATGCAAAGAAGAGAGTTGATGCGAGGGCAGAGTTCCAAACCGTGGAACTGTCTCTTGAACTTATCACTGCAATGATTGAACTCATCTCGTATAATGACTCGTTGGATAACGAATTGGTCGAAACGTTATGCACTAAAGTGCGAGACGTGTTAATTGCGCTGATTCCACATTTGGAGTTTAGATCAAGGGCTCTGACTGCATTGAATAATCTTTCATGGTTATTCGTATCTATTCAAGTTCCCCAATGGACCTCAATTGCACAGCAGATATGGGTGGAACTCTCTCAATTAGACGTGTCCCAATGTGACGTTGAAGGGAAAACCTCTATATTTGGATGTCTATGGGCAATTTTGAACGTTGTTCCACTTGAACTGGACTCTTCATTTGTACAATCTTTATGTCAGGAGTTGCAATCTAACTCCTTATCCTCTGACGATGTTGAATATTCAATTCGTCTAGTTGGAGCGCTATCTATGTTGGCAAAGTATCAAGGTCAAGTGGAGAGAAACTTGTTGATTTCTCAACTGTTATTCAATCTGTTAGAAAATGATAAAACACCAACCAGATTAACATTTGAAATTCTTGATCAACTCTACGACATTTACGGTGATTGTTTGTACGATTATAACACCCCAGTGTTTGTATCTCAAGGTTATTTGAAGAGATTGGAACAGCTTGTTCCAAGAGTGAAAACCAACTTCAAACTAATCGACAAGAACGTTGATAAGGAGTTCAAATTGAAGGCCGAGGAAGTCTACAACAACTTGGGAAGATTCATCAACTACAAGAAGAGTGAAGTATAGTAATAGATTATATGTATGTAGTTTTATACGTACAGTAAAAGAAAATGTTTGTGCTTGTTTCGATTGTATGAAAATGGTTTTAACCAGCTTTGGCATACTTCTTTGCCTGTTCTATCACTTTTCTTTCGTAAAGAGCACGATCTTTACCAAATGCTCTCCAAGCCGGTTCCTGTGCTGGCGAATCCGGGTTTGGTGTATCTAATAGTTCTTGTACTCCTAGCAGGATCTGTTTCAAATTGATACCAGGTCTCCAATCTTGGTCCTCGTTCAATATCGAAAGACAAATGGTTCCTGAAGGATAGACGTTAGGGTGATAGAACCCAGCTGGGAACCTTACCTTTGGCGGCTTCGAAGGGAAATCATTGGGGAATGTGATTGTTAATGGATAAGTGGCATTTTCCCAAATGGTATTGTCCTTTCCTGGAATACCAGCGGTCCAACTCTGTAAATTTAACGACCCATCTGCACTCTTTTCAGGCTTAGCAAAAAATCCGTACGGATGGTCCTTCCGCCATTGTTTTCTCTCCTCCTGAAGACGGTTCTTTAACAAAGAAGACATCGCTCGTTGATGGGATTGTTCCGGTTGTCGTCGTTGTTGTCTTCGTCGTCGTTGTTGTCTTCGTCGTCGTTGTTGTCTTCGTCGTCGTTGTTGTTTTGGTTTTTGCAATCCATAAAACTCGCGATGTTGTTTACCGCTGATGTTGGCGCTGGTGAACACAAAAGTTTAGAGAGAGACTGGACGGTGTGAGCTTAGTGGGGGGAGAGGGCGGCTCTTTCATCCCGCTAATTTCTGTCGCGGCGGCTCTTTCATCCCGCTAATTTCTGTCGCGGCGGCTCTTAAAAGGAGCAATTTTGTTTGTTTTGTTGACCGTTTTAGCTGAGTTTGTTGTGCCTGGAACCGAGATGGGGGGATTTTTTGCAGCGAACTGGATGATTGTTTTGTTAGAAGACGATGAACACGATACGAGGAGTAGGACTAGAAGGACTTGAAAGAAGCAATGGCTGACGATTTAGACGATTTGGATGACTATTTGGATGAGTTCCAGGATGAGGTTTTTGCAGAGACGGACGCTAAGGAAAAGGCACAGTCTACACAAAAGACCAAAGAGACTGATGGTGATAATGCTACATCTACTCCTACGCCAGAGAATTTAAAGGATACGATTGAAGAGACCCTTAATAGGCTCAAGACGAAAGTTGATCCTTCTGGGAAGAGTGTGGATGAAGAATTGGAGGAGATGATGAAGAACATGTCTTTGGATGATGACATTACAAAGGCGCTAATGGAGAGTATGGGTGTGTTAATGTCCAAATCTATGATGTATGAACCTTTGAAATCGCTTTCAGTGAAATACCCTGATTGGTTGGAAAAGAACAAGGATAGTTTGGAATCTAAGGAATACGAAAGGTATCAGCTACAATACAGTATCGTTAAGGATATTGTAAGTAGATTTGAAAAGGAAGATTATGACGATACAAAGGATTTTGACTACATATCTGGGAAACTGGAAGAGATGGAAACAACTGGTACCGTACCAGATGAATTGGCAGACTCAAAACTCGGTGATTTAAACAATGTTGAACTCAAAGATGAAGACCTAGAAGGTTGTACACAGCAATAATTCATACAACTATCTCCAATCAAAAGGCTTGATTTCATAGATAAATCAATGTGTAGTTCAAATCTTCCCCAAGGTTAAACGGACCTGTTTAATGGGGCGTGGTGTCTGGATGTAATGTTTGTTTACAATTCGGAAAAGCTCACCACCCCCGTCCCTCTTTTCCACGAGACGGCTAATTATTTGTTTACAAACTGTGCTTTACAATTGTTTACGAAAACCATAGAGGAAATAATTTGAACTTTGCTCCTTGAAGCCATGGGTGAGTGTATACACAGAGGTTTAGTCTATAAGCCATTACTAATTGTTGTGGACTTTAACAGATGCGTCAATTGTCAAGAGGTTGAACGATAGGGTATATGATAAGAGAAAGAATGCTGCTAAAGAGTTGGAAGAACAGGTGAAAGTGTTTGTAAAGACTGATCCAGATAAGATCAATGCGATCATTGGTCAGTTGTCGAAAGATTTTGCCTATGCTGTTCATAAACCCGATGCTCGTAACGGTGGGCTTATTGGACTGGCTGCAACGGCGATCGCGCTGGGGCAGCAAGAGTTGGCCCAACATTTGGATGATATAATACATCCTGTTCTTGCGTGTTTTGGCGATCAAGATGCCCAAGTAAGGTACTATGCAAGTGAGTCGCTTTTCAACATTGCAAAGGTTGCTAGAGGTGAAATCCTGAGATATTTCAACGAGATCTTTGACGTTCTATGCAAACTTAGTGCAGACTCGGACGTCAGTGTTAAGAGCGGTGCAGATCTCTTGGATAGGTTGATTAAAGATATTGTTCATGATAATGCCTCTAGCTATATCTCAATAATACCGATGGATCCAGAAGGTGATTATAAAAGGGCAACACAGGCGACGTATACTTCAAATGGAGAAACTTTACAATTCCAGCCTCAACAGAATGCTAGGGCATTTTCATTGCCTAAATTCATCCCACTTTTAATGGAGAGAATTAACACAATTGATCCATTTACAAGGGTATTTCTCGTTTCCTGGATCACAACGTTGAACGCTGTGCCAGATCTCGAATTAGTGTCTTATTTACCAGCGTTTCTAGGTGGGTTGCTAAATTTCCTCGGTGATTCTCATACAGATGTGAGGGTAATTACACAGAGTGCATTGGACCTTTTGCTCCACGAGATTAGAAGAATATCAGAGATTCAAAAACTAGTGGAACAAAACATGGCTCAGTCCTCGAGTGCAAATAGTGATGATGAAAATGATGAAAAGAATATAAAGGATGATTCTTCACCCAAACACAATGGTGAACTGTATATTCCTGGTCAAGATGTACGTTTGGACTACCCAAAGATCTTGGAAATTTTGATTTCTCACATAGATGCTTCAGATGCAAAGATTCAAATCGTTGTTCTTAATTGGCTTGAATCGTTATTGGAGATCTCACCAATGTCATTCGTTCCCTATCTATCCAAACTGTTATCTGTGATTTTATTAACAATGGCAAATAACGATAATTCAACTCTAAAACAAAACT
Source organism: Williopsis samutprakarnensis (assembly GCA_030569715.1). Classification (NCBI taxonomy): domain Eukaryota; kingdom Fungi; phylum Ascomycota; class Saccharomycetes; order Phaffomycetales; family Wickerhamomycetaceae; genus Williopsis; species Williopsis samutprakarnensis. The sequence goes on from JAJMLQ010000126.1 coordinate 456,358, forward strand.
CAAAAGATTTCAATTCAGCATTGATGCAGTTAATTAAAGGTCTTGGTGAAGCAGAAGAAAAGAAGTTGAATTATTCGTCAACGATTAACCAACTCACGTCACACTTTCTAAACGAAAATGAAGAGACAAAGATGGCAGTCTTGGATTGGCTGAAGATGCTTTATCAGAAATCGCCAGAACAGCTTTTAACAAGAGGCAATGAGTTGTTCACTGTTTTATTAAAGGCATTGTCTGACTCAAACGAACAAGTTATATATAAAGATTTACAATTGCTCTCTGAGGTTTCTCATTCAAGTGATGATAAAAGTTTTTCATACATAATGGTGAACCTTTTAGATCTCTACAAGAAAGATCAAAGGCTTTTAGAGACAAGAGGAAATTTCATCTTGAGAAGGCTCTGTATTTCTTTGGACCCTATCAGAGTATACCAAACTTTGGGGAAGGCACTAGAAAATGAGAAGGATGTCACATTTGCAAGTATCATCATACAGATTCTGAACAACAACCTAATTACTGCTCCAGAATTGTCTACGCTAAGACGGAAACTTCGAAAAAATGATGATAATTGGGCTCTGTTTACAAGTTTATTCAAAGCTTGGTGCCATAATGCACCAGCAACTTTAGCACTGTGTCTATGGGCACAGGCATACGAGTTAGCATATGCAGTGCTACAGATTTTTGTCGAATTTGAGATTACAGTAAATACGTTGGTGCAGATAGATGTCCTTGTTCAACTTTTGGAATCGCCAGTTTTCACAAGGGTAAGGCTTCAACTTCTGGAACCAGAGGACCATCCATATTTGTACAAATGTCTCTATGGTATTTTAATGGTTCTACCTCAATCGTCTGCCTTCTCTACTTTAAAGAACAGATTGAACAGTGTTAACGTGATCACAAGTTTCCCACAAATTGGTCAAGAACGTTCTGACGATACCAGCTCTCTGAAATCAACTCATCATTGGGAGGATCTCCTAAATAAGTTTACCAAAGTGCAACAGTTGAAAGAGGATCAAGTTTTGGAAAACGCAACTTCAATCAACAACGTCAAGAACTTGCCAAAATATGATGCGTCTACACCATCTGTGGAATTGAGATCACCAAGTGCAGACATCGATCAGTCACTCAGTACACCAAAGCCTAACGATTTGAGAAGTGCAGTGCGTAAAATATCGGGAAGATCATTTGTTCTTAAAGGATTTGGAGGTGATCGTTAAATCTACAGCTATATGACAGGTATAGAAGAATCTCATTGAAAACTTCAACCACCAAGCATTTGATCTCTGAAATGTGCTTGGAAGTTGACCCTTTTTTTAGTTTCCTTTCTTATAATTATATTCTGTTCTCTAGTCTCTATCAATTTTGGCTGTAAGATCTCTCTCTTGTACTCCATAGATGTCAATTGGCCAAATCTCTTATCAGCTGATACCACTGTTAGTTGAGACTCTGTTGGAGAACGTGGTGATGGGATATGCTGTCTGTAAATTCTCTGCAATGATCTATGTCCCAACCTTGAACCATTAGGCAAGTTCAACTCTGAAATCACCGGATCAATGGTGGCAACTGTGTAGTTGTCATTCATACCGTTATCACCACTATCTTCATTCTGACTTCCTTCAGATGGTGTATCAGCTTCATTATTCTCCTGAAATCCAACTTTTTTCTTGGAGGACGATTTAACAGCAACTGCTTCAGTACTGGAAAAATCATAGAAGTCTGCAAATCTTGCCCTTTCCTCTTTAGACTCATAGGGTAATCGACAGTGACCTTTCGATGTAACATGAGCTCTAATACTCTCCAAATTTTTACCTTGGAAGTTGCAACATAGACATTCATTTTCAATGACAATGACAGAGATCAAATATTCCAATAATCCCTTGAGATCTACTAGATATGACCGTTCAGGAATGTAGAGCCCATGACTCTTGAACATATGTGTAACATTCTGTTCCAACTCATTATGAGCCACTCCACAAAAGATACAGCTGGTGATTGGTTGTAAAGGCTCTTCAACAAATTCATCATCACTATGGAAGTTATCACTATCATAGTCATCGGAATAGTCTCGGTCATCTGTATAATCTTCATCTTCGGACTGTGTAGCCAGTTCCGATCCGGTATCAAAGTTACTCTCAACATCTGTATGTGTAGCAGGATGTGAATATACAGACTCTCCCATACTTAAATGGGAAAATTCACTGGTGACACTAACAGGGCTCACTCCTCTCTCTTCCAGAGTGCTCTTGTGCAAGCCATAGGAGATCTGAGAAATACGACCTCTTGGATGGTGTTTGTTGATATGAACATATTTCTCCTTTGACTTCAATACCTTAAATCCAAACTCGTCTGTTTCCTCCTGATACTTCTGGGATTGTTGAACCTTTTCAGCATAGATGGCAGCATCAACAGGTGGCAAACCTGCAACTCTTCTCTTGAGGTTATACCTGTGCCAATCTGTCTTCATATGATACCTCTGCGCATCCGAATTCGGGAACTGAATGGAACAAGAGTTGCACTTGAAGAAAGAAGACGATGTAGTTATAGCATTAGCATCCATTTTAAAGCTTTTATCGTTCGTTACAATAAGCCATTGTTCTTATACTCTAACCAATACAACTCCAGCCAAGTTTATGTCCCGAATGTGTGGTACGGACACGCACCCCATAACATTCAGCTCGAGTTGAAGATTCAACATGTTTTTAGCTACAAGGCCAATTTAAAAGGTATTCTACAAGTCATTGGTATACATAACCATTTTTTGTAGATTAAAACATGTTCAATATGAAACGATCAACCAGCATTAGCAGCAAATAGAAGTTTTCTTAACGGTACTTGTTGAAACCAATGTCCTTGGCCTTTTCTCTGAAACATTGACGACACAAGTTCAAACCGTACTTTCTGATCAAACCAGTGTGAGAAGAACAGACTCTACATTGACGAGAACCCTTACCGTAGTTTCTTGGGTGGGAGAACCAAACGTTTTCGTGAGCCATTTTGCTGTGAACTTAGTGTTAGTATTCTGGGGACTAGAAAATTGACTAGTGTACGGATGAAAGAAGAGGTTGATTTCCGTGGTGTACCATAATATATGTGTACTTGAAACATTCCTAGTGTTTAGATAGCGTGTGATATACCATCATCATGGATCGTAATTTCTTCTTTGTTATATTCGAACGTCATTTAGCAGCTCCTTTGATATCGCATGTATCGCCTATTACCTCGTATCCACATGCAATCGCTAATACAACACGTTCTTGCTTGTCGCTCATGGATATACCTCCCTCAAATCATATCTATCTCTCCGGCTCTCTCCCTCTTTCTTTCAAACTCGTTGTCATCACTCTCCACTTACATTAACTGATGTCTTAACCTTTTGGTGTTGGTAAATTAAACCTGTTACTAAAACTGTTTGATGTTTGAATTGTTCAGTTTGTTGAAAGAGTCCCACCACACACACCGCGCGCTAGGGAGTGCGACTCGAGGGCTCACAGAAAAAAATTCGCGGAAGCACAGTTGAAAATTTTTCATCGTCACACCAAGGAAAACCTTATGCTGCCCTATGTGTAGTCACGTGTACACCTTAGGGCTACAGCGATGACCTGGTTGTGAGCCCTGCCTTTCTGGTGCATTTTATTCGATGAAATTTTTACCAATGCTATCAATTGAGAAACTAATATTGGAGTTTTTGCTACAAGAACATTGACGCTATAAGCTCGTTATTTAGTTAAAATGGCTGGTCATTCCCATAGATCAACCGTCAAGAACGGTCACAAACCATTCAAGTCAAAACATGCATCTAAGGGCTCAATAAAGGCAAGATATAAGGGTAAAATTGAAAAGACATCTAGTACTCAGAAGGTTAAAAAGGGACATTCCAAGCTTGAAAGAAAGAATTTGGCTAGACAATTGAGAGATCAAAAGATTCTCCAGACATCAGAGAGTAGGAAACTATTCGAAGGATCTAATGGTGCGGAAAAGATCATCACAGTGATCCCTTTGACTGAAGATGTATCTGCAGAGTCAATCGTAAATAAGTTGATCGATGCTGCTGCTCTCCCAGGACAAGATAAGTCTATGATCCAATCACCTTCTGTTACTTCAGTTAAGATCCAAAAGTTCAAGAGTAACTTGAAGTTTATCATCCCTGATTTTAACGATTTTATATCCATCTTGGATGCTGCTAAAGTTTCTGATTTTGTCGTTTTCGGTCTCTCTGGTACATCTGAAGTGGAACAGGAATATGGTGAACAGATCATCAGAGCTTTAGAACTACAAGGTATTGGCTACACGATGGGTGTGGTGAACAACCTTTCCAAAGTTCATCCAAAGGAGAAATTCCAGGCAGATGTCAAACAATCTCTCGAAAGTTATTTCAAACATTTTTTCCCAACTGAAGAAAAGATCTACAATTTGGAAAATGCATCAGATTCATTGATAGCAATCAGAACGTTGTGTCAGAAGTTCCCTAAGTCAATAACATGGAGAGATTCAAGAGGCTGGTTAGTTGCTGATGAAGTTTCATGGGAACCTACAAACCCAGCTGTTTCTCATGAAGGGTTGGTTAAAGTGGAAGGTATCGTTAGAGGTATCGGTTTCAACGCAAACAGATTGATTCATATTCCCGGTCAAGGAGATTTCCAAATTGAACGTATTGAAAAGATCACGAGATCTGAAGTTGAAGGATTCACTCCTAATGAAAACCAGGAGTCTCTGGAGGAATTGGCTCCTCAAGAAATGGATATGGAAGATTGGGAAGATGAAGATCACCAAAATTACAACCCAGATACCATCAGATATGATGATGACTATGAGTATGTTCCTGAGCAACCAAAGAAGCTCAAGCTTAACTTGCCAGAAGGTACCTCTGATTATCAAGCCAGATGGTTCCTCGAGGATGATATCATTGAATGTGAAGATGATGATGATGATGATGAGAGTGATGATCAAATGGATGAAGATGGAATGGATGACGACAATATGGATGACGATATCTATTCAGAACAAGGTCAAGATCCACAGGATTTACAAAGTGAAATGTTTGTTGAGCTCAACGCTGAGGAAGAGCAACGTCAATTGCAAATGTTCCGTGATAAGGAGAAGGAAGATCGTGAATTCCCAGATGAACTCGAATTGCTTCCTACTGAGTCCGGTAAGGAAAGACTCAAGAGATATAGAGGTTTGAAGAGCCTGTACAACGCTACGTGGGATTGTGATGAATACGATCCAAGATCACCTAGTGAATGGAGAAGACTCTTACGTATCTCAAACTTCAAGGCTACAAAAAACAAGATCCTCAAGTCATCCATCTGTGAGGCTCAAGCAGTTGCTGGTTCCAGAGTTAGAATCTACTTAAAGGCACCAGAGTTCATCGTATCAAAGTTCCCAGACCCGTCAACGGCGCCTTTCATCATCTACGGATTACTCGAACATGAACATAAGCTTGCTGTTGTGAACTTCTCCATCCAATCCTGGGAAGAGTACGATAAGCCAACGCCATCGAAGGAGACCATGGTTGTCCAGTACGGTCCAAGACGTCAAGTGATTAAGCCTGTATTCTCCGACGCATCAAACACTCCAAACAACGTTCACAAGTATGAAAGATTCTTGCACAAGGATGCTCTCTGTGTTGCAACAGCTATTGCACCAGTGACTTTCACTAACGCTCCTGCCATATTCTTCAGACAAACGTCTGAATCTCCAAGAAAGATTGAATTCATTGGACATGGTTCTTTCCTCAATGCTGAACATCAAAGAGTCCTGGCTAAGCGTGCCGTCATCACTGGTCACGCCGTGAAGATCCACAAGAGAGTCATCACGGTTCGTTACATGTTCTTCAACGAGCACGATATCCAATACTTCAAATCTGTTCCGCTCTTTACGAAATCTGGGAGATCTGGTTTCATCAAGGACAGTTTGGGTACACATGGTTACTTCAAGGCAAACTTTGACGGTAAGATCACTTCACAGGATGTCATTGCCATGGCTCTTTACAAACGTGTCTGGCCAAAATCGTCGGTTATGTGGGCACGTTAATCCTTTAGTATTATACTTAAATATATACGATGGTTCCGTGATCATACAACGCGTGTAGTTTGCTATATCCAATGCCATACATAACCCTATGTATTGTTGCTCTTACCGATGATAGTTGCCACGATAAAAAAAATTTCTTCAGTCCAAACTTTTCTTACCTCTTAACAAACATTTTTTCCCTTCTCCAATCAAAAAGTAACTGGAAACATTTGCCACGATGGATTGGTGTTAATTATCAAGCTATTCCATTGCCATTTCTGGGACAAGATCCCAATAATGACCGTTTCCTAGACAAATGTTAAATATTCCTGGATAGGAAGTTTGAGACTCGATAGTGGGTCTTGAATGTCGATGAAAGGACACATCATTCTGTTTTTTGTTTTTAGCTTGCAATTGTTTAAAATGAATAAACGGTATATGTATGCTAGGCAGTGTTATGTTAGTGGTGTGCTGTGTGTGAATCTATGTCACAGTCTGATCTGAGAATCCACTCCTTCACCTTCGTAGTCGAGATTCAAAGAAAAGTCCTCAATGTTGAAGTCGAAATTAGCGGTGGTGTACAATGTAAGGTTACCGTTGATTGACTTTCGTAATAACTCAGCAGCCCCGGGTTCAATAGTGATGGCGATCCTCCTTGTTGTTGAGATTCCTGGAGGCAAGGTGATCTGTGTTGGTGTGTTCACATTTGCAACCTCAATATCCTTTGAAAAAACCTTTGCACTATTGATCTTTATCAGTACAGGTTCATTACTCAAGGGGTTATAAGCCGTGATCTGGACTTCAGAGCTCATCACATGGAAGATGGTACCCAAAATGAATCCGTTGTTCCCATCATTGTGAAAGCTTGGTACTTCAAATGGTAGAGATAGTTCTGATAGAATACTTGCAATATGAGCATTCTTACATGATTCATTGTGACCTGTGATGACGATTTCTGGCTCTTTTCCCGAAATGTATCTGCTTAACAGATCTTCAAGCGCTTGCTGACTCTTATCTGATGAGGAATCAAGTCTCAAAATAGTGGTTAATTCCGTAGAATTATCTGCCAATAACACAGTATCGGATAGCTCAATATTGCCGATGATTGTATCATTGTATGCAATCTTCACATTCACAAACTGGATACCAGCACTCACCATGAAGGGGTTAGTAACCATCATGTTGACAAACAATCTAAGATTGGTTGATGTGGATGAGGTTATGTAGATCAGATCGTGAAGTTTGACTTCGACATCACCAATAGCATGTCTAATTCCGTGGATTGTGATGCTTGATTCGTACTCCACCTGTTGGAAGATCCTTGATGAAACCGGTGTGACCACATCCATATCCATCTTAGCTTTAATTATTGTGCCAAATTCGTCGCCATTGAGAAACTTTTTAACCAATTCAGCTGTTAAACGATCATCAACGATATCAACCACTGCACCTTGGATAAACAGGTTGATGATCTCCGAATATGTTTCAACTTGTTGCCAACTGTGAAGATATATCTTGAGTACAATCTCATTATCGTATAAGATACAAAGGTCACCAAGCACCTCCTTCAAGTTGAACAGTTGGTTATTATCGTTTGACACTGGGAGATCCAATGACAACTCAAATTCTGCACTCAACTCTGGTAGGGTCGTAGCATCATTAGCAACCATGACACTTGCTGATGATAAGTTATAATTCAAAGGCTCGTGGTGCGTTCCAATGACATCCTTCTTTGATAACGATACTGGCTGAACGATGTTTGTAATTATCAGGTACAACCAGTTTGGCAAGTTTGCGTTTGCTTCCGACTTGATTCTGGCAGAGACGAAAACACTTGTACTGGATTCAAGAAACTTCTTCAAGGATCTGTTAACAGGGGACAACCCATCGGGGCAGTGACGTTCCAAAGACTTATCAAATCTGGGTATACTAAGAGAAGCATTTATAGTTGTTGCTTCACCATTTTTGAATTGGACCTCTTCTGTCGTTACGCTTGCGATATATATGATATTGTTAAGACATCCAGCAACGAAGACATCCCAATCAATTCTACCAACATATGCATTCACAGGTAAACCCAGGCTTTTTAGACTCACTTCAACCGATGACTGTATAGATTCACCTTCTATGGAGACATTGTATGATTCCAACGTATAGTTGAAAAGTCTTGACTCAGAATTTGAAGGAATTGTTATTTTCCTTTTCTCTTTAACGCTATATGTCCCCAATGGGACCGATTTGCTAACGTAAAACCTCGAAAGGAATACAGCGGAGATCTCGAGATCGTGTAATCGACTGATATCTTTCAATATGAGATACTGAGAATACACTTTGCTGGTATCCAATGGATTAATTTCGACTTGTATAGGTATCTGGAAAGAGTTGATACTTCCCTGGGTAAAATCGATGCTGAGTGGTGGTAAAAGACAACTAATTGGATGGTAAAACCTCTCATCATCATACTCTGGTAAGTTCACAAACAACTCAACCCCCTTTTCATTTGTTTCTATGCTCACTTCACCAATCAACAGCGTCAACGGGATGAAAATACTCCTCAAGAACCAGCCATGCTTCCCATAATCCATGCTGATTATACCCTGTACATTCACCAACAAGCCTGTATCTGTTATGTTTGAGATTTCAACTCCGCTAACGTAGACATTAGAGCTTTCATCAAACACCTGTGAGCCATGGAACATAACAACGCATATCACCACGATAAGCCAAGCCAGAAAGAGCGCCATTGGCACTGCTACCAATTTATGCCTCTTGATCCTATCATATAGAGTAACCGTCGAGGTCCTTAGAAACGGTAGCGTGTACCAAACAGAGGCTAATGATGGAATAATACCACCCGCTTTTGAAGTTGAAACCTGTCCTGTCTGGAGCAAGGGAGTTTCCTCGTCTATGGCTCTGCCGCCCAATTGATTCGGTGAGGAGGGCGGTAGAGTAGGCTCACTTCCTAATGTATTCATCCTTCCTGGTTGAGCTTGTCAGTGCTTGTTTTACTCCCATAGAAACGATTGCTTACCGCCAACTACTTACGATCTCTTACCAAAAGTATAACGATGATGAGACCTCTTTGATGGGTGTAAATAACTGTTTGTTTGTTATTGATGATGATTATGATGATGATGATTTCTACGATTAAACGTGGTGCTTATCAAAGACTTGACACATTTGTGGTAAGGGCAACACGGATGACGGCTACGCTGCTACATGTGATGTATGGATGTAAATCGTTTAATATAACAGGTATGGGAATTTACTATAACTTTGGGTCAAATGATATGCTTCCTTCCAATGGAGCAGGTGCTGGAGTCAAGTACAATCTTGCTTGAAGTTCACCAGAGGATGTAACTGTCTCACCGGATGGGAATCCTTCAACGATTTCGTTATCGTTACCAGCTTTGGCCAACAAGTTAACAATCAACTTTGAAGTACCATTCAAGACACGTTTGTCATAGTATGACTCGGTCTCTTGTTTTGTAATGCTCTTCAAATGTTCAACTGCAATTTCGTTAGATAAAAAGTCATAGACACCGTTAGAAATCGCAGCAGTGTATCTTGCATTCTCCTGGTGGAGGTTCTTCAACGACTCCAGTTTCTTATGAATCAATGCCTCCTTGTGATGCTCAAACTTTTCAGCTGGCATCTCCTTGAGTGTTTCCTGGAAGAGCTTGAGGAAATTGACAATTCTAGACTCTAAGTATGCTGCATTTCTCTCACTCTGGATGATGATTCTTAGACCAAAGGTAGTTCTAGTTTCAAGCAATCCACTAAACACAATGTAACCCAATTGTTCTTTAGTACGAAGAATGTCAAAAGCTGGCTCCTTGATGATTTGGGCAAGTAGTTCCACTTGAGCATGCTGACGTGTGTCACGAGTTTCACCAGCTTGGATGAAGTATTGAATGCATGTGTTGGTGTTGTTTTCATCTGGTAACAACAGATCGTATCTGAATGTCTTCTCTTCCGGTAAGATATAGGATCTTGGTTTGAATCTCTGTGCAGAGAACAGAGGAGCAAATGACAAGCTTCCAGTGATCAACTTTGTAATTTCAAGTGCTTCTTGTTCTTTATAGTTACCAATGATTAAACCTTCGACAAATGCTTGCTTAAAAATCCCAGGAATAAATCTCTCAATGTCTTCAAAGGTTGTGTTACTCACAGCCTCAATCATATCATGAGTAGAAAACACCTTTTCGTTTACCAAAGTGGAGAAAACGGTTGTAACTTGGTTATATGGTGGTTTATACTCAAAGTTCTTCAAGTTTCTGATTCTCTTTTCCTTGATGAGCTCAAATCTGTGCTTCTGAGGCTTAAATGTAACCATGGCCTCCAAAACCTCTTGAATTAAAACAGATAACTTCTCATTGTATCCATCAAAGCTCAACACCAGTCCTTCCTTTCCTGTAATCAAATTGAAGTGTAACATGGCGATTTCAGCGTTGTATGATATATCAATGAGAGAGCCTTGCAACAACTCTGAGAAAAGCGTGGTCATTGCATTTGCACTTGGAGTTGCCGTTGTAGCAGGCAAATTCAGGAACAATTGAACACAGGCCTTTGGAACCCAAAACTGGTCATCTTTCTTGAACCAGAACCTGAACTTATCATCATTTTGCAAAAGTTTTGGCTTCTTCAATGGTTCTTCAACTTCAACTCTTTCAACGTCAAACTTTGTTGGGATGAACTCATTTGGTTTGGGTAATCTTAACTCAGGGTTAGGAGAAGGTTTGGATAACTTTGAAATAAAATCAGGGCTTAAATCCTCCACTGAGTACTCTGTTCCATACCATTTTTCAACTTTATCTGTATCCACAGATTGGGAAACCAAGGTGACTCTTAGATTATCAACAGTCAATGAAGAACCAAATTCTTTGATCAAAATCGGGTCATATCTTCTCATCACTCGTCTACTCAAGATACAATCATCTGGAACGTAGTCCTTTTGCAAGTCCTTTGCCAAACTTGAAACTGTAGATGAAGGAGAGCTTTTTTGCTTGAACTTGAAGTTCATCTCACTAATCGCTTTTAATTCTTCATAGATCCATTGGTGAGGTTCCTCCTGTCTGACAATTTCCAAGAACTGGAAAATGGTGTATAATACATCTTCATAATGTTGTAAACCCTTTTCTGTCAAATCAACATCGACACCAAATGTTGCATTACCTTTAGAGATGGTGTATCCACCAGCAGATAAGGAGTTTGCCCAACCTTGTTCTTTCAAAAATGCCAAAATAGATCCATTTCCTTCATGGCCAATCAAATGGCTGAAATAGTGAGAAGATTGAACATCCCAGCTGTTGTCATGGTCAGGAACCGAGAAAGATAGTCCCAACTTATTCTTTGACATAACTGGCTTCGCCTTGATCAACTTTTGTAATTCATTGTGAGTGAATACAGGTTCATCAAACACCGGCTTTGCAGTGTTGTAGTTTGGCACTGTGGTGAATTTTTCCACAACCCATTTCTCCAGTGTTGATAAATCTTCTCTTCCGATAACAGCTAACTTCATCAAATTTGAAGAGTATGACTCTTTGTAAAACTTGAGAAGTTCATCTCTAACGTCAATGCCCTTGCCAGCAGGAATCTCACCCAAGGTTTGCAAATTACCCGTGGAAAACTTATGATAAGGATGGCTAGGGTTGGATAGAGATTTATCTAACTGATACAATCTCCATGTATCGTTCTGCAAATTCTTCTTGTTTTCAGAATCAACAGCCCTAATTTCACGGTCTTTGCAACTTGGATCAAACAAAGGTGCAATGAAGAATTGGGAAAATCTATCCAAAGCTCCTTCCAAATACTGATGGTTCACCTCGAAGTAGTAATTGGTATCTTCAGCAGCTGTGTATGCGTTTGAATGACCACCATGGTTTGACAAGTAACTAGAATACTCATTCTCATCTGGATACTTCTCAGTGCCCATAAAGAGCAAATGCTCACAAAAATGCGCCAATCCAGGCAGGTGTTCATAGTCACTAAAGGCACCGACGTTGACATCTAACGCAGCAGCACTCTTATCAGCCTTTGGATCACTAATCAGCAATGCTTTTAATTTGTTGTCAAGGGTGATAACCTTGTACTGTCTATCGTCCAAATCGGGCTTTTCGATACCGTTTGACTTGTTAAACGTCATGATGGACCTGTTGTGAATGGTGTTGTTTACAATAGACGAGGATTGATGGTTGAAAGACTTGGACAATATCGAAGGAGTGTTGAATCTCCAGCTCTTCATCAGCTTGTCTAATTACTCTAAGAGAGGGGAGAAAAAAAAAGTGCCGAAGGTAATAAATGTTCTGAGGATTGTTTGCCAAATCTGTTTGATTAGCCGACGACAGAAGTCGATCATCTGTACCTGAATCCCGGAAGAGACACTTGAAGAGGGGATTCACCTTCCTAATTAGTAACTTTTATGCGGATGTCCAGATGTTTTATCTCACTTGGCGTTATGAGCGTTTGAGCACCCTTGGGGTTATATATGTCAATTGGTAGAGGATCTTTATATCTGGGAATTGCAAGAGGATATGGTTTAATAATGACAATATGGTTTAGGGTAGTATTCAGTTCTATTTTCTATATGAATATCGTGATTAATAAGGTAAAGAATATATATATAGCATTAATTCATTATAAGTAATGTTTAATATTGAAGGAAAAAAAATATAACTATTGTAAGTTTGAAATTTTAAACCGTCAAAATAGTTTCAATAAAAATATATTCATCCCTAAGTACCACGAGAAACAGACTTCATTATTATCATCAAAGTCACAATAGAAGTATTACATATCATTTTTACTGTCCACATCTGTATATATGATTTTAATTGCAATTACAATGCCTGACTACATATAACACCCGGACACCACTTTCGATCCATCATAGTTTCTCCTCTTTGTTAATTTATTTCAATCAATGTTCAATCCACTGTGTTCCTTTTTATCCTTTTATAGCATTTTATATTCAGTACATCTCAAGCCATTTAACAAAACCATAAAAGTTTTGTTGATGTATGAACTAAGGTATTATTTCACGTTATTGTTGGAGTTTGAGGTGTAGTTTGATGTGGTAAGCTGAAACAAGCTGAAAGTCGCGAAATAATAGCTTGAATCAGCTTGCTTCGTTTCAAAGTACAACATTCCAAATCAACTTCAAGAACTCAACGTTGGCGGTTAGCACAATCCACCACAAGCTGAACGTGAAGAAAGAAAGCCATGTTTGGACTGGGAAGACTCTTTTATGGTGAGCATTTGCAGTCGGATACGGAACTAGAACGTGATGTACTAATACAAACTTCAAGTTATTCTATTGCTGGTTAACGCAGTTGCCGTGCTCAATGAAGAGAGATTTTTGAACAGGCGTAAGTAGCACTACCGTACACAGCCAATGGTACTCTCTACATGTACTAACAGAACAAACTCAGTAGGGTTTTTGAACAGTCAGCCTGCTTTTGGACAGCCTGAAACAACTGCTCTAAATAGGCTGATGAATATCGTGTCGTCGGTACAGACTGTTATGAGAATGCCATTGATCATTGTCAACGTGATTGTCATCCTGTACGAATTGATCTTGGGTTAGTGTTTCCAATATCCTTTTAGTAAACAAGTTCGATATGTTCAATAGATTAATGGATTTCTAATGATGATGGGAGGAATATACATGGGATTAAACAACAAAAAATTCGTAAAATTCATTAGGATAAGTAAGAAAACAAGAAACAAAACCACACAAACAAAACACATAATACCCAAAATTTGGAATGGGAATCAAACAAAACTTCTAAACAATGCAAATTGTGTGATCATTAATATACACGAATCAGCAACCAATGGATAGTTTTGTCGTTGCCGAAACGGTGGCAGGCTCTTTTTGGAAAAAATGTACCAATATCTCCAAATTGTCCAATAGATGAAAGATTTCACCCGCAAATCCACTGAAATTCTCGTAGTAATTCAATAAACAGTCGTAGATGAATAAGTACTGTCTCAAATTTTGCACCATTGATATACGTTGATTTCTAAAAGCTTCAACCGCCTCGAAAACAGGATCAAAGACATTATAACCATCAATGGAGCTTTCGTTAGTGACAAAGTTCTCATTGATGATGGAGTCTAACGTGCAAAAAGTCCCTGTACGTCCACACCCAGCAGAACAATGAACAATTACGTTGTCATTTGTCTTGTGCAGACGTTTAAGTACCATGCTCTTCAAGTAGATTAATTTTAAAACGTCATCTTGCTGTGAATTCAACAAAACATCCAAATCAGACCAGTTAAGGATTTGTATTTGCAGGATGTCTTCATTATACGGGTTTGACTTCAACCTTCTAATGACAATTTCATCGGATTTGTAAGTTTCCAAGAGGTTGAAATTAATATCGTCCCAATATGGGTAGCACTTTTCCACACCATTTTCAAATTGGCTTGTTAGAGTGATAATTAATTCCACTCTATTATCGTGACACAGTTTAGCAAAATCACTGGCTGTTGATTCCAAAGGCGCCTGTGTGGCAATGTACTTCATCTTGGACACATTTGGAGCACTTACAAAGTTAGCATTAATGTAATCATGGCTTTCATGAGTAGGTGTGCTGGCCAACTTCACTCTTGAATGTTCATACGGGAAAATATCCTTATATCTATTCTTGAAACCCAGTTCGATTCCAGAGCCAACTCCATCAGATGAGATCATAGCATTGATACGATTTCTCTCTTCAATCTCCAAAGATTTGAACTTTTCAATTAAGGACAACTTAGAACTATGGTCAAACAAGTTGATTAACCATTTTGGAATCTTGTCACTAGTTGAGTGATTCATGGCCAGACTAAGAAATTTGAACTCCTTAAGAACTTTATAATTGTCAAAGTCATAAAACTCTTCATTATGACGAATCTTGAACACTGGCGTTTGAGGAATTTTTGGTAAATGAAACCTTGCCAAGTTTGGAGAAACTGACGAGGTACTTGGTATGCTTGCCAATGATAAGGATCGGCTATGAGGTGGTGGTTTCAGTTCGGTCTGTCGTGATAAGGATGCAGTACCTCGAATTTTATCAACAAACTCAGGATATTGTGATCCAAAAGACTGGAAGCCAGACTCAACAACACAGAGTTCTGCGTCGCAACTTTCATCATTGATAAATTTATTCAAACATCCATAAAGCGTTAGAGGCACTTCACCATTGATAATTTCATACTGTTCATAAAACACAATTCTCTTGTGTGGAATTTCATTAGACTTCAAGAAATTGGTCAATCGCACATTATCAACAAATGTTATGTTACCCAAACACTTTTGCAAAGTGAAATTTGGGCGTTTCAAAAGCGTCGATGGTATATTCAAGTTGATCGAATTAGTCACATGACCCAAGTTAAACTCTGTAAACGGTCTAACGTCGATGAAGCAAGTACTCTCATCTGGGGAAGACATGAGTTTTGCAGTTTCCTCATTATTCAACAACTTCACGCCTGGTTGTAATGCAAATTTAGCCACTTTTTTCAACATACCGGATGTTGTGGTGGGTGATAGTGATAACCCGTTCAAAGTAACAACGCTCTGCTGTGAAGCTACCGACGAGGAAGAGTTGAACCGCCGTAGCCTATTGCTAAACGTTGTATCTATCGACGATACAGAGTTACAGGAATCCTGCTTTGAATGTTGTTGCTGTTGAAGGAATGGGGGACAAGGTTCCAAAAGTGTGGTTTCAGAGGAGGCTTTATCTCTCAGGTTCGCCTGTCTCATAGATTCTTCGAATGGGTTGTTGTTGTTGTTCTGCATCCTCATCGAATCCACGCGTTGACCTTCCTTCACTTCCTCGATTGCGGAAAAGGAATTTGTGAACGTCTTCGAGGAAGATGTTGACCTAAACGTCTCTTCTGTTTGTTTCAACGTATACTCTTGTGGCTGGAAGGAAAACATGTTTTCCAGTTCCACAGTACAGTGCTTATGTGAGTGTTCTCTCACGGGTTTTTATTGTAGAAAAACACTGAAATTTGCCAGATAGATCGATATATCTTCCCCGAGCTTTTCAAATACTTTGAACGGTCTTACACCTTGTACTGATTCAAAGTGGTTCAGAGGATGAAATGTGTTTCCCTTCTTCTGCTGATTATTGTTCGTTTCAACGGTCGAGGAGAACTGTATTTTTAGCCTTTAGAGTTGAGAATTATCCTCCGGTCGGTGTAAACACAGTTTCTACTTTGATGAATTTTGAATGTATGTTAAGGTACCTGGAACAACTTGAGGCAGCTTAAACTTAACGTCTTGAACAAGTTAAATGTACTGGAAGAGGTTGGGCTTGAGGAAATGATCTGAGTACTGTTATTTTGAGGCTACTGGGATGATGTGAATGAAAGAAAGTGGTAATGAAAATTTAGGGATAGGAGATGTGTTTGCATGGAAGTCCATTGGTACACATGGATATAGAGGGAAACGAAGAGACAGTAAGAGAGAGAGAGAGAGGGAGACATGCATTATACATTGGGCTAAATACATCAGCATAGGGCAGGCGAGAACTCTAAGTTGGAGTCAAGGCGCATATTTACGTCATAACAACAGTAGATCTGAGCGTTCTAGAACCTTTCGTTATGAAGAGCGAGCGGCCTCCTTTCTCGAGAGAGAGATCGCCGGCAGCGCAGGGCCCAAAGCTCTGAACAACAGGCTGGCCGACTATCCTGTATTTACAGATAGTATTTTTTCCTCAGTTTTCGTTTTACAGTGAAGGATAGAAACTGAGGGGGTGAATCTACAAGGTCGAAGTATCATTCTACGTTCTGTATTCATGCGGTGTGAGCGGTCATTTAAAAGGTATCACATCCAAGTTGCAACCAAATGAACGATGTTATCACATCGAAGATGTCACTGGGTATATGTTTGCCATGTGTGCCAAGAGCCACGTCCAAGTCCTATATTTGGAAGGCATCAAGAATTCCAACTATGAACTTATAATGTACCGGAGAACCCTGCCCATGGGACTTATTATGAAACTTAGATAACAGAAAAGATCCAGAGCTCGGCTGAATAAAAAGTTAAGTTGGCTTCAACTCTCCAACTGAGTAGTGCTGAAATGTGTGTGGATGAGAATATAACCTGAAGCAACTATAGAACATTGGTGACAATTCTTGATGCTCACTGGCCTATTACAACCTCTGTAGCAGCCCAAACTTCCAACTTCCCACTAGTAGTACCCTGCACATTTCTAGAACTCCAGCTTCGCATTCAGGAATGCACTCGATTAGTTATGAGTAAACCTTAAGAAGCCAATCCATTACCACAACCTTTTGGAAACAGAGTTCTGGTACAGTATTATTGCAAATCTTGAGGCCTAACTTTCAACAAGTTTACAAGATCAAAAATGTTAGTCTCAACGTAGCAATACCCTTCGAAAACTACAATTTGCAAAGTACAAGCTAGCACATTCAGTCTCATATGGAATGCCCCCTACACATGTTGCATATTTCACAATTATTGGGTGTATTGCGATTGCATGAATTACCGCGGCTGTTATCCAGACACAAGGTCCCCCGAATCTCACAAGTGTATTGGGAATCCCTCACGCAAAATTCCAAATTGATGAACGACAAGGGGTGTGGACATAATTATACGATGTTTCAATGAATTGAGCACTTGATCTGTTATGATTCTATTGGGTGGTGGAGACAAGTTCGAAACTTCACCAAATTCACCGGGAATTTGCACACACCAGTAACCTGTGTCTCACGACCTCTTGACCCCACTGCTGCGACAGTAATTACGTATTAACCGACTGCCGACGCACAACTGTGGCATAATACCAAGGATTTATATGCGTGTGCAGCGTTAAGATTCTTCAACGGTTAGTTTGTTAAGCACACGCTGCATAGAGCTCCTGAGCGTGATTACCACACAACTCTTCACTACAACTCTTGATTCATAGTTGCCGTAGTGTTTACGCATACCAGTGTGTACTGTGAAGTTCTTAGTTGGTTCTTTAACTCAACACATAGTAGTGTGCCCCATCACGTCAGTGATGAAGGCATCATCTGTAAGCTCAGGACAATTTTTAGATTACATAGTTAAAATTGACGTGTGGACACCGTGGATTCGCGATACTGTTCTGCGTCTTGAAATGCCGGATTTTAGCGTTTCATCAGTACACTGCATTTAGCAGCTGGTTTTAGTAATAGCTATGTGTATGGATGTCTTAAGGAAGTTCAGAGACGCTAAGGGGTTGTTTTTTTCGTTCATGAGAATGTACCATTCCGTGCCCATGGGCACACAAAAGAGGAGTGTACTCTTCAGTCATCCTGGAGAGCCGTGTGTCTGTCAATTGGCACTTGGACGACCGCCTCTGTTAAAACAAATAGTGACTCGAAGCCATCAAATTGATATTCATCCCACGGTTTCTGCTAATAGTTACCAATTCTTGGCTTCGTGGTAATATTGTGTTTTTGTGGGATGAGGTTGATGCTTGATGATTTGTCAGTGGTTGTCAGGTACTATGTTCGTTATTTTTTTTGTAGTGTTTGCGACATTGCTTCGTTTCTCTAGCAGACTGCATCCCTCCGATCATCTTCTTCCGCTTTATAATCATCCCAGGACGCAGTGATATATGGAAAGTATCACCGTCTGACGAATATCCCGTGATAAAATGGGTACTGCCAGAGTCTAGTGCTACAATCTTGCCTCGATTAGCTGTGACCGGCTCCTTATTAGACTCTATGGGTATCAAGAGATGGAACTCGAGCATTAGACGTTTGTAATATTATTTTACATCCGGTTTAATGGTAATATCACCCATCTTCTTTTTTGGTCATTTCCCAACCTTGAACTGTTGTTTTCCTGTGATATTAGGATAGATATAGAACCCCCATCGCCATTGTACTTCAGAGAACTCGTTCCTAACTCGATGGATTGACTGTTCTATCTCTTTTTGGTTTGAAAGCCAACTTTAAAGCAGGAGATTTTTCCATTTCTAAAATGACTGAAGGAGCTCTTGAAGTTTTTATGAGTTTCTTTAACTGCAGAGCATCTGATATGACTGGGAATATCCAACTCAAAGTCTTCAATTGAGTCGTTAATGCTCTCTACTGTGGTTTGCTCACAACATACTTTTCTGCGTGTGTTTTTTGTTACACACATGACGTGTGCGAAATTGTCTAGTTACATGATCGTTTCGTAAGGCCATCGATGATTGCCTCCAGTTTGTACTTATATCGTTCACTTTTCTGTTGTATACGCGGCGTGATACTCCCATCCATTGATGAAATAATCTATGCTGTTCAGGTGTCGGGTACAGCTTCACCTTCCTTGTCTTTAGCTGAGGCATAGCTTCTTTTTCCTATTTGCCTGCAGCTGTATATGTGAACGACGGACAGGAGGTCTTCTGAGTTATCGTCGACAATGATTTGACCTCCCCTGAGCTGAACAACCTGTTCAATAAGTTCAAAGTCAAATCTCGAGAGGCGGTCACTGTGGACAACCACGACCTCTCCGATAAGTTTTTGCGTCCAGGGCCCCAGCATGGTCTTCAGACTTTTCTTGCCTGAAGGTTTCTGAAGCACTATCTGAATTAACAGTTTGGGAAGGGTACTTTGCACGCGGTTCTTCAATCAGTCTTTGAAGATCGTCAGACTGATCTTCTTCTTAGGCGCCGGCTTCACAACTTTACCAGCAAGGAGCTTCGTACCTTTTACACCTGTTTTACTCTTGACGAGTTTCTTAAGCCTCTGATATACCATCTTCAAGCTTTTGTATGTGCTTATTTCTCATATTTAGTACTAAATGTGTCCTAGAATATTTTCCCCCTAGCGATTTATCATGAAAATGTATCATTCCATGTTTGATTTGATAAGATGGAGGAAACCAGACATTTGATTAGTATGTTTCTGGCGCCTTTGGCATCTCTGTCGACAGAGGCACGGAATCTTGTAAGCTTGGATACGACCTTCTTCAGCATAAATGCGAAGAGTCCTGTATCCAGGTCCGAGAAGAGCTTTCGCCTCTTTGATTGGGATGAATGTTTGCTCTTCATGGCGAATAATAGCCATATAGTAAAGACTTTGACGCTGTAGAACGATACTAACGTTAGGCGCAAAAACGATGGTTATTGGACTACATAACCTGCATGAAGTCGGGCGATGTGGCAACTTGGAAGGCTCGATTGTGTTGTATTTATGCTGGACACTGGTAACTCCCTGTCAAATTTCAATTTTATGCCATTTTATTGCCGTCAAAAAACAGCCGACAGGGAACAAAATGAAACAGTTCACCACAAAATGGCACTTTTTTTGAGCAGCTATTGTTTACCATTTGTCCTACAGTTCACACTGAATTGCACTTCCAGATAACATTCTTACATTAAAAGTGTTATAATCTACATGGTACTATAAATAGATGAATCATAGACATAAGCTCCACCTCCATATATTAGTTGAACTTCCCTTATCGACAAATCAGATGGTCTCCAGAATTGGCGTAGATTTATGACATTCGGTGATAACACAACAGCTTAAAGATCCTTAAATTCTATCATATAGGCTCAGACAAGCATCGAAACCACTTATATACTCCTGAAGAAACTGTCACTACTTCACAATATTGTCCAACTACACAGCATTGTGATTGATTGGATCATTGATGGCTTTTATAAAGAGACAAGGAATGGACGGCCGGTACGTCAAATTGTGTCTGTGCTCATAACCAGAACTATATTTACAAATTGGCTTAGAGATCCGTAAAACATAAACAAACAAACAAACAAGCAAACAAACAACTGGCCGAGTTTTCTATCATAAAAGTTCACCACGGATCACAGTTTCCACGTATAAGATATCACCCATGCCATGCCATTAGACGATAAAACAATCAGAAAGGTGTCGAAGAAGTACACATCGAATATGACGCGTCAGTGGTCAAAACCATCACCACAGCTGCTACTGGCAGTGGAGGATATTCTTATGGCTAACAAGTCGAAATGCCTGGAGATGGTTTCTTCGAGGAAGATTAATTCACAAAACGTGGCGATGACGAATTTTATAAACGATTTCATGGCAGATTTCAGCAGGACTAAGCTACCGAAGGCAACGAAACTTGAAGATTTTGATTACGATTACCAATTAAAGAGACAAAGTGCACTACTGAATAGAGTGTGCAATGAAAAGAAGATAGTGAGGAACCTGAAAGATACACTCAACCAAGAAGAGGATAAGCTAAACCAGACGACAAAGTTTCTACAATCGTACGAAAAGTTGAATGAAGAGGAAGGCAAGAAACTCAGGCAGGTTATGGATGAATTCGAAATGGAACATTTCGACAGTGGAACAACGTTCGATGACATCAAGTTGGTAGGTTTGGATCTTGATACGATACAATCAGACTCTGACTTACAAGAGTTGATGAAGAACCTTGATGACCAACTGGAAAAGTTGGATAACCAGTCAGAGTTATATCACGATATGGTTCATAGACTGGACAAAGTATTGGAGAGTCTCTAAAAAGGATACTACTCTATACAGACACCTTTGGAAACATTAAAAATGACGTTTTTTTCGATTTTATACACCCATCATAATCCACACAAACAAAAGATCAAAATAGTTTTAAATATCAACTTTTTAACCAGTTTAGTCAGCGTTACGACGAGCAGCGTGCTTAGCAGCTCTCTTACCGGTACCGAAGACCTTCTTGTCTCTGTTCTTCTTTTGCTTTCTTTGTTGTCTAGAAGCCTTCTCAACCTTTTGGGCCAAACCGTATCTGACCAATCTGTAGGTTGGCTCGAACTTCTTAGCATCAGCAACAGAGTTGTAAACAAGACCGAAACCAGTAGACTTACCACCACCGTATTGGGTTCTGAAACCAAAGACAGAGACAGCATCCTTGTCAGCCTTGTAAGTGGCAGCCAACTTCTCTCTCAACTCATCCTTGGAGACGTTAGCCCTGTTTGGGTGCAAAACGTCAATAACGAATTGGAGTCTAGCCAACAATGGGTTGTTAATAACCTTTCTGGTTCTAATGGTAATAGCGTCACTCTGTAGAATGTTAGTATTTCTTTCTTAATGGATTGATGGAAAAATGACAGTAATATGTGAAGTGCTCATATGATCGTCGGTTCTGAACTTTTCAACAGATGTTCGGCAAGTTTTGGATCTTTCCATGGTACTATTCTATGGGTTTTCTCAAATGGATCGATCTCTTTTGTTTTTTCATTCCTCCAGCCAAGTTGTTCAAAACGTTCAAAGCGCTCTTACTATGGTAGCCCTTTGAATTGTACCTGTAAGATCTTATGTGATGATTCCTTTTCTTGTTTGACATCTTCTATGAACATAACAACAGGTATTACTGATCTCCTTTTTCACATGTATTCTCTATAACATACCATTCTGTCTTGATGATGTCCGAACTGTTCACCTTGTTGTTGATGTTCAAAGGTTGAAGAATTTCAATTTTTTGTTTGTCAGAGTCCCAAGCGACACGCAAAAAAGTCCATTTCTTACATAATAATGAAGCACAAGATTAGGTAATAGGTGTGAGTGGGTTGATGTACGGATGCTGTATTTTTTCACAAAGGAGCAGTCACAAATACTTACTTTTCAGCACATCCATACACCACTGTTCCGCGAAATTGTTTGATGGTTGTGGGCGATTGACAAACCTCACAGGACCACACTATCATGCACGACATGGCATCACTGTACATAAGTGTTTGCTTCGTGATTGGTATTGCTGATACACACGCTTTAGGAAATCCACGATTACACTGTAATCGACTAGAGAAGAAAGATTCAGATGTGATTGAGTTGATATATGATGAACTATCTGGTCTATGGTAATCTATAGCATGATGTAGTCGGCTCACCAAGACCAATAACCAAGCCATCTTGGTAGTAGAGCATGGTTGGTTCGATCAAACAGTTTAGACACCAGAGACTTGTGAATGCATCATCTGTTTATGTTGTTCTTTTATTATTGCTTTTCACCAGATTGGCTTTCCTACAATTATTTAAAGTCCTTTGCTATTCGTTTAACCAACCTTTTCTTACGTACTTTATGAGTATCCAAAGGTTGAACATATTTAGCACTTGACCAATATCAGACGGATCGCTTGCTAAATTCTTTTCCATTCCTTTGAACAGCCAATTCAAGAGGGATATGCTTGTCGATATGTTCTTCAGTTCTGTATATAATTTCATACATTGACTTGATTTTCTTACATGTTTTCATCAACCTCTTCAAATTAGCCAAGAAGCTATTTGAATCAACTTGGGGAACAATTTTTCTTATAGGTGGAACACCATGGGTGAGATAGCATCCACGAAGTTAAGTTAAAACCCACTCTAATCACACGAGTGATTGATGCAAACGACTATTCATAGTATTTTCAATTGTGAACCTGACTCACTGTAATGAAGGAATGCTCTTGGTTTAAAAAATATTATGAGCACTGTTCTAGTGCTGTATATAATATAGAAACTTCAACATAGACCAACGAGTTCGTCAGTATGTCACAGGGATATCGAGTACTACCACACAAACTATTTCAATCATTGCGCAAATTGCGTATATAGATCTGATACCATTATTCCCTCTCAAAGAAGTAACCAGTTGAACCTACAATCACTATACAAATCAAAACACCGTGACACTTATACCTGGTTGACAGATTCTCAGTTCAACTATAGAAGCAAACCTACTCCTATACATAAACACCTTTTACTTACTATTATAATAACTCGGAAAGTTTGTCTCTACATTACTACAGGTACAATTCAAATTTCTTTAATATTAAGTACTAGTGTAAGTTTTGTATTTTATTTGGATTCATCGTTACA
Organism: Williopsis samutprakarnensis; assembly: GCA_030569715.1. NCBI lineage: Eukaryota > Fungi > Ascomycota > Saccharomycetes > Phaffomycetales > Wickerhamomycetaceae > Williopsis > Williopsis samutprakarnensis. The sequence continues at coordinate 480,181 of JAJMLQ010000126.1, forward strand.
ACATAAAATTAAAGGTTTATCTAAAATACTCGAGCATAGCAAACAGAGAAAAATATCCTTAAAACCAATCTATTGTTTTACAAATCGAATTCTCAGAAATTAAGTCGTTACCAATTGAAAGTACACCTAACCAAAAAGGCAACGCCATGACTATCTAAACTTGTTTGGACAAAATATATAAACAGCAGAGATTGACTCTGCAACACCCACAGAAGCTTCAAATATGACAATTAAACAGGGAAAAAATACCCTCTACAATGATTAAATAGTGGAAAGTACCAGTTATTGTAGCTCATCTTTGATCAACATCTGCCAATTTAATGAGATGGCCTATTGTTGCGCGTACCGATACCTTGGTACGACGCGAAACTTTGTTTACGAATTTTTATACGCGTTCTTCCGTTATGTTTATAAGTGTTTCAGTAGGTGAATTTTTAAGAACAAGAAATGAACGAACAACTAGGAACTGATTCCTTCCATGAAACCGGAAATGACTTGCCAACGGAGTCGCAGAATTCTAAGCAGAAGGTGGATGATTTACTTGGGCTGAATTTGAACACTGATGAATCCAAGAATGTTACCAAACCTCGTGTACGTCGTCCCAGATTTCTTCAAGATACACATCTTTTATCTGTTAGAGGATTGAAATATGTTCGGAACAATGCACAGAAAAGAGTGAGGAAGAATATCCAGCATAAGAACGAGTATACGAACTTGACAAACCTCCTTACTTTCTACCAAATTTGGGGCCATAACTTATTCCCAAAGGCCAAATTTAGTGATTTCTTAGATATGTGTGCCACTGCTGGGGCAAAGAAGCCCGTGAGGGACTTGAGAGAAATGTACAAGTTACAAGATATGGGAATTTCCAGGACTGTTGAGCTTCCGAAGATGCCAAAACTCTACGGTATGCCTGTTAATGTTATGCGTGAACAAATAGGACATGAGTTGGAGGAAACGGTTTTGTTAGAACGTGGATTACCTCATAACGAATTAGATAGCACACACGTGAGAGGGCCAAGTGGTGATGATGGACACCAGGTAACGAGCCTTTTCGTACCTGTTGAAGAGAATGAACAAGATGGTGCTCACAAGAATGGAAATCAAGTCAATGACGAGGAAAGTAACATTACAAGAGATGATGACAACTCCAATGAGAGTGTGAAGAAGATCACCGATGATGAATTCCACGATGGATTCCATGACGGATTCCACGATGAATTTGACAACGATGACGACGATCTACTGTTTGCCAAAATTGGGACCAAACTGGACTCCTCCAAAACGACGGCTAACATTGAAAAGCCAACCGCAACGGAGAAAGACCCTACTTCAGAGGAAGACCCTACGTTGGAGGAATTCGACCAATTCGACGAAATGGATGAACACGAGGCAGAATTAGAAGCAATGCGTGAATATGGGCTCTAAAATACCGCTTTCGTCTATCGTGCCATATCATGTAGGCGCCTGAATTGAATCTCATCCAGACATATTTATGTCCGAAAATCATACAACACGCACAGCTTTAATCACATAGAGAGCAGTTCATCACCAATGTCAAGTGGATTATCAGCAAATTCAAACTTCCCTTTTGGTGCCTGTTCGCTTATATTTCCAAACAGGGCCATTAGTCCCCAATGGCTTCAATTGCCAATCATCGAGCCACAGAATGCAAGAGCCACTGTGGGTACGGAAACTTGCTTGATGGGGAGGTTTGTTCGGAGCATGGAAGGAATAGAACTCCAAACACGCAGTTAAAGCCATATTATCTTATCTGTCCATTGCAATTGTGGCTCTTTACACCGTCATGGAACAATGGTTGGGTGAAGTTGAAACGGTCTGCCTGCCCAAGCTCTTTGGTGACCTGGATTCAGCTATTGTACGTTTCCCTGTGGATTGGAGATTAATTTTTCCTTTGCATTTACCTGTTAAAGACGGCTTAGAGGGACAAATTCACAGCTGTGGCTATACTGAATGCAAATATGAGTAACAATTTTGGATAGTTTTGTAAGACTGTGTGCCTCTCACTGTGAAATTTAAGGGGTGTGTATACGTGAGTGGGAATGATGGTATAAAAGCAAAGTGGCTCGTCATGTTGAACTTCTTGGTGCTTTAAAGTCTTTTGATGTTTGGTTGTTGTTATTTGTTGTTCAACTGATAGACATAGAGGTCTACTTCCATCACAGTTGTGGATAATTTTGTTGCAATAATGAATACCGATACCCTTTCACATGAGCCAACAAAGCTTGAGCATGTCACATTGAAGAGAAAGTTCTCTGAAGAGGAAAGATCTAATAGCGTTGTCTCATTTGCCAGCACTGATGGTGATCGTTTGGATGATAAATTGGACCAACATTCATCAGATTCAGACTTTGACTCCAAAGTTGAAAGTAAAAAGAGAAGGGTTTCACCAGAGGATGAAATTACAGAGACTAAATTACACTTGATCGAGAATGATACAGATGATCTTCAAACAGCTTTAGTTATCAAATCATTTGAGGAACCATTCAGCGTTGACAAGAAGTACCCTATTCCAGATTTGGGAGAACACGAAGTTCTCATTGAGAACAAGTTTATTGGATTAAACCCTATAGATTGGAAGGGCAAAAAGTATAGATTTGGTGTATATTCATTTCCTTGGATCCAAGGCCGTGAATCCTCTGGAGTTGTCAAGAAAGTTGGCTCTAAAGTTGCAAACTTGACGATAGGAGATGAGGTTTTCATTGCTTCAACGTCATACAGAGATCTTAGAACGTCAACGTTTCAACAATACACCATATTTGACTCTCGTCTTGTATGGAAATTGCCAAAGAAAGTTTCTTTGAAGGAAGGTGCTGGTGTGGGAGTTGGTCTGGTTACGGCTTCCTCAGTGATGGAGGAGTTAAATGTCAACATCTTTGAAAACGATGATTTTGACAAGGAGCAATACATATCACCAGAAGATCGTGATTCTATCTTGATCTGGGGAGGGTCGAGTGGTGTTGGAAGCTATGTCATTCAACTTGCCAAAGTTGCAGATTTTAAGAAGATCATTTCAGTGTCTAGCCTTAAACATGAAAAGTTCTTGAAAGATATTGGTGCTACACATGTCCTGGACAGATTCAAAGAGTTGGATGAGTTGAAAACGGAACTCAATAAAATCCTACCTAATGGGCTACAGATTGGTGTTGACGTTGTCGGCAAGCAAACGTCGGACCATGTCATCCATTTTCTGAACCTTGGCGATGACAGGAGGAAGGACAATACCAAAACGTTTGTTGGTGTTGTATCAAAGCCATCCAAGGATCTTGACACCGATTTGCTAAAGAACGTTGAAGTGAAACAGGTACTCATAAAGAAATTCCACGAGAATGTGAAGCATGGCGAGAACCTTGTCAGGGTTACCCACAATCTCCTCGAGTCTGGCAAGATAGTATCGCAGAAGAATCTAAAGCTATACAACGGCTTTGAAGGTATCATATCAGGGCTAGAAGATTTAGAGAAGTACGGTGCAAGCAACGAGAAGTACGTTGTAGAGCTATAAGGGTAACATGGCTGCGTTGATTCACACGTTATAGATACTATATAACACAACTAAATACAATTTTATCATAGCATTCTTTGTCAACACAGCGTAAGCGCCAACCCCAGTCTGCCATCACAGCACGGTACTTCTCGTATACAGTAGTGTCTGTAACGAAATGTCAGAATATCGGGAAATTACCGTTTCCGGCCATTGTTTTCGGATATTTCGATGCAGAGGACCCCACGTGGATTATCAACTCTGCCAAAAATGAACCTCCTGCCCAAGAAAAGCGTGGGCTTCTCCCTTTGGACGTGAAATGTGGTTGCCTTACGTCTCATTGAAGTGTTTAAGGTATTAAAATTTTTATACGTCCTCTTCACAGTCATCTTCAATAATAACCTTCTTGGTATTACATAGAGGTTATAACCACCATTTACACAAGTGTTAAATCATGTCTTCTGCTCCTCTTCTACAATCAGCTCCAGGTACGTTTACGGAACCATATCTTATCGAGATGGCGCCTGCGGAAGGCTCAAATGACGAGTCGTATCTCGTAAATTTAAAGAGACAACGTGTGTACTAACAGTGTGAACACCATAGGTAAGAGAATTGCCCTTCCTACTCGTGTGGAACCAAAGGTGTTCTTCGCCAATGAACGTACTTTCCTGTCGTGGTTGAACTTCACCGTGGTTCTCGGAGGTTTGGGTGTTGGTTTGCTCAACTTTGGTGATAGAGTTGGTCGTATATCTGCCGGTTTGTTCACATTTGTCGCCATGGCTACTATGATCTATGCGCTCGTGACATACCACTGGAGAGCCGTTGCCATTAGAAAGAGAGGTTCCGGTCCATACGATGACAGATTTGGTCCTACAATGCTTTGTTTGTTCTTACTCGTGGCTGTTGTTGTTAACTTCTTCCTTAGATTGAGAGCCACCTGAGCGCTTCCTTACGTTGACAAATCACACATCTGCACAGAACAAAAGATCACCTGTATATCAGGTAACCAATGTCATGGACCTTTGTATCCTCAACTCGTCATAGTCGCACAATGAACTGGCCAATCAATTTAATAACCTCTACTCTTGTTCTCGAACTATTGCACTGTAGGAAACCGACAGCCGCGGCGAGCGCGTGTACAATGGGTTTCTGGCTACTTTTCCCTCACGGAATCGTATAAGTAGTACTGGCGTGTACGAGGTATCACCAAAAAAAAAACACACACAGCGCTAAGAGGGCTGAAATCACTACTTCTACACGCGGTAAGGGAGAATAAGGCAAATCAGATACATATAATGGATCCACGGGTGAGAGATCTCTATAAGCGGCTCATATACATCGCAAGAGAGTACCCGTGAGTGTGATGCAATTATTTTCTTTATGGCTGTAGCGCTAATAACCTAACAACACATAGACAAGGAATTGACTACCTCAGACCCAAACTCAAGGCTGGTTTCCAGAGGAATCGCACGTTGACTGAGGCCAAGTCCCTGGAACAGGCGTTAGAGAAGGGAGAATACATATACAAGGGTATGGACAGCTGTTCTTCGCCTCCGCTATGACATACTAATGACCTCTTATAGAGATTGAAACGCTAATATTTCTGCGTAGGTACAGAGAGATGAAGAGACGATACTACAGTTGATATTGAATACAGTACAGGGGAAAATTAGCATGACAAAAGGAATATCAAATTCATAACAGACGTAACAAAGATTTTAGGCGCTCTTGGAGGTGATAGCGACTCTGACGGCCTTAACTTGTGTGTAGTTGTCCAAGGCATCGATACCCATTTCTCTTCCAATACCGGACTCACCGTAACCACCGAATGGAACTTGTTGGTGGAAATCGTTGTATGTGTTGACCCAGACAGTACCAGCCTTAACTCTGTTGGCAACGTCAATGGCCTTGTTAATGTCAGTGGTGTGGATACCAGCAGCCAAACCGTAGTTCGAGTCATTAGCCATCTTGATAACTTCATCAACGGTAGAGAACTTTGAGATCGTGACAACAGGACCAAAGATCTCCTCCTTGACGATTCTGTGGTCCTCCTTGACATCAGCAAAGATGGTTGGCTTGATGAAGTAACCCTTGTTACCAAGTCTCTCACCACCAGCAACCAACGTGGCACCTTCGTCCAAACCGGTCTTGACGTAGGACAAGATCTTGTCGAGTTGCATCTGGGAGGTTTGAGCACCTTGGAAAGTTCCTTCAGCGAATGGTTCACCAACCTTCAACGAGTTTGCAGCGTTCTTGAATTCATCCAAGACCTTCTCATAAACACCATCTTGGACATAGACACGGGAACCAGCACAACAGACCTCACCAGAGTTGAAGAAGATACCAGTGATCAAACTTTGAACCGTTTGCTTGACATCAGCGTCGTTGAAGACAATGTTTGGAGACTTACCACCCAACTCCAAAGTGACCTTCTTCAAGTTGGACTGAGCAGCAGCTTCCATGATGTGACGACCAGTAGCAGTAGAACCGGTGAAGGCAATCTTCTTGATCTTTGGGTGACGAGCAATCTTTTCACCCACAATCTTACCGAAACCTGGAACAATGTTCACAACACCAGCTGGGATACCGGCCTCGTTACACAACTTGGAGACGTATAAAGCAGACAGTGGGGTTGCTTCAGCTGGCTTAAGAACCACAGTGTTACCAGTGGCCAAAGCTGGACCAATCTTCCATGACCACATCAAGAGAGGGAAGTTCCATGGAATGATTTGTCCACAGACACCAATTGGCTCTCTCTTAGTGTAACTGAAGTGTGTGTTACCAGTTTCGATAACACGTCCGTAAACCTTATCAGCAAAACCGGCACAGGATCTAAGGTACTTGGAGACAAGGGCAACGTCATAACGAGAACACAAGAGGGACTTACCGTTATCCATAGACTCAATACCAGCAAGGATCTCAGCGTGCTCATCGACCAAGTCAGCCAACTTGTAGAGCACACGTCCTCTGAACTCTGGGTCAGCAGTGGACCATGTGGAGTCGAAGGCCTTTGAAGCAGCCTCAACGGCAGCCTCAACATCGTCTTCACGGGCTTCGTAGATGTGCAAGATTTCCTCCTCTGTGGATGGGTTAATCACTTCAAAGGTCTTGTGTTGACGGGACTGAACGAATTCACCGTTGATGAAGAGACCAGTTGGCTGGTCATAGGTAACACCATTTGGCAATGTGATTGGTACACTGAGTGGGATTGTGGAGTACAATCTTGAAGCTTTGAGAGCCAAAGAAAGTCTGAGAGCTGTGACTTTTGAAGAAGTTCTAAACATTGGATGGATTGATGGTTAAAGAAACTACATTGGAACCCATTCAACAGAGAAACTCAACCGGTATTTATAGCTGTTGACAGAGATGTGATTTGTAAACCCCAAACCCATATGGTCCTTAACTCCAGCGGGGGATTCTCTCCTTCGAACTTGACTAGTGTAGTGGTGTTTTTTTCTTTTCTTTTTGTTTTGCAGTACACGCTGGATCTCATACGGACAATGAGGTCATGTCGAGACCAATGCCACTGTCTTTTGCATATGAAACAGTTTGCAGCTTTCTCACATCTTTACAGAGGTATCAATTGGAGTCGGATTGCGATTCTCAGTGCGACATCGGTAACAAAACGGCTGCGAAAAAGGCAGGAGAGGTGAACAACCGGAGAGCGAAAAGAACCACGGTAAATCAGGAGGAATTAGCAAAAAGTCGAGACGAAAGACCAGGTTCTTCCAAAGGAATAGGTGTATAAAGTGTATATCAAACAATGGTGTATCTTCAACACGTTCAGCTCGTAGTTTCCTCCATGGAAATGTGAATGCACGTTCTAATCTCCGTGCGATGAACCTCCTTTTGCGCTGGTTCAGAAGACGTTTCCGTTGGCCTTGGAAGTTAGGGCAGTTGCCAACAACCAGGGGCCATTACCCCGCTCGACGTTTTAGGGAAACATAGCCTACGGATAGCGAAGACGTGGCCAATCGGTTGTGGATGTGTGGTCTAAGTCTGTTACGCTACGGACTTCGCTAGGCTCGAACTAAAATGAGCTAGTGGTTTTCCAAGACTGCTTGTTTGTCGTCAACAATGCGGAGTGGATAGTTCTAATAGTCTGTGTAGAGTAAAATGGGGTATGAGTCGTTGGAAGATGTTTTAATAATGGTGTAATTAGTAGGGTAGCACCTGAGTTTCACAGTTCAGCTGGTGAAGTACATGTTTCGCATCTGTTGTGCCAGGGATTGTATTCTGTGTAATGGGGTGGGGAGCGGTTGGCCCCTCAGTAGAATTTGTTCGAGAAAGTTACATGTTCTTAAAACCGAGATCGATGAGTTTCCTCTGCCCTTCCAACCAAACTCTCTGACAAATCAACGTGCCTTCTACTATAAGGGGCAAAGCGTATTAGCTCTGTGGGTTGACGAGGAAAGCCGAAGTAGGATATCAGTTTGTATTGAGCTGCACGGAAGGTTTGATTCGTGGTACAAAGTATATTATATCGCTCCATAGTTAAGCCATCGCATCCCGACAGTTTTTCCTGATCAGCATGACCGAAAATGTGAAGATTACATGGCACTAGTGAGAAGGTGGAGCCCGAAGTATCAAATACAGCTAGGAGGTTAGCCGGGCAATGCAATCGAACTTATGTTTCAGAGCATAGATCAATGATTTCATCCGGGGTGATACGGATATGACCCATAATTGCACCCAGGACATCGCCAAACGCTGAATGCATTCTTATTATCTTAGTCCCCGTGCCAGTTTAGTCACGTGCCCTATGTCAATGTCCATATTAACACCGTGGTTCTAGAGGTGATACAAACATCATCAAACTTACACCTGTATATGTGAAACCTCCTGCTTTACCTTAAAGACCATTCAATGATCGAATACAGCCGGTATTGAACATGTCTGACCGACACTCATTGTGCCTATTGTAGCGCAGACTACGTACACCTTAAAAAGCACATGCATGTGACTGTCAACAGCACATACATAATTGTAGATAGAACTATATGTGGATGTGGAAACCACATACGTTACAGTGGCTCTATACTGTAAGCCGGGTACCGTTCCAGACAAACCTATACATTCTTTATGGTATGGTTTGTCAAAGATCACACCCCGACCAGATAACTCCGATATGGTTTCCCCGAATGCAAAAACTCAAAGAGGCAGTATCAAATGACATTTTGTTCCCGTCAAAAAAATAGCCGACAGGGAACAAAATGGCATAAATTGAAATTTGGACAGGGTGTTACCATGTCCAACATAAATACAACACGATCAAGCCTACCAAGTCCGCCTCATAGCCCGATTTCACGCAGTTTATATACTCCAAATAACCATTGTTTTTGTTCTTAACACTAATAGTGCTCTATAACCACAGCGTCAAAGTCCTTAGTATATGATTACAATTCGCCATGAAGAGCAAACACCCATCCCAATCAAAGAGGCGAAAGCTCTTCTCGGACCTGGATACAAGACTCTTCGCACTTCTGCTGAAGGTCCCTCTTTGGCATGCACACGACTTTTTTCAACGGTTTCGCGAAATGTAGATCTTCTCTAACAGAGGCGTAATCAAGCAGTCTTCGAAAGGGAGTCCCAGCTTCGACTGCATTACCCCTCACTTTCCATACATATCAAGCTCATTGACGGTGTTAGGGACAAAAGCGAGATCTCTACATTGGTGGGAAGAACGTTATAACTTCATCTAGAAGATATACAAGGACCAATATATGTAAAGGCAAAGAGCAAAACAGAACAGAAAGTCATTTTAAACAAACAGGTAAAGTTAGAACGTGAATACGACCATCGTCGTAACAAATGATAAAAATGTGTTTTCGTTGCTTCGTTTTCAGCATGAACTTGAGCAGATGTGGATGAAAGCATACGATGCTGTGTGTGATGATTCAATGGTGAAGGAGTAGGTAAGTGTTCGGTTGAGAAGAAAGCAAAATATTCGGTAGAGTTCATGGGGCACGTAAATAGTTGGATAAAAGATGTCATAGTGATGATGATGATGATGATGCAAAGAAGTCAAACAGTTAATTCATCATAATTGTTTGATCTTCAAAAGGGTGAAAGTGGAAGAATAAACCATTAAAACAGTACTGTGAAACTTGAGACTGAGAGCTGGTATACTTGTGTAGGATGGAATAAAACGAGAAATGAATATGAATCAAAGGTTCAAAAAAAAGAAATTGTCTTCGGTTTTATTTCCAATTCCAGAACTCAATATCAACATCCATAGCATCCGGATTCACAGACTGGAATAATGGATCACAATTTTCATTTTTCATCACCTCCTGTTGTTTCATAGATTCCTGTTTAAGGAAGCTGAATTCGAAGGCATTTTCAGTCTTCTTCGATTTCAAAGATGGCAACGAAGGTGGGAAATCCGAAGTGATTGAATTTGAGGAAGATTCAAAGAAAGAAGTTGTTAAAAAATCGTCAATCTTCAAAGTTTGTTCCTCCTTGATGGAATCTAATGATGAAGTCGAGGCGCTCATGTACGAAGACGACGACATCAGAGAAGGCGTTGAAATCTGTGAAGACGTTTCGTCCTCCTCAGAATCAACAACTGACTCGGATCTCTTCTTGTGTATGAGATGATCATCTTCATCCGGGGTTTGCTCTTGGAGGGCCTTCAAATCGGAAACGAGCCTTGAGAGTTCAACTTTAAGGGATTGATTTTCATCTTTGATTTTTCTCAATGCAATTTCTATCGGATTAATAGCCGCTTTATCAGTTTTGTTCTGATCGCTCTTCTTCTTATAACTCTTCTTTGGTTCCTTCTTCTGCGTCTGTTGACATCCTGCACTATTCGGTTTACGGCCGGGTCTTGGTCTCGGTGGTAATACCCACTGTTTTGAAGTTCTAATAACAGTGGGTGTTGTAACAGATTGGATGTTCAAAGGAGACTGATGGATTGGTTCTAAGATCCTTCTTGTTAGTAAACCATGGTCTGTTTAATCGTTCTGAGCAAATTTTCCTCGCCAACCCGTTCTCTCAACGCATCTCGACAAGAGTGAGAGGCACAGGACAAAAAAAAGAAAAGCCATTTCACATACTTGAGTTCATCATCTTGACGGTTCAGATCAGTAAAGATATAAACAATCAATGGCCGGGTATATACTGTGTAATGTTGTCGATAGACCTGTGAAACAGTATAGGGATTAGAAATGTGTTGACGGTTTTTGAAAACAAGTACAGGGGATGGGATTTGAAGTTTGTTATATAAATTGGATTCATCGTTTTCGTTCGCCTTTTAGACGCAGCGTGGGTTTCGGACACAAGCGCACAGCGTAACTGTTTGCGTGGCCCTGCCATTTTCGGATCTGCCGGGGAGGTGGGACAAATTTGGCAAGGGAAGGATGTGTAGTATCCGTTGAATCCAGCTGCTCTGTTCCGCATTTTACCATGGTCAACGATGGAGTCAGCTTGGTGAGTTATATTTGAATGACGATGTGTCAGAATATCAACAAAGAAACATGGAGTACATGAGATGAGCTTTCTCCATCATAGGACAATGGGGGAAAACGTACTGATGAGGCCTTTTCCCGGCCCCACCATGAGGAAATTTCTCATGCCATACGGATGCACCTTTTGAACTTTGAGACACTTGTTTAAAACTTATTCTGCACGCGTTTGCGGTTGTGCCCGTAGTTTGGATGATGGATCTCTTCGGAAATGTCGGCTAAAAGGACGAATCACCGTTGAGGATTTGGTCATATGCAGCCAAAATTTTCTCTTTTCTCCTTCCAGCTTTGGGCTTTAGACCCTGGGCCCACAGGCGTTACCCTGTGGAAACAAGTACTGATCGGAGGAATTCGGAAGGATGTTGTGTCCCGTATCTTGCGCGTACCTCTCGGCCACGGTGTACGAGCTGAACAACGGTTTTAAGCACGGAGGTATCGGAAGCACCACCTTTTTATCACTTGAACTTTCTTGGGAAACTGAAGCCAATGGCACCAAAGTTATGTGTCAAAACTGTTTGGCAACATCAGCAAACAGGCCCACATTCTACATGACAGACATATGCGACTCCAAGTTTCCAATTGGCTTGTTAGTTTCTTTTTTTTGTTTGCTATGTACCTTGAACCTTGTTGTATATATACTGAGAAATATTAGGTGCTAATATGCTAGAGCTCATCATGGAACAGTTGGTTGGCATTCTCAGCAACGTATTCCTTATGTGTCATTGGTCTCTTATCCTTGGGTCTGTTTAGCGAGACATTCATGGAATCGACACGCTCCTTTTCGAGTTTCCATGCCTCTTGGAAATCAAATCCTTTGCTTACTACGGCATCAAGCTCGAAACTAATCTTACCAGCTTTACCCTGCTTGAAAGTGTCAACCCAATGGATGGCCGTCCCTGTCTCGTCGTAATCCTTAGTTCTCTTGTTGTACTTTCCAATAGTCTTACTCACTGATCGTAGAAGTTCATCAATGTCATTAGTAGGGTGCTTGAGATACTTTTTATAAAGAGTCCAGTCTTGTAAGTTAATCAAGTACAGCAGATAGTCTGCTTGAATGACAGGGTCCACAACCATAGGCTTGACAGCACCGATCAGACTCATTACGATCATTGTTTGTGCCTTGTCAACCTTTGGTAAGAAAACACCCGGTGTGTCGTAGAGGAATATCTCAGGGTCATCGTTAACTTTGATTATAGAACTCGTAGCCCTCGTGACACCGGGTTGCCCACCAGTCCGTGCCACTTTCTTCGAATTACCCAGACCAACGTTTCGTAGCGTATTCACAAGAGTACTCTTACCAACGTTGGGCATGCCGGCAACAATCATACGTAGTCCTAGTGGAGGTCTTGGATTCATCTCGTTGAACTTGTGCTTTGCAATGTCAATCAGGTACTGCGCATCTCGTTTGGACCGACAATCGACAAACATAAATGGTTCTTCACCATGCCATTTTTTCAACAGTTCAGTATCCACACGGCTCAGATCTTTCTTCGAGTACAAGATCACCTTCTTCCCCTTGGAGAAGGGACGGTCCAGTAATACGTTCCGTGAGCTCACAGGTGCTCTGGCATCACGTACTTCAAACACAAGGTCAATCTGTGGAGCAATCTGCGTCATCATGTTCAACGCCTTCTGATGATGGCCCTTGAAGTCAGAGAGCCGTATGTTATACTCAGGGAACGTCAGTCTCGGTATAAACTT